>JAWZYU010000024.1:39281490-39881490 GCA_038380435.1 Ryuthela nishihirai | reverse complement strand
ATGGAAGACTTGTTCATCATGGAACTACAAAACATAGTTATCCATTTTGCTGGCGTTCAGAAACACCATTAATTTATCGGGCTGTTCCATCTTGGTTCATCAGGGTAGAATTTATGACTGATTTGTTGCTGAAATCCAATCAAGTTACATATTGGTAAGTATATTTTGTGTGTCCGCTGATTTTGTAGCACAATTTTTTTACATAAAAGGTTATTATGTTAATTACATTTAACATTAACCAATTCTGCTGTTGGTCAATATGTTTGGCAAAGGCATCTTTAAATAACCAAAGTGAAGATAGAAAAATGATCATATGCTGTAATTTAGATAAGAACAGTTGATATGTAACCTGCAGATTGTGGATTCTGAGCCCCACCTGGGAATTTTGCACTCTGTGTGGAAAATTCTTTTTAGTATGATATTAGATGCTTCGAGTACTGACTATTTCAAATTCATTATCATTAGCATTGAACAAGATATGGTTTTATATGCCAATACCTGCTCTTGTGATCAGCATACCTGACTAAGCCAGTGGGCATGTCCCTGTGTATGTGTTTGTATGTTGTTTGAGGTACCAGGACAATAGAGCTACTAGGTTATCTCCGTCCTCTGTGTAGGGAAATAACTTCTCTTTAAAAATATATATATATGTATTTACTGTGTATAATGAGAAATTTTAAATAGTTGTTTATTTAGCAAAATATGTGTATATTTGAAACATTGTTTAGTTATTTAAAAGTCAACTGCAATAATTCCAAGCCATATATTATGAATTTGCAGAGGATATTAAAGAATAACATGCCAATATTATTGCTTTTTTCATTTGTATGCAGCTTTTAGGTTTTTACCTATCTTCCTATTGCTTTTCTCTTGACATTTTTCGGTTTGTCGGTTTCAGGATTTGTCAAAACAATTGTTCTACCATATCTTTCAAAAACGATGGAAAAACTTAATGAATTGTGGGTCAAATGAAAGTTTGTAATGCAGGGAGTGTCATAGGCTATAAAAAAGGACCCTCCCATGCTTTCTTCTCCCCTAAAAAGGGGGAAATATGATATTATGTCATCAGCCATAAAAATTCACCCCCCATGCATTCTTACCTAAAAAATGCAAAATGTGAAATGATTGTTCAGTTATATCTTCAGAACACAAATGTGGAAAATAATGTTGTATATCAAACAAAAGCTTGTGACATAGGAAGTGTTGTGGGTAACAAAAATATACCCTCTTGCTTTCTTTCCCCTTAAAAATGAGGAAATATGAAAAGGATTATTCCACTATATCTCCAGAATGTGAGTGTTGAAAATAGCATGTTGTATATCAAATGAAAGCCTACTGACATATGGAGTGTTGTGGGTAATAAGAATATACCCCCTTTGCTTTCTTCCCTCCTAAAAAATGGAAAATATTAAAGACATTCTTCTACTATACCTTTCATATGTGATGGCCTACAGTTATGAGTTGTTGTCAAATGAAAGCACATCTAATGACCGTCATAACCTATTTCGAATTTTCCCCATACCATTCTCCCCCGTGATAGAGGGGAGATTTTTGCAGGGGTCAAACTTAATGAGTTGTATCTTAAAATGTGACCTCTCCAATGTTACGTTTAAGAAGGAATTCTGAAGGTAGGTATTTTTAGTGACAAAGAAAAAATATAAATAGGAAATTTGAAAAAATACATATCTTCCTATATGTGCCCTAAAAAGTAGAAAATAAACCTAAAGTATATCAATAGTACAATAAGGCACTGAGTTTGTATTCACTTCAAAGGAAGATAGGGCATCAATTTACCTACCCAACAATATTGCTGGCACCGATTTGCTTACCCAACAATATTGCCAGCTCCCTATCTTCCTTTGAAGTGAATACAAACTCAGTGACTGATTGCACCATTGATATGTTTAGGTTTATTTTCTATTTTTTTAGGGCTGATATAGGAAGATGGGTGTTTAAAAAATTTTTTGCTCGTGTTTGGAGTTCATTTAATTTTCTTATATGATGTTTTTTCACTGACTTTTTTCCTTGAATGTTTAGTTTTCAATTTTGCAATCTTTTTAATGTTGAAAAAAGAATGTTTAACAAGTCTTTTATTTATATTTAAGGGTGCCAGAATTTGTAAAAGAAAAAAGATTTGCTAATTGGCTTCGAGATGCCCATGATTGGGCAGTGTCTAGAAATCGTTATTGGGGCACTCCAATTCCCTTGTGGGTCAGTGATGATGAAGAAGAAGTAAGTTTATTTTTTATTATTATAATCTCTGTAATTAAAAAGTTGCCATTTTTGCTGAATTTATTGAGCTCACTAGCAGTTTTTTTTTTTTTCATACATAATGTGGATAATAAAATTTGAAAAACAAAAGTTCTCAGATATCTATTTTGCAGAGTTGGCAGGTGGGTGAAAAAGCAGTTTTGTCTTCCTTTCTTTTTCTTTTTTACTTTCTCTTTCTTGCTTTTTCTTTCTTTCACGGTTTTGCTTGTACTTGAATGATGTGAGGTGACAGGTACATCCTAAGCTGCACGAAGCCTTTCATGTGGACTGTGTACAAGGTTCTGTTCAAGCTGGAGGAGGCTCTGTAATGTTCTGGGGTGTTTTATGTACGAGGAAATGGGTCCTTTGGTTGCAGTGATGTTACGCTTGAACCAGAAGGGCTATGTGGAGCTACTGGATGACTACATTTTGCAGCATCTTCACAGTGAACACCAGAAGGATACCCCAGTCTTCCAAGATGACAATTGTCGCTTGCACAGGGCTCGAAGTGTGAAGGATTGGCACAATGAGCATTCTGAAGCCTTCGAACATCTCGACTGGTCCACCAAATATCTAGATTTGAATCCCATAGAAAATTTGTAAGACTATTTCGAGCAACAAGTGAAGCGCCATCCCAGCCAATCTGGTCAAACTGCAGCATTTGCTGCTGGAAGAGTGGATGAATATTGATGTACATTACATCTGCACACTGATGGTATCCATGCCAGACAGGATTTTAGCTGTTCTTCGATCGCATGGAGGTATTACGTGCTATTAGGTGACATTCAGCCAGGGGTGACTAATTTTTTGTCCGGTGAGCTTATATTAAGGGGGTAGTCCCCCCCCCCCATCACCACCACCTTTGGTATGATACTGATTATATTTCTACATTAGCAGTATTCAACTTGTACCTAACACTTTCACAAACCACCAGCTTTATAACGGTATGACATCAAGTACATTAGGACAAAGATGTAAAGCACATATGTTTATAGCATTAACTCAAAACAACCAAAAGAAGTTTTAATTAGAAGTATTTTAATTATATCATAACAAGTTTTGACCTAACATTTATTGTTGCTCCACTAACAACAGCTTTTCCAGTTATATGGATAAATATTAATTTTTCAACCAAAGATTCTGTTGTAATTTTGATTATCACTCCCATATACTCTGGCAACTTTTGCCAAAGTATTTATTTTTATGGTATTTTTATGCATAACTTATAATGGTTATTTCTATATCTTTTTCATCTATGTTGTTAACCTGTTGTTAGATCCTACATCTCACATGCCACCTGCCTCTACTGTAGATTGCAAGCACATTGTACTGCTTAGTGTAATAACTATATAATAATATAATTGCAAACCTGTTCTTCATGGAAATCTGTCCTCATGTTCTGATGAAGAGCATATTTCAGTTGTTATAATTTAAAACCTAATGTTAAGCATTCCATTGGATGTTAGTTTATATAAATTTGAATTTGTAATAGTGTTTTAATCTTAAAGTTTAATTGTATAAAGTTAGTCAAATGAAAAGTGGACAACCCTTATATCTGGGTAATGGCTGATCGATTGTTATGCCTCACACAGGAAAATGCATATAGCTAGAAGGAACACATTAACACCAGAATGTTGGCAGGTATTAATTTGAATGTGATAAATGCTGTATAGTTTCCAGTCAAACATTGCATGGAAGCATCAAAAGTTTAGCAATGTATGGTATACTGACATTTTAATTTGATTGTCAGGGTCTGCTATTGATTGAGTTTCTGGACCATGGAGGAGGCACCATCAACTTGCAATGATATTGCAAAACTTTGGGCATTTGAAGGCAGAAAAATCATTGAAACACCCAGGACTTTTGAATAAGAAGATTGTTTTGTTGCATGACAATGCCTCTCTCATACTGCCCAAGGAACAGTAACATCAGTGAACAGGTAGTTTAGAATGCCTGGAGCATCCTCCTCATAGTCCTGGTATCTCCCCTATTAGATTTTTATATTTCTGAACCTATAAAAAATGCCATGGAAAGAAGGAAGTTGAAATCAGATGGAAAGGTGTAGGGCATTGTCAGAGATTTCCTCATGTAATGATCAAAGTCAATCTAGGGAAGTGGGTATCATGCTGCTAATTTTATGTTGAGATAAATGTCTCAATAGGCATGGTGAATTTGAATAGATCAAGAAATGATTCAGTGACCCTTATAAGTTTCTCTTTTATGTTTCTTGCTTTTCTTGGCATGAACATATAATTTATTGCAATTTAATCTTTAATATTATTGCTTTTTCTTTTTTTTCCATTTTCCATTTTTTCCATTTCTGCAAACTGTTTATATTTTGCTAGTACCAAGTCTCAGAGTACTTGAAATTAGTGCTTCTCAAAGTGGTGGTCTGTGAGCCATCAGTCATCAGTTTGCAGCAAGCTGCCAGGAAAGAAACATGTTTTCAGAAGCTTAACATTGATATGCCATAGTGCCATAGTTTGTACGCTTCCAGCACTCCAGATGACATGTCATGTGGGGTGAGGAAAGTATAATGCTCCTAGACATACCTGGTTCCTTTATGTGGTTAGAAATCCAACATCAGACAGTTTGAGAAGCACTGCTTTAGGTGATATATATCAATAGTTTGGGAGTATCCCTTTTCATTGTTGATAATTTTTTTTTAATCTTTAATAATTTATTTATTTTAGATCAGTATTCATTGTTTTAAAATTGAGATCTTAAAACAAGGTGCATTTCATTTTGTATACTTTCTTGTAAAATATTATAATATATGAATATGTGAAAACTTTTGATAAGCATAATTTTTAGTGAAAAATAAAATTTAAAAGTTTTATTTACCATTAATATGCAAAGTATTTTTTTTGTAAGTGCCTTGTTCAATTCTAGGTAGTTTGTGTTGGTTCAATAAATGAATTGGAAAATCTTACAGGACAAAAAGTGGATGATCTTCACA
This sequence comes from Ryuthela nishihirai, assembly GCA_038380435.1. Taxonomy (NCBI): domain Eukaryota; kingdom Metazoa; phylum Arthropoda; class Arachnida; order Araneae; family Heptathelidae; genus Ryuthela; species Ryuthela nishihirai. The sequence continues at coordinate 39,876,281 of JAWZYU010000024.1, read as the reverse complement.
GAGAAGTGTAGGTTTTCTTCATTTTTACAAAGATTTTAACTTTGAATTAGATATTAGTAAACCATATGTCCAAAATAATTGAAGTTTTTGCATTAAAATTATTATTAAGGCTTTAAATAGATTGCTATTACTTATATTTTATTCTAATTGATAATATGAACATTTTCACACACAAGTTTATATCAAAGCATTATATAATTACAGTTTTGATTTTACATTGACAAGGAATTTTATCATTGAATAACCCTGAAGAAAAGGAAATTGAATTCTTTGAACTGCAAAACAAAAAAGTTTATTTTCAATGAATTAGAGTACATACAGTAGTATGTTATGTCAGTTTTTTTTTTTTTTAATTTCTAGGTTATTGTAATACTGGTTTTCAGAAATATGCTTCACAACAACAGAATATATTAGTGTATTTAATGTAGAATTTAATGATGCTTTTTCGTTGGAATGTAGAGTTGACAAATTGACCATTCCTTCAAAAAGGGGTAAGGGTGTTCTTAGAAGAGTATCAGAAGTATTTGACTGTTGGTTTGAAAGTGGAAGTATGCCTTATGCACAAGCACATTATCCATTTGAAAATAAAAAGGAATTTGAAGATAGCTTCCCTGCAGATTTTATAGCAGAAGGTGTAGATCAGACCAGAGGATGGTATGTAAATATTTTCATGAAATAAATTGTACTGGAAAAATTTTGTCAGTTTTTTTTTTATAAGGCAAAATATTAATATTGATACGTATTAATTTTACCATTTATGTAATACCATTATTATTTGGTAAAAATTATTTTTAGACCTTAATCAAATTCAGCTGTATTGTATAAAGTTATTAATTAAAAATTAAATATCAACTTTATTATTGATGCATTTAAATGAATTATTTGTGTTAACAAAATGAAATATGTAATAAAAATGTAGGGATAATATGTATTGCTATTAAAAAGTAATTTAGTAGAGAAATAAAAAAAAAAATCCTTTAATGTTGGTAAATATTACCTGAATACATTTTAGCACTTGGGTGAAAATAAATTTTAAGCCAGTATATTGTGTACAAAAAAAAAAGAAATATTAATACACACTCAAAAGTTAAGCATAAATCACCAAAATGTGAAAGAAAATTAAAAAAAAACCCTCTCAAGCAGAGAGGTATGATACAGAGCCACAGAGGTATGACAGGAGCCTGCCAATTTTTATGCTGTGGTAGAAGGTTGTGAAGATGGTGGGACCTCAGCAGAAAAACAACACAATCATCTATGCCCTACCTGGGGCTTGAACCCAGGTTCCTTTGATCAATGACCAAGCTTGCTAACCACTTGGGCCATGGGAAGAGATGAATAAATTATTTTTAAGATATCAAGACAATTTAATGCGTAGTTTGGAAAAATGTAAATCTCAAAGCATCACGGTATATGTAATGCAGATATTTTATAAAGGGTGTGCTTTCATAGATGTTCAGTCATTTTGAATTGAAATGCTACATTACCAGTCTGGAATAAATAAATGTTTCATTATGCCTTAAAACATTTAGATTACTCAACATAAGAGAGAGGTGTTGGTATGTTGAAGCCTGGTCACAAATAATCATGGAGGTGGCTATATTCTTTGGTGTCCATCATTCTGTTATCTCAAGGCTGTGATAACAATTCCTAGGAATCCAAACAGTTTAGACCCATTCAAGGTTATCTTAGGGTTACAACCCCTTACAATAATCACTATATTTGACTACTGGCCAATAGAACAGAAGGACAACAGTATTATCTCTGCTTTCAGACCTCTTTGCAGCCACAGGAAGGCATTTATATCTCTTAACCTGTAACCAAAAGGCTTCACAAGGTAAAAGTACTCTTTGCTCATTGACACATTGTATGTGTTCCTTTAACCTCCAGACACAGACAACCTGCTAAAAATGGTGTCACAATCACATAGCCTAGACCCAAGAACAATAGACTGTTCATGGATGAATCAAGATTTTCCCTGTAGACAGCAAATGCATATTGATCTGGAGAGAAGAAGGAACCTTCAACCAGCTCCATTATATCATTAAACACATGGTGTGAAGGTTTGTGGGGCCAGGTTTCCATTGGCTAGTTTGCTGTTGATGGAGGTTCTGTAAATGCTCTGAGATATCAGGATGAGATCCTAGATCCTTATGCCAAGCCCTGTGCTGGTGCAAGAGATGGTGATTTCCTCCTAATGAACAATAATGCCATCTTCACAGAGCAAGACTGACCAACCAATATCTTTAGGAAAAAGGTATTCTACAAATGGAGTGGCCTGCATTCACTCCAGATCTCAACCCATTAGTTAATAGTCTGCAAAAATGTAAATGTCATATATCACAGTATATGCAAAACCGATATTCTATAAAAGGAGTATTTTCATAGATGCTCAATCATTTTGAACTGAAATGCTACATTATCAGTCTGGAATAACTGATTATTTCATTATGCCTTATAATGTTTTGATGATTTTTGACAACAGCTGATAAACAAACATCAATATATTAAATCTTGATTCCTTAAAAATAGTTTTTTCCCTAATTACTCATTAGAAATGCAGTGTTAAATAGAGAATTTTTCATGTGGCTCTTTGCTAAGTTTGAGTGGGCCACCTCTTCTCTGGGGCAAGGATGGCTCAATTAGTAGGATGCCAGGCTCATAATCTACAGTTCTCAAGTTCGAGTCCCACTTGGTCCAGCATTGAGATTTATCTCTGCAAAACTCCCTGCCCTCATTCTGTAGGGGACAGTATGGGCTTGGAAAGACTGCCATCTATCGGATGGGATATTAAGTCATGTGGTGGAGAGCCAACCCAACTACCCCTTCCCTAGGGAAACATATTGTCACCCTTCAGCCTTTTCCTCAAAATTTTTAGTACCTCAGGAATGCTCTCATATTTTAGTGAATTTCCTTGTCCTCCCATTCTCTGAATTGTCTTGTTGAAGGCATGATTCGATATCAGGCCTGAATTAGTGCTAGAGGGAGTCATATTCCATATTAAATATATGTTTTGTGTTCAACCTCCCCCTCATCTACCATCCTTTATTCAATACTTTTATGGTATGTAATCATGGTATGTAATCATGTAATCATAAGTCATGAAATTGGGGCCATTTGACCCCATTTCCATGACTTAAAGCAACATTATCTTTGTATCACCTGGTGAAGTTTGATTAAATTTGTCCAAAAATATTTGAAGATGTCTGCATTTTAGTGATATGTGCTTGACTTTTTGGTATGCAGTGTAAAATGTGAAACTGAAGTTAAAGAAATAATCAATTTAAGTTTAGAATTAAAAAAAAGAAGGATGTTAGACATAATTTTCTGAACCTGATATTCATTGCAGATATTTTTGGACTATCACTGAAAATAATATTTTTAGGTTATTACTGACAAAAAGTGAAGCAGTTTTTAATCATCTTTATTTTGTTCTTTCTGCTAAAACTATGAATTGAAGGCCAAATTAAATTTATATTGGGCTCCCCATTTATAACAATTTAATTCAACATATAAGTAGAATTTCATATTGTACTTTAACTGTATTGATTCTTTGTAAGGTAGTAGAGCTATAAATTTTATTGTATATTTTGTATTTAATTAAAAAATATATATTTGTTGCTTTTTGTTTAACACATTGCGTTTCAGCATCTGTAACATTTCAAATTTATTAACAGAACAAAGTATAAGTATAATCAGTATTTTAGATTTATATTATTTAAGCAGAGAATGATTGTTACATACATGAAATCTTTAAGTTATGTACTAATTACATATGGGGGACACTATTATTTTTGCTTTTCTGATATATTGATTTTGGAGGGGAAGTAACGTTCCATATTTTCATTTTACAGATTTATTGATCAGCTGTAATTATTATAACCTTTAACACTCTCCATTCCCAAGGTATTTCCCTGAATATTTATTTTAGAAGTCCATCCTGTATGTATACACTAAAATGGAGTTTAAAAAATGTTAAGGTTTTCTAGTCGATAAAGAAAATTTTGCCCTTCATAAGTTTTGATAACAAATTGTACATGGTATCTAAAAGTTATGACCTTGTGTTAAGTCAGGAGAAAAATAAGTTTAAAGCTTGTAACTTCTAAAAGAAACTTTTTAGGGGAAAATGTTTATTTAATTCTAAATTAAGATTTCATCAGAGCTATCTAAATTTCGATTTTTCAACAATATTTGTACACTATTTAAAGAGTTACAACAAAAGTTTGAATGCTGAAAAATGATAGTGCATTATAAGAATTTACATCAAACATTAATTAAAATATTATTTCAAGCCATTTAGTATGATTATTAGTTTTACCGTTAGTTTTACCAAACCATTTAGTGATTATTAGTATTAGAAGTTAAGAGAAGTTGCTGTTGATAAATATTTAAAATTCCATAACTCTTAAATGCAAAATAAATATTATTGGAAATCGAGATGCTGAGAGATTTGATCGAGATCTTTCATTTATCTTGGGTAGCATTTTCCCATTAAAAAATAAAAAGCTTTTTGCTATAGAGTTTTGAAATTAGTTTCTCACTTGGCATAACATGGATCATAACTTTTGGACACCAGTGTTGTTTACTTTTCAGTAATAAATTATCACAGAGAAAGTCCTGTAGACAAGGAACACTTGAAATAATGAGTTGAAAATTCCTCGGTGGTCTAGTGGTTAAGATGCTCAGCATGCCTTCTGGGAGACCTGAGTTTGAATCGCAGTCAGGAAAACAAATTTTTTTCAAGTTTTGTTTACTTGCTTTTAGATATATTAATAAGATTCTCCTCACTTGTTCTTGAGAAGTAAACAACTGAAGTTTTCAACCTCTGCATATAAAAATATATGAGCTAAATATGCTTTCTTTTATTTATGCTTCCTTTAAAAAATAATCTAGAACGATGTTTTTTTGACAGGTTTTATACATTACTAGTGCTATCCACAGCTTTATTTGGGAAACCTCCATTTAAAAATTTAATTGTGAATGGATTAATATTGGCAAGGTAAGTTTATTAAGTTTGTTTTCAGTTCTAGTAGCAACTGGTAATTTTTTATTTTTTTTTTGCATATAACAGATGTTGAGGCTTTAAAATATATAAAGCATCTTATATATAAAAAGATTATTTCAATAAACATAGATAGGATCATAGACCTATGGTCCCTGAAGACTCTTTTTGGTAATTGCTAAAATGGTTAACAGCAAACATTTATTTCAAAAATCATGAGAATGCACTATAAATTCAAAAATATATATATTCAACTGAAAGCAGATTATTTTTGCTGTCATTAGGTACAATATTTTGAACACATTTACAAAGAAGGACTAAAAATATGTTGTCTACCACACTAGTATTTAGTTTAAAATATTAAATAGTCTGCTACATTAAAAAGTGGAAAAATCTTGTGTAAAATTTAATGTATTTTATCTCAATTTTTTAAGTATTTGTTGTATTTTCATAGTTTTCTCTTTGATGATTTTTACTTTTGGGCAGTGCCACTGATTTAATTAAACCAGTAGTTGATTGATTGCTGTGTATTGTATTACATGTGGAAAAATTCAAAACAGAGAGCAAGTTTATAATATTTTTAATGTGTTAATACATTTTTGATTTATGTTATGGTTAAATGCAAGAAATGAAGTAAATGTAATGGTATCATTTTGAATGGTAATATACACATACACATAAATTGTATGCATTAAAAAACTTATTTCCATGGATAGATATGTATATTGCATTTTTAACTGTACTATTTTAGTGATGGACAGAAAATGAGCAAACGAAAAAAGAACTATCCTGACCCAGTCGATGTTGTAAACAAGTATGGAGCTGATGCTCTAAGGTAAAAAAAAGTTTTAACCTTGCTTTTAAGTTAACATTACCTTTAAGTATTGTACATCTGAAACTAAATGTTATCAGCTCTTTTTAGTTATTCAGTATTCTGCATTTGATTTTAATAGCATTATTTATTCTCAGGTTGTATTTAATAAATTCTCCTGTTGTGAGAGCAGAAACTTTGAGGTTTAAAGAAGATGGTGTGCGAGATGTATTAAAAGATGTATTTCTTCCATGGTATAATGCCTACAGATTCTTAGTTCAAAATGTGGAGCTGTATGAAAAGGTATATATTTTAAATTATAATTTATTAATAAAAATATTCCAAAAAAAATTTTTTTTTTTCCTTTCAAAGTAATATTACTTAAAAATCTGAGGTTGGGATCTGAGGAGACGGAAATAATGAGGAAGATAAATTCAGATACAATTTTTTGCAAGTGTACTTGCATAGATTAATATGGCTACAGATGGAGGTACCCTATAGATCAAGGGTTCTCAACGTGGGGTACACGGTAAAATTTTTTGGGGTACGCCATGAGAGCTCAAAAGTAACTAGATCTAGTAACAAAATTGCTAAGTTGGCATTATTATACTATAACTATAGTTTTATCTATCTATATAAGGGGTACGCCAGTTACATGCACATTTCCAGGGGGTACGTGAAGCATAAAAGGTTGAGAACCACTGCTATAGATGAACAGTCACAAACATCTTGAAGCAGCCTAAAGTTTAAGAAATAACATGATCCAAATATATGATTAGAACTGTTTTTCCTACTCACGTATAAAGATATGTATAGTTGTCAAAAGTTCTGATCAGCATTTAGATGATGTACATAGCTTGTTAATTGACGGAAGCTGCTATGTTTTAGTCTAGTACTGAAAATGTAAGAAGGTGTAAAACTGAGAAAATGCATTTATGAATACACAACTAGGGCACAATGATTATTGAGTATTTATAAATTTTTGCTTCCTGATATATTTGAATAGTGTAAACAGTAAAAGTGAGGAATAAGATAATGAGAGTGAAATGATGGAAACATTAAGAGTTGTAAAGTGTGAAAACAGAGTAGAATAAAATAAAGTAACATTTGTTTCTCCATGATAAAAAAATATTTTACATATTGTTAAGAATAAATATTTTTGTGTAAAAAAAGAAGTTTCTCTGACATGCGGGATTCGAACCTACATTATTTCTTGTCGGGGAAACTTTTTTTCCACAAAAATATTTTTTGACTTATTGACGTTAAAGTCAACAGGTAACTCTGAATATTTTTTATTGTTTAAATTTATATAGAGATAAGCTACAAATTATGTTAGAGTTATAAACTATCATTTCTGTACTTTTTATAAATAGTAGGTGTAACAGAAAAAAAATCTGAAGTACATTTATGTCTAAAAGTTAAGGTATGACTCCATGTTTATATCAATGGTATGCACTTTTTTACTTAAGCTGTTTTTATTAAAAAAAAAGTGATTTAAAATAAAAATCTCATTCAAATCTTGGTATTTTGAGAGTTGTGGAAGTAAGAACATTTAATGATACAATTATAAGAAACATACAAAACTGTAAAATATTGTAAAAATTGTTATACAAACTGCTAAAATATGCACTTATTAAATGGTTGGAAATAGTATATATTATTTAATTAACTACTGATGTGGGTTTTAAGTAGTTTGGGTAGATTCTCATGACTGGCAGTTCTATCATTAAAGATTCAAACTTTTACAACTCTTCAAATATTGAATAAATATTGTTGATAACTGAGATTTATAAAGACTTTATTGAAACCTTTATCTTCTGCTACATTTTTCCATAAAAAGCTTATTTAAAAAGAAGCTACAAAATTTGCTTCTCATTGAAATAACCTAAGGTTATATGGTATATATAAAAATGTATATTTTACTGTAACATGGGTGTACATACATTAGTGTCCAGGGTTCTAAAAAATAATTACCCAATTTTAAAAATTGTTTTCTCAGAAAACCCTTAATGAAATCACTTTGCAATAGTCTACAGATTAAATGTGTCACTTAAAGCTTCGTTTTTCACCATTGAAGTTATTGAATCTAAGCACAACAATATGCATTGCCCCAAATGGAATCTAGGTTATTTAGTTTTCAATTGCATTGTGAATAGCATCTGTGCAATAAGAGGTGATCAATTTTATTATGTTCTAAAATTTTTAGAATTTATTATATTTCTCATCCTACCTCAGAGTATTTTTCAATGTACTGAGCCATGGCTATTTGCATTTTTTAAAGCAAATCTGGAAACATTTTTTAAGCAAATCAAAAAAATTGATCAACATTTCTGAATGCAATGGGGAGAGTGAACCTGTTTCTTGGCTCAGCAGTTTAAAGTCCACGGGCTTGTGAGTCTGTCAAGGACTTACTATACTCCTCCCCAATTCATACCTTGGATGACTTAAAAGTGCTGTGAAATCAGGCAATTCTGCACAAATGGCAAACTTCTAGATTGTGTTGTCTTACCCCTGAGTGGTACTCTTTTACATATAATAGGCTAAATGATCCCTGAGCAGCTGTTTGGAGACAGATGGAAGCCTCCTGTTAACACCTTCAACATGTTCTTTAAAGTGCACAGGGTTTGTGCCTCCTGCATAAGGGAGCCATGGCTTAAAGTTCCATCTGACGGCAGTCTTTTGAAGGAAAGAGAGGACAGCAGCCTTTCAAAGATAATTTATGTCCCCTTTTTCAATGAGAGTAAAGTGGGTCTTTAATCTTGTTGTAACAAACTTCTATTGCTTAAAGACAGTAACAGTGTTTCAATCATTGCAGTGTTTTCTTTGTTTGTTAGAAAAAAGTTAAGACATTTGGGATTTTAAGTATTTTAATATTTTCTTCCACAGCAATGGGATATCAAGTTTAGATATAATGAGGCTGCTCATCAGAAGTCAAACAATGTAATGGATTGCTGGATTTTATCCTTCACTCAAAGCCTTTTAATATTTGTGAAGAAGGAAATGGCAGGTAATAAGATATTATTATACTCACCAGTGTGATAAACTAACAAATTAGTTTTCAGTCATGTAATGGTAGAATATATGTAAAGCTGAACTAATAGATATGCTATTTACCTAGAATATTTTAAAATTTGGGGAATTCTGAAATTTGCTGAAGAGAATAATGCCAAATATTTATTGCTAAAACTGCAATTAAATCAATTACATTGGAGGAACAAATATTATTTTCCTGCATTATTACTGGTTAATTGCATGGAAAACTATATGGAAAGTGTCTAAAAAAAATCAAGTAATTAAATTAATTCAGAAAAATAAGTGGTATCAATGTTCAATAATTTTTTTGGAGGGAGGGGTTAAAATTTATATATTAAATTTCAGTCCAAGTTCATGATTTTTCTGAAATTTATTCATATAAGCCATAGTAAATGTAAGTTTAATATGTACGGAATCAATTTTATTGAACTAAAAGAATTGATCAAAATTTTTTAATAAATAAATATATGCCAGATTAAATGTTTAGAGTAGTATATTAAAGTTATTTAACATTACCAGAAAGAGCAGGCAACACATTTTTCTTCCGGTTAAAACATTTAAAGGACAAATTGTGATTATCTGCATTGTTTTATATAATCTTATATTTTTATGTACCATAATAACATCTGTGTCTTTTTCGGTGGCCAGATAAGTTACATCAGCCAGGTCCTTGTGTAGCCTTTCTCAGAAAGTGAAGGACAAAACATAAAAAGGGGGAGGGACAAAAAATTAGTGAGAGTGACAGAAAGTTCGGTGCCATATTGTGTCCATATTCTTCAAATATGGGCACGACAATACGATAGAATTAGAGACTGCTTCACTCATTTCAACGTGGACACTACATACACATTTTGATAGTCAATATTTGTGTAGTGCAACATTTTAAATATGTCATTCACAATACCATTCATTTTAGGGAAAGAAAGAAAAAAAAGATAAAACATTTTTGAAGACATTTCAATATATTAAATTTTTTAAAATTTACCTTGAGAAGATGATGAGTGGGGCTTGGTTGATGTAGATGCTGAGAGGATGGCACTACTCATTAGTAAGTGGTTTCTCCACTTGGTCACTAAGTTACACTTGAATGATGGGTAAAAGAAACAATGCAACTTTTTATTTCATGCAAAGTTACTTTGTACCTAAAGTGCAGTGTATAATAATATAAAAGTATTTTGGAATTTATGTTACAATGTAGTAAGTGTTGTCATATATAGGATTTTGATCCTAATTCCTTGGCAGCATAAGATTAGATAGACTTTTAAGAGCCTGACATATATCACTGATCCTCTGTAGTATGTTCAGACCACATGAAAATTCAGGCAAATTATTATTTACAAATGATAATAATTGGAATTAGAAGTGCAGCATGTGTTGTATTAATTTTCTTATGTGTTTGTATTTGTAATCAACACAAAATATAGTCTCATAATTTAAAATTTTCATTGATTCTTTCAACTAGGAGATTTAAAATGGCCAAACATAATATGTAGCATTACCAAAAAGGTAAACTTTAGTGAATTTTTATAGTTTTTTGTCAAAAACATAATCATAAGTAACATTTGGAACAGCATTGGATGAAAATTGCTACAAATGAAAATTGTTATATGTGTTGTTAATTATTGTGTAACATGTTTCATATTCTGAAGGCCACTAATTTGAATAAAAATATGCATAAATATGTAGCTTTAACTGGGTTTGAACTTCAGATGCTAAAAATCACACATACAAACAGCATTGCTAAACTTACATGTAATATTCAAAAATCTTGAGATTAATTTTTTTCACAACTGCAAAATATTCTTATTTTATATGAGAAAGCAAAACTATGCAAAGATATTTTGTATTCAAGCAGAGATATTTGATTTTGCTGGACCTTATATTATTTTACAATTTTGTGTGTGTTCTGAAGTAACTCTTAAACAGTTGCATGGATCATTTTCATATTTTTTAATGTGTTCCTTACAAGTAAAGCAGTTTCTCAACTACTGGTTTGCTGACCACAGGTGGTGTTCATAGGCTTCATCGCCCCCATACAAAAGTATATCTCAAATTTGAAGATGAATTAATCTGTTAGTGCAAAAATGTCGACTGGCTGATATATATTTCCAGTATACCGGTTGGTAAAATTCCAAGGGTTCCAAAATAAGAAATAAACCACTTGTGTCATTATAGAACTTATTCAACTTGAAAAATGTCTTTCGTGAAAACATTTTTATCCTTTATTTACAAAGACATGATGTTCCATTGAAAGTAATTCTAGCACCTTTATGCAAATTTTATTATTTTTTTGGAGGGGGGGAGGAAAGAAAAAAAGCATGGCTGATGAATCAGACAAATCTTTGTGATGAACAGATAAGTATTCTATGTGCAACTAAAGATTGGAAAGATTTTCTGTGTGTCTGTGTGTTTGGAATTTGTTTTGAAGTGAATTGATAATTGTACAAAAATGCACTCTACAATATTGTGAAAAATTATGGTATTATCCCCCAAAACTGCAAAGATATAAGTTATATCTCCAGCAGCTAGTTTTGGAAATTTCAACATTATCAAGAGTTGTATTTATTATATTTTTCATATTCTGTTGTGTTAACATCTATTAGTAGATTTAATTTTATTTGTAATAACTTTGTACTGCTAAGCAAATGTGTAAGTAGATTTAGCTTTTTTTGTTGTGATTTTGTATTTTTAAAGTAAATGCATTAAATTTTCTTTACCCCAAAACTGTATATAATACTTTTTGATATAATATTTTTTCTTGCAGCTTATAGACTTTACACAGTTGTTCCACGTTTGGTAAAGTTTGTGGATCATCTTACAAACTGGTTTGTTAGGATGAACAGGAAAAGGTTAAAGGTAAAGTATTTTTGCAATGATGCTTATTTTAATAACATATATAATGGTCAGTAAGCATATATAATAGTATAATAATCAGTGAATCTGAATAAAAGAATTTTTTGTTTATTCTGATGATTTAGCCCTTTTGGCAAATGATGTTGACGAGATGAACTCTATCATTTGAACTGTTGAAGAGACTGGTAGTAGAGTAGGTTTGGTTATAAACAGAAAGAAAACTAAAGTGATGAACATTGGTCAGGCAGGCTGTGATTCAGTTAACTGAATGGTTGCAGTCTTGAGCAGGTGTCACAGTTTAACTGTCTCAGGAGCTATGTAACAGACTGGTGATATGTGGCATGAGATTAACAAACAAATAGAGATTGCTGTTAAAATCTATGGAGAATGTGGAGAAATAGATGTTTACATTTAAAGATTAAAATTATCCTGTATATTAATTTGGTTCTTTCTAGGGTTAGTTATGGTAATGAAACTTAGACACTCCATAAACAAGATGGCAGGAAACTTGATGCTTGTACAGTATCTTGGGCATTAGGTGGTTCAACTTTGTAAGTAAGGATTAGATTAGGCAAAGGAGTCAGCAATCTCCTTTGAGCAGCATATTGTGCAGAGAGAGACTCCGTTGGTTCAGCCATATTGCCCATATGTATAATTATAGATTAGAGAATAGAATTATGTATAGTGTGCCTAAAGGCCTCAGAAAGTGGGGGAGACTTAGGATGCAGGGGGCAGACAATGTCAAACAGGACCTTGTTAGAATTGGTGTGCAGTGGCCAGATGCAGCAGATGTAGCTCAGAACAGATATGCTTTGGAGAACTAAATTGCACAATTTGGTTGGACCTCCATAGCCCATGGCTGCTTGAGGATGATGGTATAATAGTATTAAAAATGTTTTTAATAGTGCAGTATAAGGTGAAAAAGACTATCTGATATGCTAAAATCTGATCAGAATAAGAATGATAAGATAAATTTATATTATCTCATTATGCCTATGCTAATATTTTTTAATTTCCCAGTTTTTTTTTTATAGGGTGAAGGTGGTCAACAAGATTGCAAGACAGCACTTGAAACTTTATATGCCGTTCTGTTTAGCATGATAAGAATGATGGTAAGTGTTATATTCTTATCTGATCATAGTGGTTTTTGTAGATAACTCTCATGCCTTAATAAAATCATAATTTTTTTGTGCAAAAGATCTAAAACAATCTGGACATAATATGAAGCTTAGAAACTTCTCTAAAGTTCTCAGATGGGCCTACTGCTTATAGTTAGGTTTCTCTTTATTATGTCAGTTATTATTTAAATACTGTATTTATTCAATTATATAGCCACACTTTTGTTCCAAAAATTTTGCTTTGAATATATATATACACACACAGTCATATCAGAATAATATGACACCTACCATACATATATTATGGTAGGTGGTCATATTATTCTGTGATATGACTGTATATATTTTTATTTAAGAAAAAGCTGGGAAATTTTTAAGTTTCGAAAGCCACATTAAGCAGTAGTATTATTTTTGAAATAATTTATAGAGGCAAAGAGTTACTGCTATAATATTAAAAAGTTATCAAAAATGAAAAATTTCTGAAAAATGTTTTTGTCAGAGTATGAAAATAAGAATGGATAACAGATTCATAGAAGACTGGTTCAGTAAAGTATGGCAGAGAAGGCATCAGACATCTCTTGAACCAACATTCATTGTTGCTTCTCTATGCTTTCTGAAGTATTTAAAACAGACAACACAGAAACAAATGTAAGCAAATTATGTCTGGAGATATGACATCCCAATTCTAAATCTTGATGTTTGTATAAATAGATAATTTAAAACAGAGTAAAAGGCTGTCTAATGAATAGTGTTGTTCATAAAGATGTACTAATCCTACTGGTAGGCAATGCTACTAGTTGTGCATGAAGTTATATTCTTCAGAAAATTTTCAGAGCCATCAAAAAGCACTGTTTTAAAAATAATTTTGATAGTTCCAAAGATTGCATATTATGGAAATGAAGGTAATGATTAAATGATAATGGTAGTTATGTTTTTCTGCTGAGGTCCTGCCATCCTCTCAGATCTACTGTGGCATATAAACTGACAGGCTCCTGTCAGACCTCTGTGACAAGCAGCTGCTTGAGGGGGTATTTATTATTTTTTTTTATTTAGTTATGAAGAAAGTAATTTTATTCATAGTTTCTTTGAAACTATTGAATAATTGCAAACAGATGAACCCAAAACAGATAGTAATTGTAGTTTTTTTTATTTTAGTTTAAAACATATACCAACAACACATAAAAAGTGTTTGATTTTAAATGTACATTTCATAATTTTACAACAAGTGGGACTTAATTTAGGTATATCAAATTGAAATTATGTGTAATGAATTATGAGATGGCTTATAATTGAATATGTATAATAGAGTAAATGTAATACATGTAATTTTACACACTGTTTCTGACCATTTTTAACACCAGGAAACCAGTGGATTTTCTGTGTTAGTTAAATTCATTAATTCTGAATCATAGGCATTTCATATTGTAGCATTATATAAAAATATACAATTATGTGCTTTTTATTATTAACCCTTAACATAGTTAATAAACACTGTGTTAGCTGACTTAACTTTTTCAGACAAAATCACAAAAGCAATAGTTTAGGCAGCTTCTGGATGGCAAAACAGACATTTCAGATATACTCAATTGGCTATAAATCTGAGGACACGACTTGCCAGGACTGCTGTTCATGTCAATAGAGCCATGTCACATCACAATTATGGGGATGATTTCAGTAGATGCCTGAACATTATCATGTGAAAAGTTAGTATTCAGTACATTCTCCTATGGCAGTAGTTCAATCGGTGTTGGGATCTCATTAACATATCTACATGTGGTCAAACTTTCTGTGATGAACAGTAAAGGTGAATCGCCAAATTTTTTTGCACCCCATACCATTGTATGATATTACAGCCTGTGCAATATACCAGAACATTCCTGAATAGGTAACAGATCAGATTTTTGACCACAGCATTTCAATTTTCCATAATTGTCCATAGACCGACAAAATCATAATTTGTCATTGAAGTTGACAAGATGCCAGTCAGCTCTAGTCTGGCACCACCAATTTTTTTTCATTTGTGATCAGACCCACAAAGCTACCAATTTTTCTGCAGAAGTTATGACAGAACAAACAACTATGCCATCCTGGGGCTTGATCCCAGGCTTCAGTAGTTGCAATGTTGCCATGAACCATTGTGATATTATTGTGCACCCAAAGTGTATCACAGCATTACCATATACACAGTCATATCAGAATGATATGACCACCCACGGAATCACAGTATATCCACCCAGGCATGTCACAGTGCACATGACAAGGTCGACCACATGGAGATATAAGCAGCCAGCCAGGACAGATGATCCATAGTGCCGTTTGCGAAGTGCTGTAATAAGAGTGTGCCAAGAATGGACTGCTGGCATACCGAGTACCTCCAGACGTCATAACTATGGAGTCCCAAAGGCTATTGACCCCAGAGGAGAACATCGCCTCCATCAATGCGCAACAGTGCAGTGATTGACCACTAAAATGAATGCTGGGGCACCCAGGTACATGTCCCTGATAACAGTAGAGCGAACCCTGTTACGCATGGGTCTCCAGAGTCGCTGCATAAAGGTGCCCATGTTAACCAAGGTCCATTGGCAACGATGCCTGCAGTTCGCACGGGACTACCGTCATCGAACAGTGGAAGAGTGGAAAAAGGTTGCTTTCTCCGACAAACCGAGGTTTCTACTCCATAGAAGTGACGGGCGGTGGTGAATACGGCGTCAGACACATGAGAATCAACACCCTGCCATGCTTGTTGGTCAAGTACAGGCCGGCAGTGTGCCATGTTTCGAGGATGTTTTCCTGGTATGACCTGGGACTGCTGGTACCAATGGATGGATCCCTGAATGCCAATGGCTACCTGTCCATCCTTGCTCCCCCCGGAGTGGGACCTCCTTGACGAGGGGGGGTGGGAGCTTACGGTGCCTCTGAGAAGTTGGGCTCGGATCGCTGGCACTCTGGAGTTCTTGAAGTCTGGTGGCCCCCGGTGGAGGGGGCCTGTTGAGGGCTGGCGGACCACTCGGGCTGTGTTGGTCTAGTCAGCTTATTGACTTGTCCCCAGCAAAGCTGGGGGTTGCAGCCGAGATTGAGGGGCCGTTCTAAGGGCCTCAGACGGGGCTTGGGGAATCCTGTCTTCTGCTGGCCCATCGGGGAGTACTGCAGATTGAGTTGTGCAGTTCTTCACACACTCGTCCTTGGGCTCTCTGATGCGGTCTCTGTGATATCGAGGTGGACGGATGTTCACTGGGGGGCTTTGGTCCATTCACAATGGAGAGGTGGAAGTTGGAGGCTCACGGCTGGGATTCGCCACCCCGGTCTGTGGGTTTTTCGATGGAACAGCCAAACTAAGAGTCCCACATGAATGAGATTTGGACTCTATAGCTTTTGCAGTGGAGGAACTTGGGTTCCTCTGCGAAGTGGGGCCCGTATTGCTGCGGTCTTGTAAGCCCCGGTAGGCTGATGGCTTTGTCGTGGTCGTTGGAGGGTTGCGGACTGGATTGGCGGTCTCTGGTCTAGTGTTCCCCCGTTGCAGCTGCGGCATAGTCTAGGCCGAGACAGCGAGCGGGGCTGTGGTTGTCTGGCTCGATGGAGAGGACGAAGTTGGAGGTCATGCCGAAAGGGTATGGGGGTACCTGATTAGGTGTGACTTATCGATGGAAGTACCTAGGAGCCTCTGCTGCAGAGGACTCTAAAAGTTAGGACTTCTGTTTATTTTTCTGGCTCAAAATTCAAAAGACAAGATCTTTTATTTTATATATTGGCAAGTTTCTGGTCTAAATTCAGTGAGTGTTGGGCATTTCCTAGGCACCACTCAAAATTTTTAAAAGATCCCACTCTCACTGCACCTCAATGATTATATCTTCAAGCAGGCTATTAAAACCCAAGCAGTGCTTTTCTCTTCACAAAGGTCTCTCGCTGTAGGCAGGTACAATGTATGGCAAGTTTAAAATGTTAGGTACCTTTTTGGTCGATAGTGGTTTCTGTGACTTCTCCCATATGGTGATATGCAGTCAATGTACTGCGGTGCACCAGGGCTGTCACGATATACTTCGTTGTCCATCCTTGCTCCCCCCTGGAGTGGGACCTCCTTGACGAAGGGGGGGGGGGGACTTACGGTGCCTCTGAGAAGTTCGGATCGCTGGCACTCTGGAGTTCATGATATCTTGTGTCCCCCCGGTGGGGGGGGGGGGGGGGGGGGGGGGGGCTTGTTGAGGGCCGGCGGACGGGTTGTGGCTTGGACTCGTCCAGTCGGCTTATTGACTTGTTCCCCTGAGAAGCTGGGGGCTGCAGCCCCAGTTGAGGGGCCGTATTTGAAGGTTCTGCAGATAGGGTTTGGCTAGCCCGTCCAGTAGGCTCATCGATGCGATCTCAGTGATATTGTGGGTCGGAAGATTGTTCACTGGGGGGCTTCGGCCCACTCGCAATGGAGAGGACGAAATTGAAGGCTTGCGACCGGGTGTAGCTGCCCTGGTCGACGAACTTATTGATGGAAAAGCCAAACTAAGAGTCCCGCATGAATTGATTAGGACTCCAAGGCTTTCGTAGTGGGGGATCTTGGGTGCTCTGAAGTGGTGTCGGCGGGTGGTCCTCTAGTGTTTGCACAGCCTGTAACTACCCGGATATGCCGAGACAGGGAGGGTCTGCTGAAAGGGCTTGGGCAACCTGATTAGGCAGACTTATCCTACACTAATGATGGGTGCGGTTATAGCCCCGAAGTGGGTGGCGTCCGCTTCACTGGGGGCCTCCAATCGGTGCTATGGAGGGGCTGATGCCTGAATGGTCACGCTGAAAGGTTTTCCATCTTTGGCCGATTAGGCGTGGCTGGCTGGAAAGCCCGGGTTTCTCTGCTGTGGAGGACCCAAAAAGATAGGATTTTTATATCAGTTTGACATCAAAATTCAAAAAGATACCATTTTTATTTTATATGTTGGCAATTATCTGGACAAAATTCAGTGAATGTTGGGCATATTCCTAGGCACCACTCCAAATTTCAAAAGATCCCACTCTCACTGCACCTCAATGATTATATCTTCAAGCAGGCTAATAAATCCCAAGCAGTGCTTTTCTCTTCACAAAAGGTCTTCTCCCGCTGTAGGCAGGTACAATGTAGGGCAAGCTTAAATTGACAGGTACCTTTTTAGTCGATGGTGGTTTCAGTGACAACTCCCTCATGGTGATATGCAGTCAAAGTGCTGCGGTGCACTGGAATTGTCACGATTACTTCGTTGTCCATCCTTGCTGACCACATGCATCCCTTCATGTTAGACCCTGATAGTGATGGTGTCTACCAACAGGACAATGCACCCTGCCATGTCACTAAGGTGGTGTGTGACTGATTCCAGGAACACAACAACGATGTCTCCGTTCTCCCTTGGCCGGTGAAATCGCCTGACCTCAATCCCATAGAGCACTTGTGGGACCATTTATATTGACAGGTTTGGCGTGCTGACCCACAACAACGTCATTTCCGGAACCTCCATGCTCTGCTGGGGTCTTAATGGGCATGTGTGTCTCTGGCAACCTCCCAGGGCCTCATTGCATTCATGCCATCTCACCGCTGTCATCTGGGTCAAGGGTGGTTATTCCTGGTTATTCTCATTATTAGGTAAGTGGTCATATTATTCTGAAATGACTGTGTAATTGGGGCGGGGGTGGCTCAGTTGGTAGCGCGCCAGGCTCGTAATCTGTAGTTCCCAGGTTCGAGTCCCAGCTGGGTCAGCGTTGAGATTTATCTCCGCAAAATTTCCCCGCCCTGCCCACGGTCAGCAGGGGGACACCGATGGGCTTGGAAAGGTCACCGTCTGTCGGATGGGACGTTAAGCCGTGGCCCCGTGTACGGGAGAGCCATACCCCTGTGCACGTTAAAGAACACACTGGATGGCCTTGACGGGAGGCTACCATCTGTCTCCCAACAGCTGTTCCAGTGGGTCCCCTCCCCCAACCTTCTCTGAGCCTTCGGGGTCCTTGTGGCCTGGCCATTTAGCCCATGGAGTGCAAAAAAGTGCCGCTCAGAGGTAAAACAATCCAAGACTGTGTAATTCACGATGGCAGGCAGTAATTGATGAGAAGTGCAATAAATGACTTGAATATATCTCTCTGTGTGTCACCTGCCAGTGGTCCCCCTTATTAAGGTGAAGCTCTAGTCAGGCACTGTAACTCTTTGAGTGATGGATAACTTTGCAGTTATTGCTGCCAAAGCCTGTCTGTCTATCATGCAGTCCTCCTCTGGTGGTGCTTGTCTGGTAGTTTGACAGGTGTTGGTGCCATTCTGGAAAGCGACTGCCTGAGGAGAAATTTGCTCTTTTTTAGGCAAGCTGTATTACATTCTGCATCCATTATTGCTAGCACTGATCAACCATCCTTGCATCATGCCAAGAATCTGGGTTCAAATCATGATTAATATGTGAATGTTATTTTTCTTCAGAGGGCATTTTTCTTTTGTAGAAATCTATGGTGAAATGTACTGAGGCTCATCAGACCTTCATGACAAG
Organism: Ryuthela nishihirai; assembly: GCA_038380435.1. Classification (NCBI taxonomy): domain Eukaryota; kingdom Metazoa; phylum Arthropoda; class Arachnida; order Araneae; family Heptathelidae; genus Ryuthela; species Ryuthela nishihirai. Next base: position 39,856,988 of record JAWZYU010000024.1, on the reverse strand, counting down.
TGTCTGTCTGAGAGGAGCTTTGCTTTTTTTTATCTAGACAAGCACTGGCCAACCATCCTTATGTCATGCCCAGTGATACGATGGATGATCATCCATGATTTAACCAATCACAGAACCAAATGACTGCTCTCTCTCTCTCTCTCTCAAATGTATCCAGACACAGCATTACCAGTCCAGCAAATACTGCTGCTGCACATATATCCAGGCATTTGGACTCTGTGACATTAATTTGTGTGGATTTACCTTCTAATAATCCCCCCCCCCCTAAAATGCCTTTACTAGCAGCTACTTGTTGGCCTCTATGTCACTAATATTTGTTCTATTTATCATGTATGTGAGAGTATTTGCATGTGTTTTATGTTACACATGTGCATTGATGGAACCATCCACTACTCCAGAGTGGCCAATTTCAATTTCACAGGGTACTAAACTCGTTAAATATACCAAAAAATTAATAATTCGATTTTAACTGAACTGGTTAAAAATAATGTATTTTGCATCTGCAAATCTAGAGCATATAATATATAGGCATATAAAATCCATTAGCACAAATAATAATTTTAATAGACTAATAACATTATTATATCTTGGAGGATAGATTATTCTAATTCTGTAAGTAGGATTCAGTGAATTTAATTAATTGAATTATTGAAACATTTAAAATATATATCGTTTTTTGAAAATTTGCATGAAAATGAATTATTTGATCTTAGGCTCCATTCACTCCATTTCTCACTGAGCTCATGTATCAGAACCTCCATAATCTGTTGGTGAAAGAAGATAGCAAGGAAAATATGGAGAGCATCCATTATTTATTTCTTCCAGAGCCTCAGTAAGTAAACATATTTCATATCTAAATGACAAGCTTTTAATTTAATGATATAATTTATTCATTTGATTTAAAATCTTTATTATTTCAATACTAGTAAAGCCTGTTGGAAAAAGAGAACTTTAAAATATATAATCTTTGATGTGTGCCATATCATGTATGTTGGGACATACTGGTTGAAACTGGATTACAGTCCAAGATTTTGCTTGGGATTTGTATTGAATATACCAGACCCATTGCCATGATTGGTTTGCATCATCAGAATTCTATATATGTGTATATACAAGGACCTTTTTATTTCTCCAGTATGAAGTTTACAGTGAAGCTGACAAACTATCATTTATCCTTTTAGTAGTAGTCCCCTACTTATACACTGTAGTAGTAGTAGTAATAGTCCCCTACCTATAGTAGTAGTCCCCTACTTATACACTGTAGCTACAACTGTAGCAGACATTGTATAAGTTACAATCCTTGCACTGTTATCTATTTTCTAAGTTGGAAAGACTTTTCAATACTTGCCTGGTTATCATTAATGTTTAATTATAATTATCCAAAGGCTATTACAAAACTCTACATCTCTCTTGATAATGTCTATCTGGTTTAATGTTTCTCAACTGTGGAGGTCTGTGAGTTGTGCCTAATGGGTCCATGAATTGAATATATTCTACTCAGTAGAATGTAGTTTTTTCCTCATCTTAGTTGTATTGCCATTAGTGTTGTGAAAAATATTCTTTTTTTTTTGTAATAATTTTTGCATTGACTTGATAAAGGTTTTTTATGATTTAAGTATCTTTGTGTTTGTACATATTTCAATTTTAAATATTCCTTTTTTTTGTATGGGAGTAAAAATCATGACCAAAATATATAATAATTTTGGGGAGGGAGTATACAGAATGAGAGATTTTGCAAATGGTTCCCAGAATGAGGTAGGTATAATATGTGAATAAAAAGTTTTAACAGATGATAAAATGTGGCTTTGTACAAGTTTACAAGAGGTTATCAATGTAGGCATTTATGTTGTGTATTGATGTTCGGTTTATAACAATACATAATTATTGTGATTGCTTTATTCTCCAAAAGATGCAGTTTTGAGAGGATAAATCATAAGTTACTTAATATGGTACTTATATATAATAATATGGTTAATTATAAATTAGTGTCTTTAATATGAGTTTTATTTTATCATGATACATTCTGATTAAAAAATACATACACTTGGTAATTGTTTTGAGATTAAATATTGTATTTGATCCCATTCTTTCTACAATTTCTTTATGTATTAACTGATGTTTATTTCTTACTGTTTAAATGTGCTCTTTCAAAGTACAGGTCAAAGCTGTTAAGTAATGATGTAATGAATGGCTCTTTATTGTTTTGTCTGTATTCTTTCTTGCTAATAATATGTGACAGATTTTTCCAATATATAGCATAGTTTAAAGTAGTTTTTTGTTTGTAAGGAGAGGCAATAGAATCCACTTAAGTATTTATTATGATCTACTTTTAAAACATCGTATTTCTTCAAAATATGCTTTCTGTCGAAAAACATGCCACACATTTACCAACTAAAATAGATTATTATGGTATTAGGTGATAACAGTATCAATCAACATTTAACCTAGACTTAAGAAAAGTCTATCTTAATCTATAAACAAATATCAGTTGCCATTTGGCATGAAAGCTACCTTAATAGATAAGCACAATTTTAATACTGCTTCATAAAGGTTTTTTTATACACCATTATCCTGGAAGTAGTCACACTCTGATCTTTTAGCCTTGTTCATTTTTGAATTGCTATAAATAAATTCTTTAACATCTTCATCCATTCATCTAGCTAGTCTTGAACATAACCATTTTCACCATTTGAACAATGCATTTAGTTGCAGCAGTGTTAAAAAATTATAAGGGTTCTAAAGGATCATAGCATCTACCGATGTTAATAATTTGTCACCATATTTTGCTTTACTTTTTTTCCATTGCATCCTGATATATTTTTGAAAATGAACATTCAAGATATATTTTATTAAAGTATGGATTAAAAAGTCATATTATGTATTTCATATACAGAATGGAAAAAGATATTAAAAAAAAGTTAACACCTTTATATCTTTTGCAAAAATATAAGGCATATAAACACATTATATAATTATGGAAATAGAAAACTGAAAATGATTATTTAGAGCAAATATTTTAAAAAGTCAGAGGCAACTAAAAAACTAAACAAGTATACTTAAATAAGTATGTGTATTCCCTGGTTATATAGGTGTGGTCAAACACTTTTTAGACATGATACAAAGTGTTAGACACTGTGTCATTTCATATGTATATATTTATTTAAAAAACCTACACAAGAGAGAAATTGATGAGTTGCGAGTATTTTGAATATTTTCAGTTCTTTAAATATTTAATCAAGTAGGATGAAATCTACTGTAGTGTAAAAAGCAGTGAACTTAGTATAATGCAGATTATTTATTAAAATACATTACCTTGTTTTGCAGAGAGCAAATGATTGATCAAATTGTAGAGAGGAAAGTCAGTAGGATGCAAACTGTTATTGAATTAGGTCGTTTGATTAGGGACAGAAAAACACTCCCTATTAAAGTAAGTGCAAGCTTTTTTTCTGCTCTCTTAAACTTCATAATATGCTTTTAATACATATATTTTAAGGTATACATAGTGAATTTCCACTATAAAGATTGCAATACATAACCTCCTATTGTTAAATAGAGTAAAAGAGATAATTTCTTACTCTATTAAAGGTTATTAAAGGTAGGTTCAATCAATCTCTGTAAATGATAATGATTTACAGTATAAAGTTTTGGAAAATATATCATTTTAATCAAATTAGCAATTTGTATTTTAAATAATATTTTTCATTTTTGATGTTAAATATTGAATAAATTCGACTTTCTTGGTATATACTAAATATTAACCACTTTGGAAGTTGATTTAATTTTAGAGGAAAAATTGTCCCGAGCCAGGTGGGACATGAACCCACGACCTCCTACTCCGCTCAGTGGTTTGGAGCACCTGGCCTGTTATCAGGAGGTCATGGGTTCTTGTCCCACCCAGCTCAGGACAATTTTTCCTCTAAAATTAAATCGACTTCCAAAGTGGTTTTCATTTTCGATAAAAGACTAAATTGTATAATGCTATTTTTGATTCTTTACAAATACAATGCACTTCATTTAAACAAACTAATTGTTCCAAACCTCAATCCATTTGAAATTTGCAATTTTGTTTTTCTCTTTATAACTGTTCTTCATTTTTTTTATATATTAGGGCAAACAGCAGAATGCATATTTGATCATTTGTGAACAAAAATGCCTTTAAAATATTGCATTTATACAAAATGAAAAAGTAAATGCCTTTGTTATTTTTACGAGAAAGTTTCAGTTTTCACTTTCGAATTGTAAAATGTGTGTTGCTTTGCTTTTTGGCAGGATTTTGCATAAAATTATGAGTTATTGCATTTGCATGGTTATGATCTACAAGAAAATGCTTATAGATCTGATGTAATTTTTTTTAGTTCTATGATAAAAACACAAATGAGTTTCATGTTGTATCCAGATGGATGGATTTTCCATTTTTCCTAGGTATGCACGTTGTGTTTGATCACTTGTTTTAAGTCAGCCTAATTATTTTACATATATTTTTTTCTAAAGATCTGATGAAAAAATCAAAAGAAAATCTTTATGTGCATGGGGAAAACCTTTTTCAGCATAAAGAAACTGAATAGTAATAATTAACTTGCTTACTAGAAAATCCATTGTAAACAGGTACTAACTTGGGCAATTTGTAGAATATTTTGTATTGTGAAATACTACACTTCTTCTATGCACTTACATTCTAGTTGATGAAAACTTATTTTAACTGGAAATATTCTGTTTCATGGGATTTTATTATCACAGTGAAATCTTTGCTTTGTTCCATTTGAATGGGGCTTCACTGTACGTGTTTGTTTTACCATCCTTAGAAGTAAGTCTATGTTTATGCTACTCGGAGGTAAAACAGCCGACCAACCAACTCTATATGTTTACATCATTTTGTTGTATGACAATATAATTTATGCAGAAATTGGACAGAAGTCATGTACAGCATTTCCTGTAATGTTCTTTCATTTGTTTTAATTTGATACAATTAATGATTTATTCTTTTCTATTTCATTTCTCATTTAAATGTACCTTTGAAAGTTCAGTTGTTTTATCATTTTTCCTTCTCTTTAATGTGAATGCAAGGGGAAGTGACACTGTAAATATTTATATACAATTTTGTTGCTGTTTGCTGTCCACACATGTGTAGTGTTCTTTTTTCATTTCAGTTACATTAAAATGCATTTGTACCTCTTTCATTATTTAAAAGAAATTAACGAGTTTGTGATAATGAATAACTAAGGTAATTCTTTATTGCTTTGTTTCATAGTATCCTCTACCTGAGCTGGTTGTAATTCATAAAGAACAGGAATACTTAGATGATGTAATGTCACTGCAAAAATATGTAGTTGAGGTGAGGTATATTTTTTAAAAATATATTATGCAACAATAATATGAAAAAATTTATGTCGTAGTATCAAATTATCATATTGGAATAAAATATCATGCAAAGTGATAAAAGTGAAAGTTTAGTTATGTTGCTCTAAATAATTACAGATAATGCTCATATATCAATGGAAAGCAACATTTGAAGCCTTGTAATTTTTAAAATGAGCTATATATAGAAGAATGTCTTACACAAAAGTTAATTGTCTCTTTCAAATCTTTCTGAATCTTGCTTCTTTGAATGTTTTTTATATTTAAAGAGTTACGGACCAGCTTTTTTCCCCCACCCATATGAATATATCTCAAATTAATTAAAATATGAATAATAGCTTGCTATAGCCAACAATTTGTAAAATATATTTTTAGGAATTTTTATAATGATTCTTTAAGTTTTATTAGCCGCAGCACTTTCTATGCCCAGCCTGGGAAATAATCTGGTAGCCCTTTAAATTCCAACTGTGCCTGTGTTGATATTTACCTCCATTGACCCATGTTGTCAGTGAGAAAGGGCACACCTATGGGCTTGGAAACCACCATTCATCAGATGGGACATTAAACTGTGGTTCCGTGTGCATAAGAGCCATCCCCTGTGTACATTAACATGCTGGATGACTTTGATAGGAATCTTCCTTCTGTTCAGTGAATCACCTTCCTCAATCTTCTCTGAGTTCTTGGTTGTGACGTGAGCATTAGCCCATTTTGTGCACAAAAGTCCTGCTCAGGGATACAACAAACCAATCTGGTGCCCAAGGATTTTTTTTTTTTGCTATACTCAGCCAAAAAATAAAAGCTTTAGAACTTTTTTTTGCCAAATTGCTAATGAACAGAAATAGATAATATTTTCTGGAAAATTAAATTGCATTTAAATGTAAATTTTATAAAAACAAAATTTCTAATCAAACTGAGAAACATCAATTTAAATTGAATTCTTTTTAGAGAAATGTAATATAAAAAAATATATACAGGGTGTCCCTGAATTCATGACCCAAACGTGAGGGGATGGTAGTACACACCGAATCCACCAATATTTGTCATAGAATATGCGGCCACAAACGCAGTGAGGAGTCGGAAATGAAGGACAGACACAGAGGTTTCCAGAGTGAAATTTATTGGAGGTCATTACAACAAATGCTCAAACGTCTGCCCACCAATGTTTATACAGGCGGCACAATGGCGGAGTAGTGATCAGCGTACCTGCTCGTAAACACCGGTCTTGTCATGCACATCGGCAGCTGTGATGGACAGTTGGGCTACCAGATTCTCCGCGGACTGCATGGGCGTCTTGTGCACGGCACTCTTCAGATGTCTTCATAGAAAGAAATCGATACAAGAAAGATCAGGCAATCTGGGGGCCATGAGATGGGACCACTGCACCCAATCCATCGGTTCCCAAATGTGGTATGAAGATGTTGATGCACGTCCATACTGAAATGGTCAAGTACCTATTGGCACCTACTGCTCCCCCTACCGGCACCGGGCTGCGTTTGTGGCCGCATATTCTATAACAAATATTGGTGGGTTTGGTGTACTACCATCCCCTGGGCCATGAATTCAGGGACACCCTGTATATATATATATACAAAGAGCCAGAATTGCACAAGGTGACTTCACACTGTTCACACTCATGGGAATTCTCTGTCCTTTTTTGTGGCAGTAGAATACAATTTTTTATGATGCACACCATACATTTTCTATTTAGCTGTTTCATTTCGGGGATCTTCTTGACAAAGTGCACTGAAGCTGAAACATTTTACATATCCTCAGAATGACATAGACTCTTTGATAGAGAAAGGTTAAACACTTTTCTTAACTATCATTGTAAATTCTTGAACTAATAATTTCTTTAAAATAAGGTTTTGTCATCGTCATCCTCAGGCAGCCACGGGCTACAGAGATCCAACCAGATTGTGCAATTTAATTCTCCAAAAGCATCTCTTGAGCTACATCTGCTGCATCTGGGCACTGTAGGCATATTCTAACAATGTCCTGTTTGACATTGTCTGCTCACTGCATCCTCGACACACTGTTCATAACTGTATTCACTAATCTGTAGTTATGCATATGGGCAACATGGCCAAATTAACAGCTTCTCTCTCTGCACAAAATGTTGCTCAAAGGAGGTTGATGACGACTTCTAATCTCATCATTGCTTACAAAATCAAACCATCTAATGCCCAAGATACTGCACAAGCATCTAGAATCAAAAGCATCAAGTTATCCTTCTCACAAAGGGTCCATGTTTTGCTACCATAACTAACTTTAGAAAGAACCAAACTATTATACAGCCTAATTTTGGTCTTTAGGTGTTTTCTATTTCTCCACACACTCCATAGATTCTTAAAAGTCCCAGCAGCAATCTGTATTCATCTATTTAACTCATGCTGCACATCACCAAATCTCTTAAGTAGTTCCCAAAATAATTAAACTGAGACATTTGCACAAGGGTGCAACCATTTAGATTAACTGAACTACTACCAACCTGACCAATTTCCAGCACTTTAGTTTTCTCTCTGTTTATCACCAAACCTACTCTATTTTCAGTCTCATCTACAGCTCTAATGAAAGGGGTCATCTGATCAACATCATTTGTGAAAAGGACCAAATCATCAGCATATTTTCAATCAGAAATTTCCAGGTCTCTAGACCATTTAAACCCAAAATCTTCCGCTTGCAGTGAATTCTGCTTAACATAATCAACAAACTAAAGGGAAAAGGAGATAAAATGTGCCCTTGTCAAATCCAGAAGCAATGCTAAACCAATAGTTATAAGTTTTACCAACTCTCATATGTAACTCAGTGTTGTTATGGAGAGCTTTCATTATCTTAACTGTCTGGTATGCCATACAATCTCACTGTCAACCACAAATTGTGATAGTCAACAGAGTCAAAAGCCTTTTTGAAATCTACAAAGCTTGTAACCACAGGTTTCTGAAACTCTAAATATTTCTCATCAATCTGCCTAAGTGAAAATAAATGATTTGTACATCCCCTATCACTTCTGAAACCACACTGCTCATCACTCAATTGTCCATCAATCAGATTTTTAATTCTATTAAATGCAATCATGCAAACAACATTACCTGGAACAGAAAATAGGCTGATATCCCTATAGGTATTGCAAGAACTGCAATCACCTTTTTTAAAATAAATAAATAAATACCCCCCTCAAGCAGCTGCTAGCCACAGAGGTCTGACAGGAGCCTGTCAGTTTATATACCGCAATAGAAGGTCTGTGAGGATGGCAGACCTCAGCAGAAAAATGACACATACATCCATGCCTTAATTCAGGGCTCAAACCCAGGTCCTGTATATCACTAGCCAAGCGTGCTAACCACTCTGCCATGGGACGGCTCTTATTTAAAAATAGGGATAATAATAGTTCTGGTAAAATGTTGAGGAACAATGCCTTTATTATAGAAGATATTCAAAATTTTAGTCAGCCATGTGATAACAGAAACATTTGTGGCTCTAAGCATTTCAGTAGTAATTTCATTTACCCCTGGGGATTTATGTATTTAAGTTTAGAAATAGTCAAAATAACTTCAGACTGTGATATAGGGCCAACATTAAGGCCAATATGCAGATCTCTGCAAAATTCCCCGCCCTGCCCACGGTCAGTAGGGGACACTGATGGGCTTGGAAAGGCCGCCGTCCGTTGGATGGGACGTTAAGCTGTGGCTCCAGGTGTGGGAGAGCCATACTCTATGCACGTTAAAGAACACGCTGGATGGCCTTGATGGGAGGCTATCATCTGTCTCCCAACAGCTGTTCCAGTGGGTCCCCTCTCCCAACCATCTCTGAGCCTTCGGGGTCCATGTGACCTGGCCATTTAGCCCATGGTGTGCAAAAAAGTGCCGCCCAGAGGTAAAACAACTCAAAAGGCCAATATGCATTTATCATCATTACAAACAATGGGAGTAGAACTAACCATATTGTTTATAACATCAGTGAAATGCTCGACCCATCCAGCCATGACAGAATCTTCACCTTCAGTAACCTTTCCATGTTTATCCTTCAATCCTTGTAAATCTGTCCATTTCTTCCCATACAAATGTAGCAGAAAATATTAACTATCTGCTACAGCTCTTTGCTGTTATGCTATCTAGCTGCTTCCTCTACTTTGTCAGCCAAGGCTATCAAGCCATAGATCCTTATCAGCTGTTAACTGATCCTTTACATGTTTATTATGCTCTTTGTAATGCTTTCTGTTAGGACTAGTAGAGTATTAAGGACATTCCTGCAGTTCAAGTATTTTATGTATTAAGAGTTAATCTAACGCACGTTTGGTGGGGGGGGGGGGGGTCTCATTTATTAAGAAAGCTAAGCTCAATTTATGTTTAAATTATATGATATAGTGTATTAGAGATAATTCTAAGAATTCTAGTTTTTTTTATCTTATTGTAGCAATGACAATTTATGTTACTTAAAAACATTTCAGGAATTGAACATAAAAAATCTAACTGTAACGACTGAGAAGCACAAGTATGGAGTGCAATTGCGAGCAGAACCAGATATTAAAGCTTTGGGAGTAAAACTGCGTTCAGCATCGAAAGTTGTAGCTCAGGCTGTTAGGGTAAGAATAGTGACTATGTTATCCAAAATAATATGAACAAAAAAAAATAAAGATTTTATAAACCATTGTGTATGAAAGTTATTATTAAATTAAATGGATTCAAGAATGCTTGTTATTTCTCTTCAAGCAAGCTGAATGTGTTGACAATATATACTAATATTTTATGAAATAGAGCAGTGGTTCTCAACCTTTTATGCTTCACGCACCCCCCCCCCTCCCTCCCTCCCTGAAAATGTGCATTTAACTGGCATACCCCTTGTATAGATAGATAAAGCTATAGTATAACAATGGGAATAAAATAAAACATATATATATATACACATGTTAAATTTTGTATTCATAAATTTCATATATCGATAAACACAAAAAAATGACATAAATAATTTGACAGATCTTCTAAAATTATAAACATTTTACTGGGTAATCAACTTTTGAGCTCTCACAGAGTACACCAAAAAAATTTACTGCATACCCCACATTGAGAACCCTTAAAATAGAGTAAAGCTCATAATATTGAGCATCATAGTGTTATCATTCATTCAGCATTTTATGAGATATACTGTAGAATGTGATTTCTTTAACAGTCCTGCCAATTTTATATGTTTACATCATTTTTTTAATTTCCATATAATGAGCTAAGCTTAAGGATAAATTTGAAAGCAAAAATCAGCTTTTTTTTTATGTTAGGTTAGAAAACCTATGGCATTTGTTTCTAACCTATGCGGCATTTGGTTAAAACATTTTGTATATTTTTTGATTGTTGTAAAAAAATGAATTGTGTTTATGAAGTGCATTTTCAGCTAGCTGTACATATACTAATGACATAGTGTGGTCCATTTGCTTTCCATTCACAGTATTTATGCCAGCAGGCATTGCTGAGCTGCCACATTGTCTGCCTAAATTTCATAATTTCAAGAATGAATTGTAGTCACCTGCAATTCAAGCAAGTTTCCAATGTATTTTGTTAAGAACTGCAGTTGCAAAATATCAGGGGAAAAATTGCCAGGTGTAATAACCATTACCATCAGTGGCTAAAGTTTTTTTTGAATATTCATGAGTCCCATGTCTACAAGACATCTCCTGTGATATTTTATTACCAAATTAGAAATGATGACATTTGATTCCCATATTAGGCAGATTAATAAGATTTTTTTAACATAAAATTGATCATCCCATTGGCCAAGTGGTTAACCTACAGAGTCGAGGTACCTGGGTTATTTATACAGGGTGTCCCTGAATTCATGGCCCAAATGTGAGGGGATGGTAGTACACACCAAACCCACCAATATTTGTCATAGAATATGCAGCCGCAAACGCAGTGAGGAGTTGGAAATGAAGGACAGACACAGAGGTTTCCAGAGTGACATTTATTGGAGGTCATTACAACAAATGCTCAAACGTCTGCCCACCAATGTTTATACAGGCGGCACAATGGCGGAGTAGTGATCAGCGTACCTGCTCGTAAACACCGGTCTTGTCATGCACATCGGCAGCTGTGATGGACAGTTGGGCTACCAGATTCTCCGCGGACTGCATGGGCATCTTGTGCACGGCACTCTTCAAATGTCTTCATAGAAAGAAATCGATACAAGAAAGATCAGGCAATCTGGGGGGCCATGAGATGGGACCACTGCACCCAATCCATCGGTTCCCAAATGTGGTATGAAGATGTTGATGCACGTCCATACTGAAATGGTCAAGTACCTATTGGCACCTACTGCTCCCCCTACCGGCACCGGGCTGCATTTGTGGCCGCATATTCTATAACAAATATTGGTGGGTTTGGTGTACTACCATCCCCTGGGCCATTGCATTTAAATGTAAATTTTATAAAAACAAAATTTCTAATCAAACTGAGAAACATCAATTTAAATTGAATTCTTTTTAGAGAAATGTAATATAAAAAAATATATACAGGGTGTCCCTGAATTCATGACCCAAACATGAGGGGATGGTAGTACATACCGAACCCACCAATATTTGTCATAGAATATGCTGCCACAAACGCAGTGAGGAGTCGGAAATGAAGGACAGACACAGAGGTTTCCAGAGTGACATTTATTGGAGATCATTACAATGCTCAAACATCTGCCCACCAACGTTGATACAGGCGGCACAACTGCAGAGTAGTGATCGGCGTACCTGCTCATAAACACCGGGCTTGTCGCGCACATCGGCGGCTGCAACGGACAGTTGGGCTACCAGATCCTCCGTGGACTTCATGGGCGTCTCATACACAACACTCTTTAAATGTCCCCACAGAAAGAAATCGATACAAGAAAGATCAGGCGATCTGGGGGGCCACGGGATGGGATCACCACGCCCAATCCATTGGTTTCCAAATGTGATATTAAGATGCTGATGCACGTCCATGCTGAAATGGGCAGGTGCTCCATCATGCTGGAACCACATATGGGCATGGATTGTGGCTGGAACAACATCCTGAAGCAATTCCGGCAAAACCTGTTGCAGAAAAATATGGTATGTTTGCCCATTGAGGTGGTCCAGCAGTAGGTAGGGTCCAATTAAGTAGTCATGCACGATCCCCGCCCAGACATTGATGGTGAACCATTGCTGGTTCGAATTTGTATGTGTACCATGGGGATTCTGGGCTGCCCACAAATGCACATTATGGACATTCACTACGCCTTCACGTGAGAATGTTGATTCATCCGTAAAGAGCACATGCGCGTGGAAATCGTGATGTACAGCACTTTGCTGCAGGAACCACTGGCAAAATCCATGTACAGGGGATAATCAATAGCTGTCAATGCCTGCACTTGCTGCAAGTGATAGGGATGTAGCCCTTCTTCATGCAGTACTCGCCAGACACTCTTTCGATGCACACCCAGACTCCGGGCGGCGGATTGCATGTTTGTACCTGGGTTATCTGTCATGATATGCAAGATGTCCTCACTCATAGCTGGCGTCCGTGCTCGTCCAGCATCATGTTGACTGACGTGGAAGGTGCCTGCCTCAGACAGCTGGCGGTGCAGTTGCGCAAACATTTTATGATCAGCTGCATAGGATATTGCTCATGGTAGAGTCTTTGCACCTCTCTACCATTGCTCTCGGCTACGCCATACATCAGGTGCACATTGGTTTTCTCTGCATTCATAAACTGCTCCATCTCGAGTCCAGTCGACGCTTAGAATTCTGGGGTTTGGCCAATCCAGTGCTTTTAAAGCCATGCTGCCTCCTCTACACCCCCTACCAGCACCGGGCTGCGTTTGCGGCCGCATATTCTATGACGAATATTGGTGGGTTCGGTGTGTACTACCATCCCCTCATGTTTGGGCCATGAATTCAGGGACACCTTGTATAATACACAAACATTATTTACATTTCCCTTATACAACACAGCTTCAAAACCAGTTCTGACATGTATTATATTAGTTATATGCATTAGCGATGAAAATGTAGATTTTATTTAATGCTGAACAATTGCTTTTCATTGATTTATTTAAGATATATATATATAAGCTTTTTTTCCTGGAAAATTTAATCAGTTTTAATCACTTGTATGAAAAAATTTTGATTAGTTAATCAATAGATATGAAGTACTGATTAACTGAACCATGTCTTAATGGCCACTTTCAGGAATGCATCTACCATGCAAAGCAAGGGATAGGCATATTGCATTTCACTCATATTTTGTCCTTATATTATACCCTTTGTAATTTTATTCTTCATTAATTTGACTAAGTGATTTTTATAGTTATGATAAAGTATAGGTTATATTTATTAGGTCTTTTATGAAATTGTTGCAGTCTTCATTAAATATTACATATCATTCATCTTATCAAATTGATTCTTTAAAGGAATTAACTGATAACCAATTGCAAGAGTATGTAAGAAGTGGCAAATTAGAAGTTGGTGGTCATCAACTAGAAGATGGAGATATTCGTATTCTTTATAGTTTCAGTGGTGATAGTGCTCAAGAACTTTCACAGAAGTATGAAGCTCATGCAGAGGAAGAGGTAACTGCCAATATTTAATTATTGCCTGTTTTCTTCATTTATCTTATTAAATACAAATAGCTTACAAATTATGTGATAAAGATGTAGCAAAGTATTAAAGTATTACATAATATCAATGATACACGATGATCGAGGAGTTTTGCTAGTCATCATATCCTCTACTAAGTAACATTATTTTTTTACTTGTTCCAAATATTGCTTTGAATTACAGATTATCCAGTTATTTTAACATTTTTTTTTTATTACTGCTGCTTTGGTTGGACACATTTTATGGTTTTAGTTTTAACTAATATAGTTGTTAGAGGCTAGCTGCTGTTCTAACAAGCTTACCCTTAGCTGTGTGTTAGCTTAAATAATGTAGGAATACAGAAACCTGACTTTTGTCCATTTTACATCCTTGTACAAGAAACCTAGATCGGGTAGGAGCAGTTTCTTAGTTTTTATTTCATGCATCAAAAAATAAAAAAGGAATTTGGTTGTCTTCATTTAAATGCAGTTTTTATGAATATAATAATAAGCTCTCAAGTATATATTCTTTTTGAAGTAAATTTTATTATACATATATATTATTTTGTTTTAAATTTTTTCAGGTTCTTATTCTTTTGGATATTAGTCCTGATCAAGATATGCTTGATGAAGGCATTGCCAGAGAAGTTATCAATCGGATACAGAAGCTTAGGAAAAAAGTAAGATATAATCCATTTCAAAAATGCTTCATTGTGTGTGTGTGTGTATATATATATACTAATATTCTTTTTTGTTGTCAATTTTTATTTTTGCAGTTTCATTTATTTTCTAGCACAATAATCTGATTTTGAAGTAGTTTTTATATAAATGACAATAAAAATTTTGTCATAGTACAATTATGTGTACCCTTGTACTAGCTTTTGAAGTTATGAAATCTCATAATCTTACATAAAGAACTCTGATATTAAAGACTTATTGCAAATTTTTTTGAGTAGCTGTACTATTGACACATTTATTAAGAAATTTGTAAGCTAGTTTTTATATTGCAGACAATGCATTATAAAGGTATATGCAATTCATTTGGAACAAATTACAGTCCTATTCTGTTAATGAAGAAATGGGAATTGAGATAAAACTGTATTATGTGTTTTAAGAGTAGAAATTTCAAAACATAAAATGTTTCATATAATATTTAATAAAATACATCTTTAATCCATCATTTGAAGTAAAAATGTCTTGGCCAGGTTGTGATCTAGAATGTATCACCTACTTAGTCCATTATTATTTTATTATTAGAAAATTAGATTTCTACAACATCAACAATGTGGCAAACTCCAGGAATGCATCTACTGCAGTATAATAAAATTGACATAAGCTTTTTAATGAAAGAGAAATAGATATTGCACCATAAAAATTAAACTCCGAGTTCAAAACTTAAGTACAAACAACTGCTTCAAATATTTCAGATTAAATTAATTATTTTATTGAAAGCCATGAAGCTGAAAGCTGTTTTTATTTTTTTAAAGCATAAAATAATTTTTCTGTTATAGGCTCATCTTGTCCCTTCTGATCCTGTATCAGTTTTTGTTGGTGTGACACCTGCTAATGATCACTTGGAACAAGTAGTCAGGAACTACAGGGACTTTATAATGAATACACTAAAGGCCCCTCTGAATTTCTTGCCTGTGCCTCTTGGAGCTGAAATCATAATTCAAGAAGCCACACAGGTAATTGAGCACTTGAAGATATGCAATAAATTTGTATACAATTTGAATTTTATAGCTGATAATATGGAATTTCTACACAGAACTAACTTTTAAAGATTGGTGGCACATCTAAAATATCTGTTATTTGCAACTATTTGGATTACTGTTAAACTTTTTCAAAAACTTTTTTGAAGCTTCTGAAAATTTCAGACTAATATTATTGTTTTTATATGCCAAGTATATAAATGTCAGTTGACCAATAGTCTGCACTAGTGGAGTAGGGGTTGACTCACTCAGTAATGTACCATTCTTGTAATCTGATGTTCCCTTTCAGTAAGAAAATGGATATTAATGGGCTTGGAAAGGCCATTAGCATTAAAGGCTTGTTAAGCCCATGGCCCCGTGTGCCTTGGCACATGGAGCAACAGCTTACAATCATTTGACAGCTCTTTACAGCCATACCTGTGCATGCTGGAAAACACACTAGATGGTCTTGACAGGAGTCTTCTATGTTGTCTCCTTATAGTTAGTTATCCAATGGATCCCTATCACCATACAGCTCTAAGTCCTTGGAGTCTTGTGATCTGGCCATTTTCCCCATTGTTTGGAAAACAAAATGCTCCAAGGTAAAACAAACTAATCCAACTTAGCGTCATTACTTTTGATTGAAATGATTTCAATTTGTTGAATATTAATATGTCTGAAGATTTCTGAACTATTTTTTTCTTTTTAGTACCAAAATTTTTATTGTACTTATTTTCATTCTGATTAGTTTTATGGTATTTTTTATCTTAATATATAGTTCCGTACTACAAATGCTTAATTACACTAATCGCAGTAATAAGTTTTAAGGCAATAATGAAATTCATCATTTGTAATGGCTTCAGTTACAACAAATTACAGGCATCTACAGACAATTGTTTGGGATCAATGCCAGTGGTGTTTTTATAATGATGATGCAAGTTTCCAGGAGCTTGTGGCATTTAGGCCTGGCAGAGGTGGGGAGCAAATACTACCTCTTGCCCACACACGAAGATGACCATGAACAGCTTTCAGTTACTGAAACAGATTATTCAATGAATGTGTTAAGTTATTTATGAAGTATGTTGAACATATATACACTGCAGTCATCATTCTTCCAGTGATACATTAACCCTTTCCACATCAGCACCCAATGAATCATTTTCATCTTTTGAATTCTAGTGACATAAGCTATAAAAAATCAGTTATAAATACATATCTGCTAAGAGCTTCTAAAGCCGTCCTGTGGCCGAGTGGTTAGCGTGCTTGGCAACTGATCTAAGGGACCTGGGTTCGAGCCCCAGGTAAAGCATGGATGTATGTATCATTTTTCTGCTGAGGTCCTGCCATCCTCTCAGACCTTCTACTATGGCATATATACTGATAGGCTCCTGTCAGACCTCTGTGGCAAGCAGCTGCTTGAGGGGGTATTTATTTATTTATTTTAAGAACTTCTAAAGAGGTATTGTACTGATAAATCTGATCTAAGGAAAGAAATAGATTTTATCTATAATATTAGTACATAGGCTGGTTATTCAATTAACTTTATAAATATAATGCATAGATCTGTAAAATGTAAACTAAAATAAAATTTGCAACCCACATTTGCTCAAAATAACAACAATCACCGCAACATATGTAGTTTTTGTTTATACCAAGAAATTCCCAAACCTTGAATATAGTAACTAAGTACTGATTTAAAATTACCCTATACAATAACTAACAACATTGAAAAACCTGAAATAAACAGAGACAACTGATCCACTAGAGGATGTACAAAGTTAAAATCCCAGACCCATATAATAAATTACAAGCAAAACCAATTATGTATAAAAGATCTACCGAACAATAGAACAAAGATTAAGAGAGCACAGATGAGATACAGAAAATATCCAACAACAAACTTAGCACAAACAATAAATGAAATAGAGGTAGATCTACCAACCACATTAGCTCATTCCCAACGAAATTCCATATAAGTTATATGGAAAAAATCCTAATATGCAAAAAGAACACATCTGTAATTCTGATGTCATACTCCTCCCGACAGCATGGAACCTCTTAATGACTATAGCTCTAGCTATAGGAACACCATCAGGAGAAAGTAGCATATAAACTGTACTTGCAACAGGTAACATTGCCAAATGAAGCCTCATACGAGAGAGGTGAAACATGCCACCTAAATTGTTTTAATGATCGCAGTGTTTGAGTTTTTCATATGTGTGAAAAGTTGAGTCATTTTTAAAAAAGTTAACATTTACATTTGTTTAAATATGAAGTGGGCTGATTTTAAAAGTTGAGCATCTACATTCTAATGCTTAATGCATCTACATTAGAAGAGGAAAGGAAACTTCAAAGATACAGTCACTTGCAAGTTAGTCATATTGCAGAAACAAGAGCAACAAAATTGGCTGGTATCTGATGTGAAAATAAGAGCCAGACCTCAACAATGTACATACTAACAAAGCAAGTGTCAAGCCATCAGGTGAGCCAGTCAACAATATAGTGACTCTGTAAATGGTATGATCCCATTTTCACTTACATCGTAAATTATAAGAATTTGCAAATGGCAAATATTGGTATTAATGTGGTGTACTATCCTAAAACTTTCATCTAATACTCAAGAACTTATATATTGTAAAAGTCCTTTGAGTATATTTAAATTCACATGCGAGTTTCTACAATTACTGAAGCAGCAATGGATAGTTAACTATGTAGAGTTTTTTAGCTGCTTGCTCGTAGGCAGAAATTTATATGACAGTAATAGCATGGTAAATTAAAAACTTATATAACTAATAGCTGTGTTTAAAACTTTATTAAGCAAGCTAAAATAGAAAAAATTTGAGAAAAATTATGCAATATTGGAGGAGGAAAATGCATAAACTTTTACCTACTTTTTTTGTTTGAAATTTTGCTATTTTATCTCTTTCTTTTGGCATATAACACAACATATTTCTGTTTATTAGTTACTTCCAAATGACGTTGAAAAGTTTATTTTCTGAAAACATTTCAAAATTAATTCATCCACCAGAATGAGTGCAGTTTCAGAAATCACCAGTATAAGGGTTGATAATGTTATTTCATTAAAGAAAAGTCATATCTTAGATCATACTTAGTAGAGAGACAAAAAAAAAACTATAATCTAAGAGACACAGATAATATTCTCTATCTAAAAATTAAACTGATTAGAAATGTTCCTAACATTTCTAATGAGTAATGAATCTGAAAATAAAAACTGTTTCTAATCAATTCAGAGTTTTTATTAAAATATATATATTTTTAATGAGTAATATGAATTGATAAAAACAGTTTAAGAATCAAAGAATGACAAAGATGTACAGAAGAAAAGAACTATTTTTAGATATTCATATTTAAAAACGAAAACATACTAATATTTGTTTTTCCATATAACTGATGGTAATCCAAATTGACATCAATTTTGTATGTCACAACTCTTAATTTGATGTCCAAATTATTAAAATGATTATATACAAATATATATAAATATGAGTCAAAAATTATGAAAGAGCCACAGGTTGCCTGACCTTGCCTCAGATTAATCTGCAAGCTTCAAGAACCCCACTTCAGGTTTGCTGTGAACAGAGTTCTGCTCCTGGTGAGCTGAAGACAATAACTTTTCATTTTTTTTATATGTTTTTAATCTGCTTGGAAATTATCTCAAGACAGATTGCCTATTTGTTGATTACTTACTGTTTCTCAGTTCTTTTAAATTTCTAAAAAATGCTAATTGTTACATCTTAGCAACTTTACTTAATAGTGAAAAACACAGGGATTATATAAAAAAAAATCTGAATCAATAATTATGTTTAAAATTTATTTTATGCAGGTGAAAGGAGCATGGCTAGAAATGACAATAACTGAGAGAAATGGATTGCAAGAAGTAGTAGAGTTTCCAGTAGAAAGTAAAGTAGCTATTCAAAATTTGCAGCCATCTGATTTAACAAAAACGGAAAGTAATAAGTCTGCTAGCCCAGTGAAAAAGGATAATAGGAAAAAATTTAAAACTGATAATGCAAATGATAAAATAGGAAAAGTTCCTGTTTCTCAGCCATTTTGCAAGTGAGTACACATGAATATATAGTTGTGAACTTTTAGACTCTTGAGCTTTCATTAGTTACTTCTTAATTAATTATTAGCTTATCTCCATTCTTTGTGTAGGGGAATACCTTCTTCCCTTTTAAAAAAAATTTAAAATATTTTAATGATTATTATTATTATTATTTAGAGATAATTTAAAGTTTATATTCCATGGTGGTGTGTGCATGAGGTCTGCTGAGAGTGTTAAACATCTGTGTGCTATAGAATTTTTCAGTGCTTAGACACATACAACACATCACACAATTTTCGCATTTAATTTTTAAACGTTATTTTTGTGATGCAATATATACTGAAGAATATACACCGAAGAGCCAAAACCATGCATGATTATGACCAGTGCATCTTTATACAAATTGAAGCAACTGCAGGTAAACAAAGTGTGTGTGAAGGTCATGAAATGGTATAAATAACACCTGATACTGAGCTCTGTTAATCAGTGTTATTATTGTTCTTCATATGGGAAAGACAGCGGACTTAAGTGAGTTTGACAAAGGCCCAATTGTAATAGCCAGACGACTGGATCACAGCATTTCCAAGGCAGCAAGGCTTGTGGGGTGCTCACAGTCAGCCGTGGTTAATACTTTCAAAAAGTGGTTCGAGGAGGGAAAAACCATCGACCACTGGCAAGGTGTGGGGCGACCACAGCTCACTGATGCTAGAGGTGAGAGAAGGCTATCCCATATGGTACGAGCCAACAGAAGGGATACTGTGGCACAACTCGCCCATAATTTGAATGCTGGTGATGGGAGTAATGTGTCACAACACACAGTACACTGAACCCTGCTGAAAATAGGGCTGCATAGCTGCAGGCCTCAGTTCACCATTGAAAGCAACTATGATGGGCACGCAAGCATCAAAACTGGACCTTGAATGATTGGAAAGAAGGTTGTCTGGTCCAATGAATCTCTTTTCCTGTTGCACCATGTGAACAGCCGGGTACATGTGCATCGTTTACCTGGAGAAGTGTTGGCACAAGGATGAATCGTGAGACAACAACAAGCTGGTGGAGAAAGTCTAATGCTTTGGGCAATGTTCTACTAGGAAACTCTGGGTTCAGTCATTCATGTGCAGGAAATTATAAAGTCTACCACCTACCTAAACATCATTACAGACTAGGTACATCCTTTCATGGCAACGGTATTTCCCTCTAGCAGTGCCTTCTTTTAGCAGGATAATGCACCATGCCACACTGCCTGGATTGTTTGAGAATGGTTTGTGATTAAGACTTCCTGGTCTTACCTTGCCCTGGCCTCAAAATTCCCCAGACATCAATCTAATCAAGCATTTGTGGTTTGTATTGGAACAGCATATCTGATCTGTGATGGCTCAACCATGTAACTTACAAGAGTTAAAGGATCTGCTGGTAACATGTTGGTACCAGATACCACAAGACACCTTTAAAAGTCTTATAGCATCCATGCCTCACTGGGTAAGAGCTGTTTTGCTGCATGTGGAGGACCAACATCATATTAGGCAGCTGGTCATAAGGTTTTGGCTCTTTGGTGTATAATCACCTTACATGCACACCAGTCAGTATGTCAGATATGATTAAACCTCACATGCTGCAAGCCTTTCTTCTAGATCAGGCCTTCCCAGCCCAAACTTAGCAAAAAGCCACTGAAAAAAACTATATTCTTATAGAGCAGCAGAGAAATATTATCTACTTAAAAATGAAAACATATATTTCTAATGCATTGGAAAAAATGCCCTATATTTTTTAAGGAATCAAGAAAATATTTTGATTGAAAAACAATTTTGTGTATATATTTTAATGAGTACTATGAATTGAAAAAATTGTTTGGTTATGCACTTAAAAATATTTGTTCAAAAAAATTAGAAGAAATGAGCCAGATTCTGTATATTGATTACTTGTTTTATGAGCTGCAAATTCTTTTGCAATGAGCTATGGGTTAAGTTGAACCAGTTAGGTAGATGCTGCTGTCAATGACATTCTTTCCTGGATACATATAGTGGCAAAAGAAAAAAGTAGGAAAATTCATGATGTTGATGTATGCAAAACTGAGGTTTATAAGATGAAACATGATACAGAAAAATATACTGCAAATACTGCCTGATAAAAATGATCCATCGGCTGCTTGTGCATACTATTCAAGAATGGACAAAAAAACATAGTTTCAGAGGGCAACTGATAATTATTGGTTGCCGAATCTCAGGTGGCATAGTTTGATATATCTGGGGCCATCATGTAAAAAGCGTATAATACCTAGGGAACTTACAAAACATATCCAGGTGGAAAAACTGTGGTAGATATTGCTTCAGTGAAGAGACCATAGAGCACTGACTTGCTTTGTAAAAGAAACAGATGGTTCTGTTCACAGTCCTGGACAGTGTTTCAATATACTGCAACCTCTGACTACTCCATCCTGGTTTCTTTCAATAGATACCTCTACCTTCTCTGTCTGACTCAGGAGGCTTGATTGTCTCTTTCAATCAAGGTAGTGACAATTACATATCCAGCTGCACCATGTGGAATGAGTTTTTAGGGCTTTAGTTTGGTAATTGGTACATCCACAAATCTTTCATCTCAGTGATAGATGAAAGACTACAATGATGCAAAGAGTACTAGTAGTGGACTGTGGATAAATAAAGGCAGATGTTATGAGCTGATGAATATGCTTCACCATATTCTGTAGATGTCTTTTATCCGATGAATCGCTTTACAAATGCACTTTACTGGTTATTTTACTCATGGTATTTTTACATTTTTTCATGGGTCCTATCCATTGTTATTATTGATTTATACAATGTTGGTTCTTATTCTTTCTACTGTTTATACCCTTTTGTTTCTGTGTCCTTGTTTGCCATTTTTGTGTTTATTTTAAATTTGGTCGTGGGTTTGAACGTCTTTTAGCTCTTTATTTGTCTACGTTTGGTGCAATATAGCCTTGTTGCTCTTGCAACATAAAACCCCAAACAACCAACCAACCACCATATTCTTTTTGTAGAGAAGGTAAGCATTGTGTAGGTACAATCTTCAAAAGTGATGGATCTTTCATGCTTCACTTAATAGTGGAACCCCATGGGATGGAATATATTGGAAGTACAATGCTGTTCAACTTATTTTGCTTTAAACATAAATCAATAAGCCACAAATTAAATTTTATAATACTCTGGGACCCATGTGAGTTCATAGGCAATAAATTCCTTAGTTGCCACAAAGTCTAAGCCTTTATTCATAGTTTGAACTTCATATGTCATGGAAGTGTTATGGGTTTATACTGCACAAAATGAATCTGAATTCATTCATTCTTTTTCTAATGTCTTTATAGATCTAAGTGCAGTTCTTTAGATTTTTGATTTTGAAATATCAAATGATATATTTGTGGCTCAGTTCTCTGGGCCTTTTACAATGCAGGAATCAGCAGATTCATGTAGAGTTGGGAATGTTTTTCCCTGAATCAGTAGGAGATTTCTGTATTAGAAATATTAGATGTGGAGGTTTTGGCACAAATTCAAAGATTTTTGAATGTAAATTTAAATAAGCATCTATGGCCAGCTGTCCCAGTGGCCAAGTGGTTAGTGCCACTTACCCACTGATCAAAGGAACCAGGGTTCAAACCCTGGATAAGATATGGATACTTCTTTTCTGTGTTGTCTTTCTGCTGAGGTCTCACCTTCCTCACAGATTGTCTCTGTGGCATGTTATAGACAGATTCCTTCAGACATTTGTGGCAAGCAGCTGATTGAGGAGTAATTTATTTAGCCATCCTAGTGGTTTATGTCTAGTGTGCCTGGCTATCAAAAACTATTTGATGATCATGAAACTTTGGATGAGACATGGATGTTTCTTTTCTGTGTTGTCTTTCTGCTGAGGTCTTGCCTTCCTCAAAAATCTTCTCTGTGGCAAGCAGCTGCTTCAGGGGGTAATTCATTATATATAAGGTCATAACAATGGTGAAGTTATCCTGGACTTCAAAAGATGCTAATATAATTAGAATGTAAAGTATAATCTTGCTTATATATACACTGCCTTACCAAAATATTAAGGAACGTCCATGTTATGTCAATATGAGAATGTAACTTCTAAAATGTTTATTAATGGAAAAATGGGTATTATGACTACTTTGTTGAAGATAAAGGTCATAATCAAATCTTTTTAAATCTTGATTTTCAGCAATATTCATTTGGTATTTAAAGAGTTATGGAAGTTGAAATATTTAACAATAAATTTTCTTGTTTTATAAAAAATCATTCATAATGTCTAATGTCTAATATTGAAATAATCACTGTGCACACTTCTAAAAAATGCTTTTTTTTAATTAAATGGTTTGGAATAATACCCCCTCAAGCAGCTGCTTGCCACAGAGGTCTGACAGGAGCCTGTCAGTTTATATGCCAAAGTAGAAGGTCTGAGAGGATGGCAGGACCTCAGCAGAAAAACGACACAAACAGCCATGCCTTACCCGGGGCTCGAACCCAGGTCCCTTAGATCAGTAGCCAAGCACGCTAACCACTCGGCCATGGGACGGCTTTGGAATAATACTTATAGTTTAAATTTTAATTAATTTCTGAGGTAAATACTTGTGATTGATGGCAAAAAATAGAAGCATGTATTACGTTAGCATGTGCAAAACAGAGGTGCTATAAGATAAAACATGTGCAACAACACATACTGCACACTTCCTGATAAAAAATGATCCATAGGTTGCATGCACATACTACTCAGGAAAAGACAAATAACATCATGTTTCATAGGGAGATTGATTAAATATTTTAAAAGTAGCTTTGAAGTTAGATTCCCATTGACATAACATGGAGATTCTCTGTATTTTGGTTGTGTATATTGTTGTGATAAATTTATGTTGTGCTTTAAAATCAAAATTCTAATATTACATATGTTTTATCATATATACAATATTGTTAATAAATATACAAACCTCTGGTTTAATTTGCATATATAACTCCATTTTTTTTACCAAAAACCAAAGAACATTTTTTTAATGAAAAAAAAAATTTGCCACTAGTTATGTGGTGTCCAAAAAGTTTTAGTTGTGCCTAGGTTTTCCTGATATTAAAATCAGCCTCTGCAATGAAATTTAAGGATTTGCTGCACAGTGGACTAAATGGCTTGTTCACAAGGACTCATAAGTCCCAGGGTAGGGCAGGAAAATGACCTATTAACAACAGTAAAATATGTTGAGTGGCCAATAGTACATATGTATGCCTTATTACAGAGGGCATTCAAAAAGTTCTTTACACAAGTCTAGATTTGCACTTATTCTTCCAAAGTTAATGAGCCATGATTTGTTTCAAAACATCTAAACTTGTCATTACATGTTGACAACACAGGCCACATCATCTTTTCTCTCTTTGATGACAGTGCATAAAAGTTTGGTATGCAAAATTTGTGCATTGTTGCTATGGAGCCTACTAAAGATGGAGAAAATTTTACATTTTCACCAGAATTCAACTTGAGGATGATGTGAAAAAAATTCATGCCACTTTATCACAAGTGTATATGGATCGTGCCTGTTTATGTGACACTGTTATGGGATGGATGCACAAATTCAGAGAAGAACAGCAGAGCTCCTAAGACCTTCCTCATGCTAGAAGACTGAAGGAGGCCATGAACGAGAGAACCATTGCTGCTGTTAGTGAACTCTTTAATGAAACTCCACTCATCACCATTCAGGTAATAAGTTTAGATGTCATTATACAGGCAGCATCGAAACAATTATTCATCAGCATTTAAAGTTCCGAAAGATCTGTGCCAAATGGGTACCCCACAAACTGACAGAACAGCAAAAAAGGGCTAGAGTCGACTCATGCAAGGTGATGCTGGCAATGTTTGAATCTAGTGGCCCCAAATGGTTAAGACATTGTCATAGGTGATGAGATGTGGTTTTATTACTATACAATTCCCAGAAAATTTAGATTTTGGAAGTGAACCACACCCCCAAATCCTCCAACAAGACTTTTGCTCAAGAAGAGGATGTTCAAAATTTTTTTCAGTTTGCAAGGAGTGGTGGTAGCCATGGACACCTTACCTAGAAATATGACTTAAATGGCCAATACTACACCAATATTGTTTTGCCCAAAATGGTTAAGGAGATGAAAGAGCAGCTTCAAACAATAGGTTTGTCAAGGTTTCTGCTTCATGACAATGCCAGTATTCACAAAACCCAACAAGGTATAGCCTATCTGTACAGGTAAAAATAAAACAGCTACCCCACCCTACATATACAGCTGATCTTAAACCATACAATTTTTGATTGTTTCCAAAAATTAAAAAGGAACTTGCTGGGAGGCCTTTTTGACCTTGCAATAATACCTTGCAAAATGCATTCATTCAGAGTATTCCCCAACAGGAATACCACCAAGTGTTCCAGAATTGGCATAGACATCTGCAACTTTGCATAGATGTTTGAGGGAAATACCTTGAAGTAAAAGTTGTGGTAAAGGCAATGGTTTTGTTCTGCAGATGCATTGTCAAGAACTTTTTGAACACCCCTCATAATATCACTTAAATTTATCTCCTACCCATAAGTAATAGAAAGTTCTCTTATTTCAGGAAAGATTAGTTTGACCTTCCAGGTGACTGAAATGTTTTCCCTGCCACACGATAATGCTCCAGTAGCATTAATGATATCATTGACTGCCAAGTAACTAGTTCTTATGAAATCCTTTGACAATTAGAACAGATTAGAATTAGACAGAGAGACAAGTAATGTAAAGTCTGCAGTGTTAACAGTTTTTTTTTACAATGTTATGATTTTCTTACCTTTACAGATTTATTAATGTAGAACTATGTGAGACTAAGCCACAACTAGGTGCTACAAACAGTCATGGTACAGTTTTGCTGGAAAATCCTGTTGGAGATTTCTCATTAAATAGTGAAGGTTTACATAGACAGGTAAATTTCAAAAGTGTTGGATTTTTCGTGTAGTAAACAGCATAAAAAAAACCAAGATTGGGTTTTGTGAAGTGTTAGCAAAATTAATGTTAGTAATGAAAAATAATTTTTGTTAGCAATAAATCAAAAACAAGAGTAAAAAAAAATCCAAAAATAGGATGCATAATGTGACATTTATTATTTAGTTTTTATTATGATAATATATCATATTTCCATGTCTGTTACTGTGTGAACCCTGTGTGAAAGTGCATTCTTTCTTGTGCCTGTGTATGAGAGCATTTAATAAAATGAAAAAAAAAATTACATTAATTTCTTTTTGTATTGTTGTGTGTGTTCATGTACAGGGGAAGGTAGGGTAGTCAATGCAATTGGCACATTAAGTGCTTCAGGTACTGTGTGGTAAAGCAATAATTTTTAACTAAAAAAAAATAGCTTTTTTTCTCTTTGCATTCAGCTCTGAAAACAGCAGCTATCATAATTCTGCTGTTTATAATACAGTGATTATGTGTTATCTACCAAATAGTTTATAAAATACATGTACAGAATGTTTCAGGATATTCATGTAATTTAGCAAACACTGATTATCTGAATTTTTAATATGATGCAGCTACTAAATACAAGAAAATTTTGTTAATTTGATGTAAGATATTATTATTGCATGAAGATGGGTAAAAAGTATTGCAAGACTTAGGATGTTATTCTTAAACAAGATTAGATCCTGGAGACATAAAGAATATTGTTTTGTTACTTGAAAGTTTATTGCACGTTCCTGTAAATTCTGTTATTAGGTCTAATGCCAGGTTTTTGTTATGTAATCTGAGGCATAGACAGGATTTTTGAATGGGGAGGGAGAGGTAATTTGAATAATGTTATAATGTAAATTGATGCACTGAGCATCTTTTAAAAGTAGAATTCCTTGGAGAGATAGATTAACCCTACCTCTTTGGCTGGAAATAATAAAAGAAATTGCATTTAGCTATGTCATTTTATATAATTATAAATTTCTGAAAAGAAACTGAACTCATTTGTAGTTGCAGTGGTTGAGTAATCTTTGTGGTCCCCTGAGTTTTAGATTAATAAGGTTTTATTATATGTATTTTATATGGCCACTAACTTGCATTGATTAAAAAACCCCATCATTTATCTATGGTTAGAAATGACCAGCCTTCTTGTGTAGATGAGACTCTCCTGAAACTGATTTTGACTTGCAATATCGCAAAATGGTTATGCCCTATTTTATAAGCATTGTTTCCCACTCTTCAGTATCAAACACTGTAAAATCTTCAAACGAAATTTGCTGCTATCATGAAACTTTCTGTAATTAGTAGTGATGTAATGTCAGGTATATTTCAAGCACAATAGTGGATTACAACAGATAAAAAAAATTAACTTAATGATTCATAATAGATCTTAACCAGAAAAATCTGATTCTCAAAAACAAAAACAAAAAAAATCTCAAAAATGAAGAAGTTCTTCAGCTACATCTAGATTGATAAGATTTTACTTAATTGATAACACTATCACATTACATACGCATGCTATTTGACAAAATTCTTCCTTTGAGCTGAATTTTTCATTAAAGTCCAATTCATCTTCATCAAAACTTTTAAAGAAGATTAATATATTCTTGTATTTTTATTATCACAAAAATCTATTATACTGAAGTACAGTTGTAAAGCAAAAGCTAAAACTATTGCAGTTGTATAGCATTAAAATGCATTCAACCACTTTTGCACATGCTTTATCTCTCTAATGGCTGAAGTCAGACTACTTAGAACAACAATAAAGGATTGAATAGAAATTGTTTTGAAAGGCAAAAGGAAAGAGGAGTCAATCAGAAAGATTTCATAAATAAGTATTTTGTACAACACATGGTTAAATATAAATTTATAAAGACATCAGTATTTGAATAATTTCCAAAGAAATTAAAAAATGTTAAGATGGTTTATAGTATATATTTTTTTTTCATCTGTAGTGTAACTATATTTTTTTTATAATTTTTTTAAAGATAAAATGTAATGTTTGTAACAGAAATGATGAAGGATTTCATTTCAGGTGCAGGTATTGTTTGGCTTGCATGGAAGAAAGGTGAAGTTGTATTTTACTCAAGATAAACAACATCAGCTAAATAATCTCACAAACAAAGAAGTTCTTCAGCTACATTCACAGACTCTCTATGTATATCTAGATTGATCAGCAGAATTTGCTTCATTTATAACATAATGAACTAAGCTTATTGTTGCCCAATCAAGGATCATTATTGAAATACTTCTAAATGTTTGTGATTTTCCTTTTAAATTGTTGGACAAGGTTTGTGATACAGAGATCTCATAGGAGGATGAGTCCAAACATTTTTTTTTTCTTTTTTATTTGAAACAATACACAAATTGAATGTCTTATTCTTTACATTTCAGCAAAAATGTTGAAATCATTAACACTTCCATTTCTTAGGTATTCTATAATTTTATATGCTTTTTTAATATAGGTTTTATGTTCATAATTTGCTAAAAAATACTTTGAATGTTCATCCACAAATATATGGTGCAAAGGAAAAGACCAAAATTTCATGAAAAACAATATCACTGGCTACACTAGCATCCTTTTAATAGTCATTTTCAAAATTAAAGGATAATGTACCACAAAAAGTGTATGAGGGAATGCTGAAGAAAATGCATTCACATTTAATTGATATGACCATCCACCTTCCTCAAAAGCCTCTATGGCATTATACACTGTGCAAAAAAAAAGTGCCACTCAGAAGTTGTTGGGTTGGGTTGTTTTACCTCTGAGCACACTTTTTTGCACACCATGGGCTAAATGGCCAGGCCACAAGGACCCCAAATGCTCACAGAAGGTTGGGGGAAGGGAACCCACTGGAACAGCTGTTGGGAGACAGATGGTAGCCTCCCGTCAAGGCCATCCAGCATGTTCTTTAACGTGCACAGGGTATGGCTCTCCCGCACACGGGACCACGGCTTAACGTCCCATTCGACGGACGGCTGCCTTTCCAAGCCCAGCGGTGTCCCCTACTGACCGTGGGCAGGGCGGGAAATTTTTACGGAGATAAATCTCAACGCTGAACCAGCTGGGACTCGAACCTTGGAACTACAGATTACGAGCCTGGCGCGCTACCGACTGAGGCCCCCCCCCCCCCCCCCTCAGAAGTGAAACAACCCAACCACACTGTTTTGGTACCGATTTAATTGCATCATGTCACAAAGATGATGTGTGGATGATTATGTACAGTGAAGAGTGACTAGTAGGCTAGAAATGGATCAATCCCAGACTGAGTTATCCAGGGCCTTAAATGTATACCACAAAATGTCCTCTCAATACTTTGGAGATAATTTCAGAAAAGAGGTGAGATTATAGACCAGGGTAACAACTGCCGAGGATGACCATGTGGGAATGATAGGGAATTTTCTCCCAAGTTGTCATCAGCTACAGAGATTTTGTGGTATATATTTCAGTTAAACTCGTGTGATGAAGCCTTTTGCAAATTCAAAGTGGACGTTTTGAATGTTTGCCAGTGTAAGCAGTTGGGTGAACAATGGTACAAATGTATAGTATACACATAGATGATACTGATGTACGATTTCTATCACATTACATACGCATGCTATTTGACAAAATTCTTCCTTCAAGCTTTACTATAATAAGAAAATTTGTGGTGGTGACTATCCACCACAAAATTTCTTATAACTACTGAAGTGTCAGGTTTCATAGCATGCTTCAAAAATAAAAAACTTGTTGAACACTGACCCATGTTAAGCTGAACCATGGTAGATAGCCACTGGTGAATAGAGTGTCTATATTGACCAGGCTCCTACCAGTATTTTTATTTTTTTTAGGGGGAGGGGGTTAAGAATAAGACGAGTAGGATTTCCCAATTACTATTATTTCATCTGACAGGAAATATTGGTGATATCCTATATTGGAACAGAATTTGGTTTTTAAATCTATTTTTAGTGTCGGACATTATTATGGGGCTAAAAAAATTGTACTGATACACCCATTTTGGATTTCAAAGCAGGTAGACAAGTTTGGGATTTCGTATAAGATGAACGGATTTTCTTGGGGAGGGGGGAGAGGTACATCTCTGAGCTCGACATATTCGCTTGGATGGCATTTGCTGTGCCAAATATGACGTATAATTGCAGTTCTGTTTTGGTGTGTTAGCTTTGAGTATAAACTAATTTATCTCCATGGAGATGTGCTAAAAAGAAATACTAATTTGCAATGTATGCTTCATTCTCGAAATGAAGCATTTAGCTTGATTCCACATCAAAGGTCGTAGTTGTTCTGTACAGATCAACTACGTATAATCAATAGGACAACCTTACACTAGTGACAGCACTTTTTAAATTCTCACGTAAGTGGGCACTGGATATGACGTCATGAATACAGCTGATACTTCTATGATCCTAAGTTAGGGAAAAACAGTCTTTTTTCCTGGCGATATTTAACAAAGAAAAATGATACGATTGTGTGTTATGTACTCTCCATCCTGTATTGAGTAAAAACAAAGTTAAGTCTCGTCGAGTGTAATCAAAAGCAGTTTTTCCATTGTATTATCAAGAGTAATACTAACTGCAAATAAGATTAAAACATTGGTGCATTTGAATTACATTAAGATAATGACAGATACCATTCAGCTAATCATTTTCTTTACACTGGGTACGGGAAATATGAGGAATCTGCATAGATTATTCCCTTGTCCTCACACAAAAATGTCAGCATTGATTGTAAAGATTTTACATTCGTGGCATTTTTGAGATTACAGCAAGCTCATCCAATTAATGGCATTATGCCTTTAGAATTTTATTACCCCAAGGGACTGCAAGTTCTATTGAGTTGGCCTTGGGTTTCTTATGCTGAGCTGCAGTATTAAACCACAATTACACTATGGAGTCGTCATCGAACCTGGTGCAAATGGGATCTCGAATAGTGGAAACGTTTTTTTTTTTGTAGTGTTCAGTACCAATCCTCGTTTCATGGGCGGAAATACCACCTCAGCGTTTTGAACACCTTATTAAATCCTTACCAAGACATTTGGCTGCTATTGTGAGGAAAAATGAGAAATAACAGGTTATTAGGTAAGTAAATATAATAATTTGTCCATTCAGTGTAGTTCCCATGTTCGACTCCTAGCTGGGTCAGCGTTGAGATTTATCTCCGTAAAATTCCCCGCCTTGCTCACGGTCAGTAGGGGACGATGGGCTTGGAAAGGCCGTCGGGTGTGCGACAGAGCCATACCCTGTTCACGTTAAAGAATGTTTAAATTTATTTAATCAAGATACGTTAAAAAATCCTACGATATCTCTCATCATCATCTCAAGCAACCATGGGCTGCTGAGGTCCAACCAGACCGTGCAATTTAGTTCTCCAAGCAAATCTATCCTGAGCTACATCTGCATCTGGCCACTGCACACCAATTCTAACAAGGTCCTTTTTAACATTTTCATAAATATTTCGTACATTTTCACGTTGTAACATTCACGTACACGGTTTTCAAGGGTTTCACGTTGTTTCATTCACGTACGTGTTACACGTTGTAACATTTTCACGTTGTTTCATTCACGTACGTGTTACACGTTGTAACATTTTCACGTTGTTTCATTCACATACGTGTTACACGTAACATTTTCACGTTTCATTTCACGTTGTTTCATTCACGTACGTGTTACACGTTGTAACATTTTCACGTTGTTTCATTTCACGTTTCATTTCACGTTGTTTCATTCACGTACGTGTTACACGTAACATTTTCACGTTGTTTCATTTCACGTTTCATTCACGTACGTGTTACACGTT
This sequence comes from Ryuthela nishihirai, assembly GCA_038380435.1. Lineage (NCBI taxonomy): Eukaryota > Metazoa > Arthropoda > Arachnida > Araneae > Heptathelidae > Ryuthela > Ryuthela nishihirai. Next base: position 39,824,570 of record JAWZYU010000024.1, on the reverse strand, counting down.
GTAACATTTTCACGTTGTTTCATTTCACGTTGTTTCATTCACGTACGTGTTACACGTAACATTTTCACGTTGTTTCATTTCACGTTGTTTCATTCACGTACGTGTTACACGTTGTAACATTTTCACGTTGTTTCATTTCACGTTTCATTTCACGTTGTTTCATTCACGTACGTGTTACACGTAACATTTTCACGTTTCATTTCACGTTGTTTCATTCACGTACGTGTTACACGTTGTAACATTTTCATAAATATTTCGTATTTTTCATAAATATTTCGTACACGACCCATTCTAGCTTCAGGAAACTTTATTTCTCACTGCTGCATATAAATTAACACTGATGGACATTTCTTTTCATGATTTTTTTATAGCATAGTAAACGACGAACATCGAAAGCACACTTGACAAATTAGTTGAAAATAATTGGACAATTGTAGATAATACAATAGAGCAATTTACCGAGATATTACTATATACCTATATGTTGGCCAGTTACAGTCCAAATTCTAATTACCAGAGTATCGTAATGAATCCATCCTATTTGGCCTATATATTCATCAAAAATTATTTCTGCCGAAGTAAATATGTCATTGTGAGACATTGATATTAATGATGTGTACTTGTATATTGCAAAGAAATGTAACTGATATAGCTGTTGACCAAACATAAAGTCAAAAATCGTGGTGTGCACATCAACTGACCCATTCTAGCAATTCGCAATTGATTATTTCTACACTCAAGTAAAGGCGCAGCTTCTTCGGTGAATGTTACTAATATATATGGTGGAATTCCTTCCATTGTTTTTTCCACAATCTAGTGAGCTTTTCTTAACCTAGTGGATTGAACTTTTAGAGATGACTCTAAAATTCTAATTACCAGAGTATCGTAATGAATCCATCCTATTTGGTCTATATATTCATCAAAAATTATTTCTGCCGAAGTAAATATGTCATTGTGAGACATTGATATTAATGATGTGTACTTGTATATTGCAAAGAAATGTAACTGATATAGCTGTTGACCAAACATAAAGTCAAAAATCGTGGTGTGCACATCAACTGACCCATTCTAGCAATTCGCAATTGATTATTTCTACACTCAAGTAAAGGCGCAGCTTCTTCGGTGAATGTTACTAATATATATGGTGGAATTCCTTCCATTGTTTTTTCCACAATCTAGTGAGCTTTTCTTAACCTAGTGGATTGAACTTTTAGAGATGACTCTAAAATTCTAATTACCAGAGTATCGTAATGAATCCATCCTATTTGGTCTATATATTCATCAAAAATTATTTCTGCCGAAGTAAATATGTCATTGTGAGACATTGATATTAATGATGTGTACTTGTATATTGCAAAGAAATGTAACTGATATAGCTGTTGACCAAACATAAAGTCAAAAATCGTGGTTGGGGCACGAACAGTTAGTGGTATCATTGGTATATTTTGCTCCAATGTATGGGAATTTATTTGCACCATTCCTAATTCTGTGCACATCAACTGACCCATTCTAGCAATTCGCAATTGATTATTTCTACACTCAAGTAAAGGCGCAGCTTCTTCGGTGAATGTTACTAATATATATGGTGGAATTCCTTCCATTGTTTTTTCCACAATCTAGTGAGCTTTTCTTAACCTAGTGGATTGAACTTTTAGAGATGACTCTAAAATTCTAATTACCAGAGTATCGTAATGAATCCATCCTATTTGGTCTATATATTCATCAAAAATTATTTCTGCCGAAGTAAATATGTCATTGTGAGACATTGATATTAATGATGTGTACTTGTATATTGCAAAGAAATGTAACTGATATAGCTGTTGACCAAACATAAAGTCAAAAATCGTGGTTGGGGCACGAACAGTTAGTGGTATCATTGGTATATTTTGCTCCAATGTATGGGAATTTATTTGCACCATTCCTAATTCTGTGCACATCAACTGACCCATTCTAGCAATTCGCAATTGATTATTTCTACACTCAAGTAAAGGCGCAGCTTCTTCGGTGAATGTTACTAATATATATGGTGGAATTCCTTCCATTGTTTTTTCCACAATCTAGTGAGCTTTTCTTAACCTAGTGGATTGAACTTTTAGAGATGACTCTAAAATTCTAATTACCAGAGTATCGTAATGAATCCATCCTATTTGGTCTATATATTCATCAAAAATTATTTCTGCCGAAGTAAATATGTCATTGTGAGACATTGATATTAATGATGTGTACTTGTATATTGCAAAGAAATGTAACTGATATAGCTGTTGACCAAACATAAAGTCAAAAATCGTGGTGTGCACATCAACTGACCCATTCTAGCAATTCGCAATTGATTATTTCTACACTCAAGTAAAGGCGCAGCTTCTTCGGTGAATGTTACTAATATATATGGTGGAATTCCTTCCATTGTTTTTTCCACAATCTAGTGAGCTTTTCTTAACCTAGTGGATTGAACTTTTAGAGATGACTCTAAAATTCTAATTACCAGAGTATCGTAATGAATCCATCCTATTTGGTCTATATATTCATCAAAAATTATTTCTGCCGAAGTAAATATGTCATTGTGAGACATTGATATTAATGATGTGTACTTGTATATTGCAAAGAAATGTAACTGATATAGCTGTTGACCAAACATAAAGTCAAAAATCGTGGTTGGGGCACGAACAGTTAGTGGTATCATTGGTATATTTTGCTCCAATGTATGGGAATTTATTTGCACCATTCCTAATTCTGTGCACATCAACTGACCCATTCTAGCAATTCGCAATTGATTATTTCTACACTCAAGTAAAGGCGCAGCTTCTTCGGTGAATGTTACTAATATATATGGTGGAATTCCTTCCATTGTTTTTTCCACAATCTAGTGAGCTTTTCTTAACCTAGTGGATTGAACTTTTAGAGATGACTCTAAAATTCTAATTACCAGAGTATCGTAATGAATCCATCCTATTTGGTCTATATATTCATCAAAAATTATTTCTGCCGAAGTAAATATGTCATTGTGAGACATTGATATTAATGATGTGTACTTGTATATTGCAAAGAAATGTAACTGATATAGCTGTTGACCAAACATAAAGTCAAAAATCGTGGTTGGGGCACGAACAGTTAGTGGTATCATTGGTATATTTTGCTATAATGTATGGGAATTTATTTGCACCATTCCTAATTCTGTGCACATCAACTGACCCATTCTAGCAATTCGCAATTGATTATTTCTACACTCAAGTAAAGGCGCAGCTTCTTCGGTGAATGTTACTAATATATATGGTGGAATTCCTTCCATTGTTTTTTCCACAATCTAGTGAGCTTTTCTTAACCTAGTGGATTGAACTTTTAGAGATGACTCTAAAATTCTAATTACCAGAGTATCGTAATGAATCCATCCTATTTGGTCTATATATTCATCAAAAATTATTTCTGCCGAAGTAAATATGTCATTGTGAGACATTGATATTAATGATGTGTACTTGTATATTGCAAAGAAATGTAACTGATATAGCTGTTGACCAAACATAAAGTCAAAAATCGTGGTTGGGGCACGAACAGTTAGTGGTATCATTGGTTTATTTTGCTCCAATGTATGGGAATTTATTTGCACCATTCCTAATTCTGTGCACATCAACTGACCCATTCTAGCAATTCGCAATTGATTATTTCTACACTCAAGTAAAGGCGAAGCTTCTTCGGTGAATGTTACTAATATATATGGTGGAATTCCTTCCATTGTTTTTTCCACAATCTAGTGAGCTTTTCTTAACCTAGTGGATTGAACTTTTAGAGATGACTCTAAAATTCTAATTACCAGAGTATCGTAATGAATCCATCCTATTTGGTCTATATATTCATCAAAAATTATTTCTGCCGAAGTAAATATGTCATTGTGAGACATTGATATTAATGATGTGTACTTGTATATTGCAAAGAAATGTAACTGATATAGCTGTTGACCAAACATAAAGTCAAAAATCGTGGTTGGGGCACGAACAGTTAGTGGTATCATTGGTATATTTTGCTCCAATGTATGGGAATTTATTTGCACCATTCCTAATTCTGTGCACATCAACTGACCCATTCTAGCAATTCGCAATTGATTATTTCTACACTCAAGTAAAGGCGCAGCTTCTTCGGTGAATGTTACTAATATATATGGTGGAATTCCTTCCATTGTTTTTTCCACAATCTAGTGAGCTTTTCTTAACCTAGTGGATTGAACTTTTAGAGATGACTCTAAAATTCTAATTACCAGAGTATCGTAATGAATCCATCCTATTTGGCTTATATATTCATCAAAAATTATTTCTGCCGAAGTAAATATGTCATTGTGAGACATTGATATTAATGATGTGTACTTGTATATTGCAAAGAAATGTAACTGATATAGCTGTTGACCAAACATAAAGTCAAAAATCGTGGTTGGGGCACGAACAGTTAGTGGTATCATTGGTATATTTTGCTCCAATGTATGGGAATTTATTTGCACCATTCCTAATTCTGTGCACATCAACATCAGCTATCATTATCAGCTATCTTTAATATCTGTTGATGGTCCTGATGAGATATAAGGTACTCTAAAATACACCCAATAAACTGTTCTGTCCGAACTTTAATTTTTCAGCAACATTTGGATTAAGTGAACTGTTTTAATAAGTTAATTTTATCGTATACTAGTGAAGTATATTTTAAAGGATACCTAACATTAATTAGAGAAACCAGGTTTGGAAGTTCTTTATGTAAGATTAATACGGTACATACATTAATTTTTACCTTATTTTTATTGTAATATTTGTGTATAGTCATAATTCGATTGATTTCGTGTGCTGTAGTTTTGGCATGAAAAAATTGTAAGTTTAATTGTAAGTATTATTAAAAATTAATTTATAATCAATCAGTAGTAAATCCACAATGTTGCATGTTGACGTTGAAAATAAATAATTTTGCGAAAAAAATAAGTTTTGCCTATGTGCGAGATTCGAATCCACGTCTCTCCAGATTCGTACTAGAGTGTTGTAAGACTACTAAACTAATTAATGACGGCTCCGTCATTCATCCACTATAATGCAACTTATCCATCTGCTGCCCGCTTTTGTCTGCCAATAGCGCCATGATCATGGAAGGCAACTTTTACTTTTAATGTTGTCTTACTGTAACATGTTTTACATGTAAGATGTTTACATCTTACTCTGTACACGTTTTACACCTTAAGGTATTTATACTTTACTCAGTACAAAATTAAAAAATAAAGTTGCCTTTCTCCGATCATAGATGGTGACATTGGCGACAAAGACGGGTAGATTGATGTCACAGTGGATCAGTGGATGAACGACGGAGCCGGCGTTAGTTTAGTGGTCTTAAAACACTCTGACATAAATCTAGGGCGACGTGGGTTTCAATCCCACAGGTTGGCAAAGTTAATTTTTTCCTATAAATAAATCAAACTATTATTGAGTTATTTATAGGTTACAACAGTTAAAATACATTCAATGCTCACTGAATTATGATCACCTCCCTGCATGTTATGTCAGTGGAAGCTAATTTTGAAGCTCTATAACTCCTAAAAAAATAGTTTTGTGATAGAATGGGACTGAAGATAAATTAAACATCTCAATCAAATCTATCTAAATCTCGATTTTCAACAATATTCTCTTAGTATTTAAAGAGTTATGGAAGTTTGAATATAACAACAATGCCTAAAGTTGGAATTTAATTCAGAAGTTAATTATAATTGGAATAAGAAGTATAATTTCACATCATTTAATGCAACAGATGCATATTTAAAAGTTAATTTAAAAATTTTTTCGATGTTTTTCAATTATTCCAAGATCTGCATTGTTGCTGTTAAATATTTAAAGTCCATAACTCTTTAGGTACAAAATGAATATTATTGAAAATTGAGATTCAGATAGATGTGATTGAGATATTTATCTTCCGTTACATTTTCTCATAAAACACTTACTTTAGAAGTTATAGAGCTTCGAAGTTAGCTTCAACTGATAAAATATGGAGGAAGGTGGTCATAATTCCGTGAGCACTGAGTGTACTTTGTAAGGTAAATTCTAAGAGTAAGGTTTCAAGCAACCAGAAATTACATTTATCCGGCATTCCACTATCCACATAATCATCGGGATAACTGGGTCATTACTGTAGTAATATTCTATTAGACTTATCCAACCAAAAAATAATTTCCTTTACCCTTGAAACAAAAACGTTTGTATTACAAACGGACAGACCGCGAATTTTTTTTTACAAAATTCTTTTTTTTTTTCTGAAAATGAGCTAAAAATCAACGACATATTAAAAGTTTAATACGAATTAATACTAGCCAAGATTGATGAAATCGGGCTCACAAAATACGTCGCTTGGTCACTAGTAGGGCCACAAATTCAATTCTAAACATCCAAAAGTTATCTAATATTGTGCTAATTTTGTGTCCGAGTAGTCACAGCTATAGCTTCCAAGCTTGGCCAGAATCTGTAGATATTATATATAAATACATATGAACATATGACTCATGGAGAAACAGAAGTTCATTAAATTCAGTTTTCTCAGACCTTCTACTATGGCATATAAACTGACAGGCTCCTGTCAGTTTATAGGGAAAAACAATGTCTTTTTCCTGGCGATATTTAACAAAGAAAAATGATACGATTGTGTGTTATGTACTCTCCATCCTGTATTGAGTAAAAACAAAGTTAAGTCTCGTCGAGTGTGATCAAAAGCAGTTTTTCCATTGTATAAGATAATGACAGATACCATTCAGCTAATCATTTTCTTTACACTGGTACGGGAAATATGAGGAATCTGCATAGATTATTCCCTTGATGTCCTCACACAAAAATGTCAGCATTGATTGTAAAGATTTTACATTCGTGGCATTTTTGAGATTACAGCAAGCCCATCCAATTAATGGCATTATGCCTTTAGAATTTTATTACCCCAAGGGACTGCTAGTTCTATTGAGTTGGCCTTGGGTTTCTTATACTGAGCTGCAGTATTAAACCACAATTACACTATGGAGTCATCATCGAACCTGGTGCAAATGGGATCTGGAATAGTGGAAACGGTTTTTTTGTAGTGTTCAGTACCAATCCTCGTTTCATGGGCAGAAATACCACCTCAGCATTTTGAACACCTTATTAAATCCTTACCAAGACATTTGGCTGCTTTTGTGAGGAAAAAAGAGAAATAACAGGTTATTAAGTAAGTGTATATAATAATTTGTCCATTCAGTGTAGTTCCCATATTCAAGTCCCAGCTTGGTCAGTGTTGAGATTTATCTCCGTAAAATTCCCCGCCTTGCTCATGGTCAGTAGGGGACGATGGGCTTGGAAAGGCCGTCGGGTGTGCGGGAGAGCCATACCCTGTTCACGTTAAAGAATGTTTAAATTTATTTAATCAAGACACGTTAAAAAATCCTACGATTTCTCTCATCATCTCAAGCAACCATGGGCTGCTGAGGTCCAACCAGACCGTGCAATTTAGTTCTCCAAGCAAATCTATCCTGAGCTACATCTACTGCATCTGGCCACTGCACACCAATTCTAACAAGGCCCTGTTTGACATTGTCTACCCACCGCATCCTAGGTCTCCCCTCTTTCTGAGGCCTTAGGGACACTGTTTATAATCCTATTAGCCAATCTATAATTATCCATACGGGCAACATGGCCAAACCAGTGGAGTCTCTCTCTGCACAATATGCTGCTTAAAGGAGGTTGCACACTCCTTTGCCTAACCTCATCATTAGTTACAAAGTTAAACCACCTAATACCCAAGATACTACGTAAGCATCTAGAATCAAAAGCATCTAGTTTCCTGTTATCTTGTTTACACAGCATCCAAGTTTCACTACCATAACTAACCCTAGAAAGAACCAAACTATTATGCAGTCTAATTTTAGTCTTTAGGTGTATACGCCTATTTCTCCACAATCTCCATAGATTCTTAAAAGTCCCGGCAGCAATCCCTATTCGTCTGTTAATCTCATGCTGCACATCACCAGTATCTGTTACATAGCTCCCAAGATAATTAAACGGTGACACCTGCTCAAGACTGCAACCATTCAGATTAACTGAATCACAGCCTGCCTGACCAATTTTCATCACTTTAGTTTTCTGTCTGCTTATAATCAAACCTACTCTAGTACCAGTTTCGTCAACAGCTCGAATGAAAGAGTTCATCTCATCAACATCATTTGCCAAAAGAGCTAAATCATCAGCATATTCTAAATCAGAAATTTTAAGATCTGCAGACCATTTTAGGCCATCTTTAATTGTAAGAGATTAGGGGCGATTTTGAATATTTACCTTGTACCCTTCTTACCAACTTCCGGCCAACATGGGCCACACAGTGATCACACGCGCTACAATTTTCACTCCCAGAAGAATTTTACTCCAAATCTCTCCCCTCCCCACCCCCTTGCCACAAAACTATGACGCAGCACTTCCTTGGCACGAAACTTCAACCACCTTTTTCATTATTAGGCGGCCTGCGGCGAAAGCCTATTGCCAACATGTAGAGTTGCTAGCACTTCACTGTACTGGTCTCTACTTTTTGACGCACACAAAAAAACTTTCTCGTGGACCAGATGATAATGGGGCCAAGGTCCCTTTTATAAAATGGTCCAGTTTTTAAAGAAGGATGTTAGACTCTAGATCGACGATCGACTGTAAATAGAGCAGGTTGTTTTTGTTTTCTCTCCGATTTTGAAAAGTGTTTTTAAAGACTAGTTTTCGCTCGTTTTTAACTATGATGAATGACAAGCTATCAATGGATCCAGGAATCAACTCAGTGAAGACCAGAGACCCAAGATCGACTGCTAAAGCCACTGACAGGAGCAGCCAACGTCAGACTTATGAAACGTCAACCCAGGTCTGTATGTCAACAGTGAAGGCGGCTGGTGCTAGTGTTTGTGCTGGCAATCAGGCACATTATCCATTCAACTTCAAATAGCAGGAAAATGCCTATTAGTCCCCAACCTAGCAACTATAAACATTTTACCTTTAGCAACAGCCACCACAACTCACCCTTCCCACCCAGGTACCATCTAACCAAACACAAATGGACACACAATGAAAATCAGAGAAAGGCACAGAAGGCTCCTGGACCATTGGTAAACAACAGAAAAAGAACCAGGAAACAATCAGCTTCCTCTGATAATGATAACATTTGCGACTTCACCATAACTCAAGATTATGTTCCAGTGCTCTCATACCACATTATTACAGAATATAAACATTAATCACCAAAACTGTCAACTTCACAATAGAAAAGCCACTTGAAGCCAGATTTACTCACAGAGGAGAGTACCTGGTACACGTCAAAAATCAATTTCAGGCCAAAAAAACTCGTGGCCCTTACACATATCCATAACATAGAAATAAAATCAAAATACCCAGAGTCCTACAACAAGCCATATGGATATATAGAAGGTGTGGATAAATATTTAAGCGATAAAAGTATCCTAGAAGCCTTAGCTGAATACGACGTCCACAAAATCAAACGAATCACATACGCCCACCATATCATGGATGGCAGCACCATTTGCAGAAATACGGACAAGGTCATTTTATACTTCAATTCTCTTCCCCTACCACCTACTGTGGAACTTGGACTTTCCACCCACACAGTCACCCCCTACACCAACCCCCTCCACAATGCATTAAATGACAAAGACATGGTCACATTATAAAAATCTGTAGAAGCACAGCAAGATGCAAATATTGTGCCTAACCACACATGTCACATGATTGCAAAAGGACCCAAGCATTACTCTGCTGCAACTGTGGAGGGCCCCATGTAGCCACCTTTGGCAAATGCCCTGTCCGACTAAGGGCAATTAAAATCAAAGCAGCCACCACAAACACCGCCAACACAATGATTGATAAAACTCCAATCACCATTATTTCTACCACACCTCCTCCACAGTTGCCTACACCTAAACCACTCCTCCCACTTCCCACTCTCACAGTCCCAACACAACAGAAAGCAAAACCACACCCTTCTATTACTACCACCACGCAAAACCTTTACCATACATTTGACCTCACCCACCACATTCCCTACCTTGCCCACAAGAAATACAACAATCATCCCCACATCTGATGAAGAAGCACCAGTTCAACTTACCCAGCAGCAAACACCCCCACCCTCACCCAAATTCTCCACCAGAAGGGCTAAAACTAATTACCTGAGAAGAATGTGAGACTAAAAAGACCTCAGCTGCTAAATCTCAGCCACCACCAACTACCCAACACAACCTCACCCACCAATTATTACAATTAATTATCCCTCTCATTGATGCCCTTCTGCCCCCACAAAACAGAACCCTCTAACTCAACTTAGCCATACAGGCCATAGTGACCCTTCTCCAGCAACTGCATTAACTCTCTCCCCTCCTGACCCCCCCATGCACTTGCATCCAATGGAAATCTTTGCTGATGACATAGTACTCTGGACTAACGGACATGATACCCTCATTATACAAACAGCCCTACAAACAGCAGTCAACCAGGTCATTGACTTACCAACAAGGGGACTAGTCATCTCTGCACCTAAAACTGCGGTCTTACCCATAACACATAAACAACCCCCCACCAACTCACTCAGCATCAATATAAACAATCAAACCATTCCCCTAGTTAAACACTACAAATATTTAGGGCTAACTATAGACTGACAGCTTAACTGGAAACAACACATCACAAATACACAATCCACATGTAATGGAGCTCTCAACATTCTCACATCCATCACAAGAGCTAGCTGGGGTGCAAGTGACAGATCTATGATCACCCTTATTAAAGCATTTATCAACAGCAGACTTGAGTATGGGGGCGGGGGTGGCTCAGTCGGTAGCGCGCCAGGCTCGTAATCTGTAGTTCTCAGGTTCGAGTCCCAGCTGGGTCAGCGTTGAGATTTATCTCCGCAAAAATTCCCCGCCCTGCCCACGGTCAGTAGGGGACACCGATGGGCTTCTAAAGGCCGCCGTCCGTCGGACGGGACGTTAAGCCGTGGCCCCGTGTGCGGGAGAGACATACCCTGTGCACGTTAAAGAACACGCTGGATGGCCTTGACGGGAGGCTACCATCTGTCTCCCAACAGCTGTTCCAGTGGGTCCCCCTCCCCCAACCTTCTCTGAGCCTTCGGGGTCCTTGTGACCTTGCCATTTAGCCCACGGTGTGCAAAAAAGTGCCGCTCAGAGGTAAAACAACCCAACACAACTATATACCCTCCCATTGTAATATAACCCAAAATGACACTGCTGACCACCTTGCTAAACAAGGACACAAAATCCCTACACCTAATTATGACACCCCTCTGACATATAATCATCACCTAACTGAAATCAATAAATTCTTTCACTCCACATGGACACAAAACTGGATCCAACAAGCCACATCTAAAAATACATTCAGAGTCACCATTGCTGCCATCCCACACACACTACACCTGAACTACTTATCCAGAAGAGCCGAAACTGCAATTCATCAACTACGCACTGGCAGAACAAATCTCAACAAGGACCTTTTTATGATACAAAAGGTACCATTTGCACTACATGCCAAGTGATAGAAGACATTCCACACTACCTTCTACACTGCACCAAATACACAATATATAGAATTATCCTCTTCCAGACACTCGCCACACTGGGAACCACTCATTTCTCAGCCCAAACTATCCTTGGTCCTTCCCATAATAATATAAAAAGCGACTATAGGGCCTTGGCCCTATATATCAACAGCACTGGGAGATTCCCCTAAAGTTTTTCTGCCTCTCCAAAGGCCTCTACTTCACTATTAAAAGATCCTTGGGACACTAAAAGATCCAGATGCCAATAAAACAATCCCCACTCTGGCATATAAACTGACGGGCTCCTGTCAGACCTCTGAGGCAAGCAGCTGCTTGAGGGGGTATTTATTATTTATTTTTATCGTTGTCTCGTGGTCGAGTGGTTAGCACGCTTGGCTAGTGATCTAAGGGACCCGGGTAAGGCATGGATGTTTGTGTCGTTTTTCTGCTGAGGTCCTGTCATCCTCTCGGACCTTCTACTATGGCATATAAACTGACAGGCTCCTGTCAGACCTCTGTGGCAAGCAGCTGCTTGAAGGGTTATTTATTATATTTATTTATAGGACATTAAAAGAAGCATTTTAAACAATATATTGGATAGCAACTAAATCGAAAAAAATATATATATAGTAAAAAGCCATAAAAAAAATATATCTCAAACTAACTACCAAAAAAATATACATAAAGAATTTTTTTTCCTTTTTTTGCAAAAAAAAAATCCACTTTAACCCAATAACATATATGGAATCTCTCCTAGAGCATAACATCTCTATACCCATATAATCCTGCTATACATATGGAACCTCACCACATCTCCAACTACCCTTTGATGAGACCCTTAAACTGCACTCCTGCCACACACCTTAAAGCTCAAAGCTGACTTCCCACCAGACTCGACAAAAATAAACACTGATCACCACACATCTAACACATAAAATTTGATTTCTATCCTATGTAACGAGGTTAATTCATTTTCCTTCCTTCTCCATTCAAAAAAAAAAACTTGTCAAACTCCCATGGCCGAGTGGTTAGCGCGCTTGGCTATTGATCTAAGGGACCTGGGTTCGAGTCCCGGGTAAGGCATGGCTGTTTGTGTCGTTTTTCTACTGAGGTCCTGCCATCCTCTCAGACCTTCTACTATGGCATATAAACTGACAGGCTCCTGTCAGACCTCTGTGGCAAGCAGCTGCTTGAGGGGGTATTTTTTTCCCCCATATATAAGGCTGCCACAGAGCTAAGCCTTTTCCCAGATCCACCCCTGCTCAACATTTCACTGCACGGCAGGACAACCCAATGTTAACCTATGGAGTTAGAAAATCAACCCTAATTATTTTAATTTCTCCTCTATCTTTCTGAAACATGAGTATTACCTATCCCACCTCCTCAGCTTCCCCCACAAAAAACGTCATCCCCCTCCAAGCTCTGCAACCCATCTAGGGAAGACTTCAAAGAAGAAAAAAATTATTTTCTCTTCGCGCGCCCCCCCCCCCCCCCACAAAGGGATTCCTCTCTAGCACCCCAAATTCTCATCTATTTTATGGACAATACCACCCTCTCCCACCCCCTCTTGACTAGGGGTCATTTTTAGATTGACTCAAATTCTCCCATCCTGGCAACCAACCATGGCTAAAACTTCAAAAAAAAAAACATATTTTTCGACACTCGCTCAAAAAATATAATTATTTTTTCTACCACCTCTCTCCACCCCCCCATCACATGACTTGCAACTGGTATATTTTCTCCTTTACCCTTCAACATCTGCCTCTCCACCACTGGGCGGCCAAAAGCCCAATTGCCAATACGTACGGTTGCTGGCCTTTACTGTGTTGGCCCCGTCATTGCCGTTTTACATCAGCACCCACTGCCCTCTATGGACCTGATGATAACGGGGCCGAGGCACTCTTTACAAATAGGTCCAGCTACGATAGAAGGATGTCTAAGAAGAAGGCCAGCCTCTAACTATACAGGACCTCTAGTTAGTCTCTACCTTTCTAAACCATTTCTCGTTTTTGCAAGTGCTGCGTACGGATTCGATTCAGTAGTTTCGTCTTTTCGCTTTATATTTGGTTTCGAACGTATTCGTTCAATTTTTAAGTTTCTTTGTTTACGATATATTGGTTTATTTAGAATAAGTTTAGTTGGTACGTACAGATATTTCTACAAATGCTTTTTGATTAAAATGTCAGAATTCATATAACGTTCTTTTCGATTTCTGCCAAACTAGACAAATAATATATCGCGTCTGGGAATATGGGATGCTTATTTTCAAAGAGAATGAAATTTTAATTTTTTTCACTCAGCACCATTTAACGGTGAAAATTTAAACTAGTTGATGACTCGGAAAAAACAATAAAACATTAAAAAATATATATTTATCACTTAAACCAAATGTTGCATTTTGCCACGCTACCTGGGAAAAAAGGATAATTCCTTGCTAACAATGGAAATCTAGACCATTACACTCTACCAACGGAATTTGAAATCCCTAGCATAAAAAGATCGTTTGCAACACTTGTTTAAAATACAGTCATCCCTCGACTTACGTCTGCTCAAAGATACGTCCGTGATCCCATAAGTCAGGGGTTCTCATCGTGGCGTACGCGGTAAAATTTTTCGGGGTACGCCGTGAGAGCTCAAAGTCGCTAGATCTAGTAACAATGTCGCTAAGTTGGCATTATTATCCTCTAACTATAGTTTTGTCTATCTATATAAGGGGTGCGCCGTCCCATGCCGAGTGGTTAGCACGCTTGGCTACTGATCCCGTCCCATTGCCGAGTGGTTAGCATGCTTGGCTACTGATCTAAGGGACCTGGGTTCGATTCCCGGTTAAGACATGGATGTTTGTGTCGTTTTTCTGCTGAGGTCCTGCCATCCTCTCAGACCTTCTACTATGGCATATAAACTGACAGCCTCCTGTCAGACCTCTGTGGCAAGCAGCTGCTTGAGGGGGTATTTATTTATATAAGGGGTAAGCTGTTACATACACATTTCCAAGGGGTGCGTAAATCATAAAAGGTTAAGAACCTCTGCCATAAAGGAATAAATAACATTTTCGACTGTAATTTCGAACCAGACGCAAGCGAGCTTAAAGTAAAAAGGTTTCTATTTAGCAACAAAATCATCTTGCGCAGTGACAACAGCGCATTCAGCGGCAACCTCCCTCGGCAGTCGGCACGTGTCTTCAACAGTTCCTCTGTTGATTTTGTGTTTGAGAAATAGGTTATTTGTGTATTTATCGTTAAACATTTTGCGATATTTGTGAAACATGGCCCTTACAAGAAGGATCAAAAAACCTAGTGAACAATCACAGAAAAAGAGATCAGCAATTGATCTTGAAAAGAAGCTGCAAGTTATAAAGCAACGTGCAGCTGTGTCAAGCAACGTGCAGTAACGCAACGTAAAAAAGTAAGTGTAAAGCAACGTGCAGCCGTCAATGTGATCGCACATGACTTTGGATGGTCTCATTCGACAGTGATGACCATTTTGAAAAATAAGGATAAAATCGTAGAGGCTGTGAAAGGATCTGCTTCCATTAGACAGACGATAATGACGAAGCAACGACAAGGTCCTATCGGTGATATGGAAAAGCTACTTGCATCATGGACAGAGGACCTGAACCAAAAGGGCATTATGATCATAACCGCTTAGACACTAAGATTACGACCACGAATTCAACGCTTCTTCCGGTTGTTTCATGAGATTCAAGCAGCGTTTTGCGCTGTATAATATGAAAGTGTACGGTGAATCTGCAAGTGCCGATGAGAAGGCTGCCAAGGAGTTTGTGGAGAAATTGGATAAAATTATTACGGAGGAAAATTATTTGCCACAGCAAATATTTAATATGGTTGAAACTTCTTTGATATGGAAAAAAATGCCTGAACGGACATTCATCCACAAAAAGCTAAAATCTATGCCTGGTTTCAAAGCTCTTAAAGATCGTATTACGATTCTGTTAGGGAGTAAAGTGGCTGGATATAAACTGAAACCATTTGTGATATGGCACAGTGAGAATCCACGAGCCTTCAAAAACATTACGAAGCATATTCTTCCAGTTCATTATAGGAGCAATAAAAAGTGTGGATGATTCAAAAATTGTTTGAGGATGCCTTAATCTACTGTTATGCGAGTGAAATGGAAAGCTATTGTGTGAAAGAAAATGTATTTTAAAATTTTATTAATTCTAGATAATATGGAACGCTATTTATTAGTAGAAAGGAAAGTACATGATGCGTTTGCTTGCTATAAATAAATTTATGATGAAAAGAAGAGGAATGAGCAAAGCACATTGGACGTTTTCATCAAAAAAAAAACAAAGATTACGCCAGAAGACGCAACTTGTCCTTCAGATATGGAAGATAATGATGTGATTGTGGAGGGAGATTTGGGTGAATATCCTCCTGTTTTATTAGTGGCAGTAACGCATAGTACAGTTTTATAAGGTTTAAAAATTAAAATAATATGTCATATCAAACCCTTTTTCTAATCTACAGTTCAGCAAGTCTTGGTGATTATTACGGTCTCTTCTCTTTTTCATCATTACTATTGTTCCTGTTTTTTATCAATAATAATTGTTAACAATCCAATATCAATGAAATATAGTGTTTGGCACAGTATGCTTATTACGGTTAAGTCCTTAACCCCTATAACTCTGTTGATTTATTGTATCGACTTACGTCCTGCTGGATGGAACGGAACCCCGACCTAAGTCGAGGGATGAATGTATTGCTATTTCCCTACCTTTTCCAACCGTTAGAGGTCATTAACTCTTGAAAGATTTCGAAGATGCGAAACGTAATATTTCATCAATACATATCCAACCGAAAGAAACACCTTAAATTATCACTAAATACAAAAAAAATTGAAGGTCAATAGACCCACAAAGTTAAAATATTACATTTTTTAAAGGAACTGAAAACAACATATTACATGATAAAAAAATTGTCTGAAAATTTTCTTGACTTGCAAAATGTATTATTAGATAACAAATAACGAAAATTGTAATTTTTGGAACGGAATTTCCAAAAAATGCGTCACCGAAACTGTTACAAAACTCCCCGCCCTGCCCACGGTCAGTAGGGGACACCGATGGGTTTGGAAAGGCCGCCGTCCGTCGGATGGGACGTTAAGCCGTGGCTCCGTGTATGGGAGAGTGTCTTAGGTCGCTGCCAAGAAATTTATGAATGGAGCATTGTGAATAATATGGTGGAAAGCAATGAATGGAGTAAGAGATATCAATGGACAAAGGTCCGAACGGGCGAACAGAGACCAATAGAGTTCCTTCTATTGCAGTTTAAAATAATATTTTTGGAATAGTTTTATCTGTTTCGGTGGATTTAGGTCCCCAATAATTTCATAGATAGTTCAATGAGTGGTCCATATTTGGTACACTGGTTTCCTTGTCGTGATGGGTTGAAAATTTGATTCCCTACTTGTAATGGGACAGGGTTTTAAATATGGAATAAGCTGGAAAAAAAAATGGTTTTGCCATGGTCACTCGACGCAAAAGCAATTTTTTTCAGCTTATTATTTCATGAGTTTTATGTCTTCAGGAGGCATCCTGCGATTCTTTATTACTGTTATTGATTTAACGCCATGAGCGTGAGTGACTAATATTAAATTCCACTTCTAGGTGACAACACAGTTGTACACTTCCCGGATAGATGGCGCCACTAAGCGAATGAAAAAAAATGCCGATGAAGGGGACTCGAACCTATGCCTCCTAATGACTTCCTAGGTTGAATTGAATGTCAACAGGTAATGCGCGTATTTGATATTGATTCATTCATATATTTCGATTTTCGAATTTTTGGGGATTCTTACAAATGCTCATGCTGGACAAAATAATTTGTGGCGAAATTTTTTCTAATGAAAATATACGTTTCAACAATTTATCAAAAATAAATCTAGAAACTTTAAATATCTAAAAATAAAATCGCGAAATTAATTACATTTTTCGGAATATTTTCCCTTTTTTATATTTGAATCTTTAGACTCTGAATTTGATTGATATTATTTACACGTCAGTGAAGAGTTTTCTTTGATTATGTGTTCAGCTTACAAGTTTTCGATAAAACCAAAAAAAAGATTTGTAGAAGTCAGCTCAAAAATATTGCACAGTAATTGACGCCTATTTCATTTATATTTTACAAATGAAATAAAATAATTATAAAAGAATTAATAACACTATTTTAAAGAGTAAAGATTTTTGCGTGCGATTGCATCTGAAATATAGTCCAAAATACTTCTGAAATCGGTTTAATAGTGGGATTCCTTTAGTGTCTATTGCTATAGCATTAATCCGGGCGCGGGTAGGTTCAGTCGGTAGCGCGCTAAGCTTGTAATCTACAGTTCCCATGTTCTGGTCCCAACTGTGCCTGCGTTGAAATTTATCTTCCCAAACACCCGATCTGCCTCGGTGAGAAAGGTGATACTGATGTGCTTGGAAAAGCCGCCGTCCGTCAGATGGAACGTTAGGCCACGGCTCCTTGTTCAGGAAAGAACCATACTTTGTGTGCGCTAAAGAATAAGCTGGATGGCTTTGAAGGGAGGCTACCATCTAGCTCCTAAAAGCTATCCAGGTGGGTCATCTTCCCCCAACTTTCTCCTAACATTATTTTAGAATTATAATTGTTAAATACTATGTTTTGAACTCACGCTCACTTTCCATTCGTTAAATTTATAATATGTATTCTCCTTTTTCGGTGAAAGACATGAGAGAGAGAGAATCCTGGTTAAAGTTGATTGTTTTCAACTTTCATATTTTTATTTACTCCCAGCATTTAGGACAAACTTATCAGTAAGCCCACATTTCCGATAAATATCATTCAGCGATTTTTTATCATGTCCTAACACCTTGGTATTCCAATGTGTAGAGAAAACATGACAACCAACCAGACTAATTCAAAACAATCATTGTTATGCAATAGGTAATGGAACTGAAAACACCTCTGTGGTTATGGCATTGTTATGCAATAGGTAATGGAACTGAAAACACCTCTACGGTTATGGCATTGTTGGACATTTATTTAAATTACGGCAGCAAATACCTAAGTTGCAGTATAGTGATTGCTTGTCGTCTGATAAGGATGTTTGATTTTTCAAGACGTAACAGAAATACCAAAACTCAAACCCAAATCTATGATATCCTTGGTATCACTGCAAGTAATCAGTTTGTAAAGGGAGAGTTAAAAAATGTTTTTTTTGGAAATATTTTAAAGTATTACCCTTTACCATTTTATTTTTACTTAGTTAAATTATATATTTGGCACGTTCACTTCTTAGGTATTTATGTCTCCGTTTCCAAATATGAATCATGAAATTGTATTTGGAAATTAAGATACTCGATCTTCACTAAAAATTCGAGGGCTATATCAAGTACATGCTGGGTGATAATTTTAGAGATCAAGAACGCGATAGATGAAGAACGCGATTTCTTCCCCATTTTCTTATTCTTAAGTTTTTTTTAAATATTAAATAAAAATGATATTTTAACGCATTGCGATAAAGAACGAATTTGGATTAGCTAAGAGAGAGAAGTTGAAATGATAATAACTTGAACTGTTAGCAAGCAAATCAAATAAAAATATTGTGCACAATATTAATTTTAATAATTGAAAGAAAATCGTAGCATCATTACATTTCCCTTATTTCAGAATTTTAAATGTTAAAGAGAAGAAAATTTTGCTAACTTTCCTTGTTTGCAACAGTTTTGGTGCAATCATTTTTAGTTCAGGTGAAGTTAATTGCTTTGATTATATTTCAATGGAAAAGGTGGGCAGACGAGAGAAGGAGTGGGAGGGGGGGCCAAGCTAATTTGCAGTAGTTATCCCGTGAATCGATTAGCGGGACTCGATAGTACTTTCAGTTAGTGATAATATTGAATATTCATCGATACTACCTACATTGCTCTGCTGATAGAAGCAAAACGTGCAATTGTTTTATAAAGTCTTAAACTAGAATCCAAAAGGAAAACTCTCACTAATTGCTGTTTCCAACATTTAGTGTAATATTCTTAGTACATTTCATTAGACAGTAAATCAATTATATGGCAAAATAATAATATATTAATAAGTTCCGAAAAATTAAGTAATTTTATTAAAATTATGCAATTGGCACATGAAATTTTTCTGTAATCAGATTTTTCAATTATATCTTCAGTGTTTTGCATGTTTTGTAGTTCTTTATGCAGAGCGCTTGAAAGTATTATCTGCGGCTGACAAAGGTTGCATGTACTTCTCTGATACGGCTTAATACAGTTCCTGCGTTACATCGAAATACTAGGTAAACAATAAGTTTTCAGATTAGATGAGTAGTATAACAGAAGAGGGATATCAGTATACAAAATTGTAGAATTCAGAAGAAAGGCATAGTGATTTAGTGTAGATCGATTATCAGGGGACCACTATCAGAGGTTTGCTTGTTCATTTTCCTATCAGAAGGAATTTTCCTGATTTTTTTTCTTTGCGTTACAAAGGTATAAATTTTAAAGTTTCGATGAACATCGATCAATTTCTTCTATCTTCCTGCATTCCTTCCATCAAACTAAGCTGAGAATAGTCTTTTTATACTGTCCAGTAGTTTAAAGTCTAATTTAGGGTAACCAGACTTCCTGTTAAGTATATTTCTATTTCAACATACATTTTCCGTTTACTTTTGCATTGGTTTAAAAATATAATGCTTTTTCGTTTTTGTACAAAAATTTATATATTACTTGTTGAACCCAAACCAAAACGTATGTTTATTGACAACTCTTACTTCATTCACAGCTTTCCCACACGTACTACTCACAACTCTGTTCTGAAGATAAGCGACGACAGCATTCCCAGAAATTTCGGACACATTTCCCCATTTTATTCAAACTTCCATAACTCATTAAATACTGAACGAATATTGGTGGAAATCGAGATATTGATTGAAATCTTTTTCTGTAATCAGATTTTTCTAAACAAAGAAGAACTTATTTTCGAAGTTACAGAGTTTTGACGTTAGCTTCCCATTGACTTAACACAGGGATTTTCCTTAATTTATGGAAATCAGTGTACAAACCTTTAGAAGAACATAGTACCTTTTTACTCTTCTTACACAGATATTTGCATTTAATTTTACTATCTCTACTGATAGCAATAAATAAGGATTTCATAATAGTCGAAAAGTGGCAGAATCATATTTGTCAACAAACCTGCATATAAAGAATGACCTTACCAATTCCTAAGCTAACTAAATATAACTATGCATCAAATAACGAATTATTTCTACAGAAAAGTTGAGATCAGCTCTGCGGATTGATCCCAGAATTCGTATGGTGATCTCATTTATATCTTCCAATGTTGGGATAGGAGATCGGGTTCCTAGCTACATGTTGGGGCGGGAGTAACCTCGTTGAAAGTTTTCGAAATTTCTTGGGTCGCTGTCAAGAAATTTATGAATGGAACGTTGTGAATAATGTGGGTGGAAAGCTATTGAATGGAGTAAGAGTTTTCGCGCTGACATTGGTTTAACTTGTAATCCGAACGGGCGAACAGAGACCGATAGAGTTCCTTCTATTGCAGTTTAAAATAATTTTTTTGGAATAATTTTATATCTGTTTCGGTGGATTTAGGTCCCCAATAATTTCATAGATATTTCAATGAGGTCCAAATTTGGTACACTGGTTTCCTTGTCGTGATGGGTTGAAAATTTGATTCCCTACTTGTAATGGGACAGGGCTTTAAATATCGAATAAGCTGGGGAAAAAATGGATTACTTGGTTAATAAGCTACTTTGCTAAAAGTTTTGATTACAAGGGTACTGCAGACATTGAAAGTACAAAAAAGCATACAGTGATAAAAAAAAATAGCGTAGATTCCAATTTTTCATTAGCCGGCCATTTTTGATGAGGATACTTTGATTCCTGTAATTTTTCAATACTAGAAGTTTTATTGACGTTGTTTCGTTTTTTTTTCCCAACCTCGTATAAACTCTGGTTAGAAATAATATACATCGTGAAAGGCATAAAAAAGTTCAGAAGAATTAATGTCTTTTTTTTTGGCTTTGGGACTGCCTGGTCAACGAACGGAAAATTGAGGGTGTACTGTTATTGTTAAACTATACTATTGTGATGATTGAAAACTGAAAATTTTTAGATTATCGACAGTACACATAATAAGAGGGTAACCTTACTACATAGTATTATCGAGTCTAAAAAAAAGGTTCTTAAGGTGGATACATGCAAATTGAAAATGACAAAGAAAGTAGAGAATAGTTATCATTTCATCTGGCATTTCATTTTATCATTTCATCATATTATCTTGATATTTTTACCTAATGATCAAATAATTTTAGTATTGTTTCAAATATCATGTCTTTGTGCGAGAAATTCTTTAGTTAATGTTTCTCCGTGGTGCCATTAACAAACGAATGTCCAATTTAAAAATAGAAATGCTAAGCGCATAGTATTCAATTCTGCTTCCGCGCACAGTACTAAAAGATACTCTTATGTTATACATAACGTGCTATAAATACACCTATCCCTCGATTTACACGGTACTCAGTTCACACAATTTTGGCTTTGCACGGTCAAAAAATGCAACCAGTTTCGATTTACACGGTACTGATTGAAATTTCCTTTCTATGTACGTCTCAGTCAATACCCTGTAAATCCAAACTGGTTGCATTTTTTGACCGTGCAAAGCCAAAATTGTGTGAACTGAGTACCGCGTAAATCGAGGGATAGGTATATTACCATTTGCTTTACAGGAAGATTTTTAAAACCAGTAAAGTGAAAGTATACTTTCATAAAAATTTTGTAAGAGATAAACGATTTACATCTATTTCATATACGACCCATTTTAGCTTAAGGAAACTTTATTTCTCACTGCTGCATACAAATGTCAATAGCAAACGACGAACATCCAAGCATCAACGTTTAACCAATATGAGGAAGCAGTATATCCCATATTACTGCCAATAGTGCATTGAAAAAAAACAATTCACCATCAATAAAACGATTATACACAATCTCTGCACCAGTAACAAGATCATTTGTAATCATTAACAGAAATAAATGATCCACATTGATATCAATCATGTGGAGCGAAGTATGATGACCTTGAAACGAATAGTCAAATATAGTTTCTGGAGGAACAATACTGAATGGATGCAAAGGAATGGTATGTTCTAAAGTCCTTGCACTAATTCTAACCATGCCAATTTCATGACAAAGAGCATGAGCTGTTCCGCCCACTCTAAGCATATCTGATCCCGTGTTAAATATATTTTCTTGTTGCAGTAATAATTCATCAATAATATTACGAGGAATTTCAGGATTTTCCATAATGATTTAGCAGTAGCTTGGTGGTATGTTAATACTTAAGCAAAGTTTAACTATTTAATAACAACTGGTGCACTTTTCTTTCTTAACTAGTGAATTGAACTTTTACAGATGGCTGACACAAATTGCTATATAACAAAATTTTGGGTGCACATTCTTTCAGAGAATTTAATAATTGAATTTCTTCATAACCATAAGACCAACTCCTAAAGCCAAAACAATCTCAATGTAATCCTCTGCCAGGCGGCTTGCTCCGCTTCCTTTAGTTGTTAACTCAACTTTGGTGCGACCACCAGCCCCTCCAGGAACGGTTTGGGCACCTCCAGTAACAGCACCTGTGACCTCTTCAGTAGTATCTTGTGCTGTCACACTAGTAGCTTCAAGAAAAATATATATAGTTAGCTAATGAAAAATACTACAGATAAACAAGTAATCTTCTTTAAAAGTAACAGAAACATCATCATATTAAATAATAATCGTAATTCCAGGCGGGTGAATACGTGACATTATTTGAATGTATGGTAGAAATTGGGTTTCCCCGTTGTTCCGCGGTTACTTGAGCGATCGGTCCCGAATTTGGTGGGGTGGTCCCACATAGTTCTGACCGTCTTGATGTGATGGATGGAATTCCTAGCTGATGTGGGTCGGGAGTGATCCCTCGAAAACCGTGAACATCATTGGGAAAATACTTCATTTGGAAAATAATGATCCCAAATTTCGTGCTCGGGTTCCTCACGTCTGACCCCGTGTTGGGTTTAAAAAAATCAGGTCTCTTACTTGTAATGGTACGAAAATTATGACTTCGAATGTTTTATGAATCTGGGGATCTAGCAATAGTGGGTAGATCTCGACTATAAATCATGAATCATCAACCATTGATCCGAACGATGCCCACTTGTTGAGCAAGTAAATAAAATAAATTACTTAGGAATCATTTTTGATGAATATTTTAGGTGGAATGCCCATATATCCCACATATGTGAAAGCTTGAGAATATCAGCGATAAAAATTCAAAAATTGAAATACGTATTAAATATGCAAACCTGTGTAATATTTTACAAAGCAATATGCGAATCTATTTTAAATTATGGAATAATTGTGCATGGAACAACTAACTTAAATAAAAAAAAATAAATACCCCCTCAAGCAGCTGCTTGCTACAGAGGTCTGACAGGAGCCTGTCAGTTTATATGCCAGAGTAGGTCTGAGAGGATGGCAGGACCTCAGCAGAAAAACAACACGAACATCCATGCCTTACCCGGGGCTCGAACCCAGGTCCCGTAGTAGATCAGTAGCCAAGCGCGCTAACCACTCGGCCACGGGACATAAATAAAATAGAAAAACTGCAGTCTATAATAGCTAAAAATATTATTCCGTTTAATTTGCAAAAAATTTATAAAACTTCCACCGATAGATTAAAATATATAATAAAAAATAATAATTAAAAATTTTTTTGACGAAACTTACAAACTAAAAATTCAACATAACAAAAATACAAGACTTCAAAAACCAAGGTTATTACAAATTGCCAAATTTTCGAAATAATTACGGGAAACATACCTCTGAATATCAAGTACCATTTATATTTAATGCTATTCCAAAAGAATTACTAAATATAGATTCTTTTAGAAGACTTAAAATGGAATTAAAAAATTATTTGGTATTTTCTAGTTAGCTGATTATTATGTGTTGTGTTTTGTGGATTTATTTGATGTACACCATTTTTGTGGCTGAATGGCCTATTTTAATATAATTTATTCATTTTCCTGCCCCGTACCATTACAAGTAGGGACCTGATTTTTTTAAACCCAACACAGGGTCAGACGTGAGGATTAGCTGATTATTATGTGTGTGTTTTGTGGATTTATTTGATGTACACCATTTTTGTGGCTGAATGGCCTATGTTTAATATAATTTATTCATTTTCCTGCAGATAAGCTATTTAGCTTTGCAGGTCAAATTGTAAATGTATTTGTATTCTTTACTCTTATGAATAAAAATTATATTCTTTAAAAAAAAAAAATCCCATACGATTAATATCAGCTATCTTTAATATCTGTTGATGGTCCTGATGAGATATAAGGTACTCTAAAATACACCCAATAAACTGTTCTGTCCGAACTTTAATTTTTCAGCAACATTTGAATTAAGTGAACTGTTTTACTAAGTTAATTTTATCGTATATTAGTGGAGTATATTTTATAGGATAAATAAATAAAAAAAAAATAAATACACCCTCAAGCAGCTGCTTGCCACAGAGGTCTGACAGGAGCCTGTCAGTTTATATGCCATAGTAGAAGGTCTGAGAGGATGGCAGGACTTCAGCAGAAAAACAACAGATACGTCCATGCCTTACCCGGAGTTCGAACCCAGGTCCCTTAGATCAGTAGCCAAGCGCGCTAACCACTCGGCCATGGGATACCTAACATTAATTAGAGAAACCAGGTTTGGAAATTCTTTATGTAAGACTAATACGGTACATACATTAATTTTTACCTTATTTTTATTGTAATATTTGTGTATGGTCATAATTCGATTGATTTGGTATGCTGTAGTTTTGGCATGAAAAAAATTGTCAGTTTAATTGTAAGTATTATTAAAAATTAATTTACAGTCAATCAGTAGTAAATCCACAACGTTGCATGTTGACTTTGAAAATAAATAATTTTGCGAAAAAAATGAGTTTTGCCTATGTGCGAGATTCGAATCCACGTCTCTCCAGATTCGTACTAGAGTGTTGTAAGACTACTAAACTAATTAATGACGGCTCCGTCATTCATCCACTATAATGCAACTTATCCATCTGCTGCCCGCTTTTGTCTGCCAATAGCGCCATGATCGGAGAAGGCAACTTTAACTTTTAATGTTGTCTTACTGTAACATGTTTTACATGTAAGATGTTTACATCTTACTCTGTACACGTTTTACACCTTAAGGTATTTATACTTTATTCAGTACAAAATTAAAAAATAAAGTTGCCTTTCTCCGATCATAGATGGTGACATTGGCGACAAAGACGGGTAGATTGATGTCACAGTGGATCAGTGGATGAACGACGGAGCCGGCGTTAGTTTAGTGGTCTTAAAACACTCTGACATAAATCTAGGGCGACGTGGGTTTCAATCCCACAGGTTGGCAAAGTTAATTTTTTCCTATAAATAAATCAAACTATTATTGAGTTATTTATAGGTTACAACAGTTAAAATACATTCAGTGCTCACTGAATTATAATCACCTCCCTGCATGTTATGTCAGTGGAAGCTAATTTCGAAGCTCTATAACTTCTAAAAAATAGTTTTGTGATAGAATGGGACTGAAGATAAAATTAAACATCTCAATTAAATCTATCTAAATCTCGATTTTCAACAATATTCTCTTAGTATTTAAAGAGTTATGGAGGTTTGGATATAACAACAATGTCTAAAGTTAGAATTTAATTCAGAAGTTAATTATAATTGGAATAAGAAGTATTATTTCACATCATTTAATGCAACAGATGCATATTTAAAAGTTAATTTAAAAAATTTTTCGATGTTTTTCAATTATCCCAAGATCTGCATTGTTGCTGTTAAATATTTAAAGTCCATAACTCTTTAGGTACAAAGCGAATATTATTGAAAATTGAGATTTAGATAGATGTGATTGAGATATTTATCTTCCGTTACATTTTCTCATAAAACACTTAGCTTAGAAGTTATAGAGCTTCGAAGTTAGCTTCCACTGATATAATATGGAGGAAGGTGGTCATAATTCCGTGAGCACTGAGTGTACTTTGTAAGGTAAATTCTAAGAGTAAGGTTTCAAGCAACTAGAAATTACATTTATCCGGCATTCCACTATCCACATAATCATCGGGATAACTGGATCATTACTGTAGTAATATTCTATTAGACTTATCCAACCAAAAAATAATTTCCTTTAGCCCTTGAAACAAAAACGTTTGTATTACAAACGGACAGACCGCGAATTTTTTTTTTACAAAATTCGTTTTTTTTTTCTGAAAATGAGCTAAAAATCAACGACATATTAAAGTTTAATGCGAATTAACACTAGCCGAGATTGATGAAATCGGGCTCACAAAATACGTCGCTTGGTCACTAGTAGGGCCACAAATTCAATTCTAAACATCCAAAAGCTAGCTAATATTGTGTCCGAGTAGTCACAGCTATAGCTTCCAAGCTTGGCCAGAATGTGTAGATATTATATATAAATGCATATGAACATATGACTCATGGAGAAACAGAAGTTCATTAAATTCAGTTTTGTGCTATTTTATCTTAAGAATTGCATATTTGACGCAAAAACTTTGAAGTCAAAGTATATTTTACGAAGATGGTGGCAATACCGACTCGAAATTGGATGCATTTGAATACAAGTTTTACACTAAAAACTTTTTTTTATTATCATCAAGCAATGATATCCTTTAGTCTCGGAATAAAATTTTGCTATTCTCATTGGTCGAGTGCCCAGTTTGATTTACTACACTAATTTCCCCTTTCCGATATCTAAACTTGGACTCTTCTCAACTTTTCTCATTCTGTTGCCCAATAAGAGTGTTAAATATTACTTTAGCAATGCCCAAACAGATTTACCTTTCTTTCTTCCCAAGGGAAATTCATTTTTTGGCAGCCCCAAGAAAGTTTACTTTGTCAATACACACTGGTGTCCAAAAGTTAAGCATAGTTGACAAAATGAATAAAATGAAAAATTCGATATAACGACATGGGTGTTATTGTGCAGATGGAATATGAAAAAAAAGAAACAACCATTTGTCTCCCAACAGCTACCCAGTGGATCGCCACCCCCAACCTTCTCTCAGCATTCGGGGTCTTTGTGATCTGGCCATTTAACCCATTGTGTGCAAAAAAGTGCTACTGAGGTAAAACAACCCAATCCAGTTCTTTAAAATTTAGTCTTCAAATTCGATAATGTACATTAGGAATATTTTTCGCGCCCCAAAAGAAATGTACGAGAAATTAATTTAAGCGTATTTAAATTAGTGCACATAAAGTAAAAAAAAAAGATTGAGAAATTAAAAAAATACCTGTCTTCCTATATGCACCCAAAAAAGTAGAAAATAAATCTAAGGCATATCGATGGTGCATCAGTCACTGAGTTCGTATGCACTTCAAAGGAAGATAGGGCGCCGGCAATCTTCTTGATTGCACCATTGATATGACTTGGGTTTATTTTCTACTTTTTAGGATTCATATAGGAAGAAAGCGTGAAGGAAATATCTCGATGATCCTAGTACTGGTAACAAAATAGGCTACAGCATAGACTAAAGCATATAGGAAAGTCGTGCAAGGCGTCGAATAAAGCAGACTTAACACCTTATGCGATGAGCGGGAATAGAAATTCCTTCTATAAAGCTGCAAGATCTAGGTTTCGTGGTACAATCCAGATCTCCCCCTTAATAAAAAACTCTTGACGGATAATATGCAACCTGTGAAAATCTGCCCCCCTTTCATTGGAGGGAGAATTATGGGGGCAAAATACAAACTATAATAGTTTATGCCACTGTTTATTGGTTATGTAGTTTATGTCAGTCATTATATGAGCTTTCATTTGATACCTAAGCCGTAACTGTAGGCCCTCGCATTCAGATGATATAGCAAAACGACTTTCCCATTTTCCGTTTTTTACGGGGGACGAAAGCATGGGGGATAATTTTTTATAGCCTATGACACTCCTCGCTTTACAAGCTTTCATTTGACACATAATGGATTGCAAAAAAGTGCCGATCAGAGGTAAAACAACCCAACGCATAGCTAGTTAGGTTCGGCCCTCGCTTTCCATTATCTGCGTCGCTTCCATTCTTTTCAATAATATATAGAGAAACAATCGTTTTCATATTTCCCTTTTTTTAGGAGGAAGAAGGAAGGGGGTGAAAATTTTGTATACGGTAGTATTCTCCATATCGCAAACTTTCGTTTGACGCATAGCTTGTTACGTATAGTGATTTGCGATTTGACTGTTATCGTATAGTGATTTGCGATGTTCCGGGCATTATAGTGCCCATTACCATCTCCATCTGAAGATGTGCCCAATTGGCATGAGTAAAAACAGAAGATAAACCACCCTTGGGTGGGCCCCGAAGGGCAAGTGACTAAAAAAGCAAAAAGCAAAAGATAAACATAAAAAGAACTAGAGTTCGAAGTTCCTCTTGATTCTATTTAAAACAGAATGGTCGTAAAGAATAAGATGAGATATTATCTCATTCGGATTATCAGACACACCCTCGAAAAACTTTTTCGAGGTGCGCTTAATATGAGTGTAAATGTGGTCGATGCCCAAATCAGAATGTAGTCGTCTGTTAGTAACAAACCATGGGGCATCGACAGCAGCTCTCAAGGTTTTGTTTTGTAAGACCTGGATCTTACGGATATTGGTGGTGGTAGTGTTCGCCCAAATTGGCGATGCATATAAAATCACTGGTCTTATGATGGCATCATAAAGCAAAAGCTTATGATCCAAAAGGAGGATGGAGTTTCTCCGCAGCAGAGGACCTAGTTGGCCTCTGAGCATGTTGACTTTGGAGATAATGTTTAATATGAATATCCCATTTCAGCCTGCAGTGTAGATGTACACCGAGGTACTTGACTGAGTCTTCCCAGTCAATGGGATTGTCATGAAGATGCAGGCAAGTGGGATTTGGGGTGCGCTTGCCAGTAAAAAAGATGACAGAACTCTTTTCGGAGTTAATCTTGACCTTCCAGTTGTCATACCAGTCTCCCATCTGGGTCAGGCAGCTTTGCAATCTTCTAACAGCAATGGAACTCAGGGAGGGAGACAAGATCGCAAGGTCATCTGCGTAAAGAGCAAGATGAATGCGCTCAAAAGAAGGCAGATCATGCAAATAGAGGGAGAAGAGTGTCGGGCCCAAGAGGGATCCCTGAGGCACTCCAGCAGAGACAACTCTTCTGGTAGAAATCACAGACTTGATCTGTATTTGAAAAGTCCTATTGTAAAGATAGGACTGAATGAGGCTAATCAGTCCCGATGGAACGGCTGCATCGATAAGCTTGTAAATCAGACCGTCCAACCAGACGCGGTCAAAGGCTTTGGCCACGTCCAGAAAGACAGCCGCAACGCATTCCTTCTTGTTGAGGGATTCAGCGACTATGAGGAGCATACCTGAGCATTACCCTGAGGATCTGGTGTTCAGTAGATCTCTTTCGCCTGAAGCCAAATTGGGCTTCAGGTAGAACTGGGTGGCGGATGAGGAAGTCGTCAAGTCGGATGATGATAATCCTCTCAAAAAGCTTGCTTAAAGATGACAGCAGGCTGATGGGACGATAGCTGGTAGGGAAGGTGGAATCCTTTCCTGGTTTATGCAAGACTTTCACAATAGCATTTTTCCAAACCGTTGTAAAAAAATGATGTCTAAGTAAAAAGTTAAAGATGGAACACAGATGCGTGATGGCTTTCACCGGTAGATGTTTTAGCATCTTGTTAGTGATTCCATCCTGACCGGGGGCCTTATTAGGTTTAAGGCGTTTGATGGCTTGTTTGATTTCCAAGGGTGTAGTAAAGTTCACCCTGGATCGGTCAGTTTGATCGAATTTAAAAATAGTCTGCTCCACAATATCACATGTGGAGAGATCAGACAAATCATGATTTTCAGTAAATTGAAGTTCAAAAGCATCGGCAAAAGCCTCTGCTTTGTCCTCATCACTGTATTTAATACCGTTTTCACCATGTATGGGTGGGAAACTAGTCATAGGATTCTTCAAAGCTTTAGTCATTTTCCAAATGGAACAGTCAGTCGTTGACAGTGACTGCACTTTTTTGTTCCATTGTTCATTTCTGAAGTCTTTGAGTCGAGATCGCACTTCAAGTCTCAAATGATTATAAATTGTCTTGTCAGAATTGTTTCTGAGTCTCTGCCACACATGCCTTACCCTGTTCTTCTCCTTGATAAGGCGAGTGAGGTGCTGTGGCAGGACGCAGAAATTGGGTTTAGGAATAAATTCTTCACTGGCCTCGCTCTTGGAGGTCAGTAGCAGGTCAGTGAAATCTTCAATGACATTATTTATGGTCCTGTCATTGAATGGTTGACAGGTACCAAGGATCTTATCACTGACAAGAATTTTGTAGAGTTGCCAGTCTGTCCGGCTGAGCTTACCAGTTACAACAGGCGTAGAAAGGCGCAGAGTCAGACAGACCGGCAGATGATCGGAGTTGAGCTGGTTAATAACACTCAGGTCATAAGAAGGCAAAAAGTTGCCAAAACTGGCCATGTCCAGCACGTCGGGAGTGTGTAAAGTGTTAAAAGAGTAGAAAGTAGGCTCGCTAGGAGCATCAGTGATCAAACCTTTGTTCGTAGCATATTCAAGTAAAATATTTCCACTGGCGTTGCAGGTCCTTGAATGCCAAGCAGTATTTTTGGAATTAAGGTCACCCGCAACAACAGTAGGTAAATTGGAATCGAAAATTGAATCAAGATCAGTTGTCATAAGCCTTGAATTTGGTGGCTTATATGCCGCAACCAGTTGTAAAGTACCTAGGTTTGTATCCAGTACGGCCACAGCAGTGGCTTCCATGGTGACGAGGTTTAAGGCAGGAAGTAAATGATGTTTGATGGATCTTTTAATCAAGATGGCTGTGCCTCCACCACTGTTGTGAAGACGATCACTGCGGTAAACCTCGTAATTTGAGATCTTCAGAACATCTGAGGCTCTCAGATGTGTTTCTCCTAGTAAAACGACATCCGCCTGAGATTCCGTCAAAAAGGAGCGGAATTCAGGCAGATCAGTGAAAATTCCGTGGCAGTTCCAATAGATCTGTAGGTGATCCTTCATGCGTCTAATAGCCATCTAAGGTAGAGATGAGTACATCGAAGGCTTTAAGGCCTACTGTCAATTTGGCCATCAGTCCATTGGCCTTCTGGTATTCTGACATTAGGCCTTTGACGATTGAAAGTATCTTTGATACATTGAGGCTTTTAAAAAGCAAAAAGATGTCTTTCAGGTCATTCCGGATATTGGCATCGAATAGATCACCTGCAGGTGTTCGAGAATCTGATGTTTTAGCTGCACTTGCAGCAGGTCTGGTTTTGTTCTTAGATTTTGTTGTGTCAGCCTTTTTGGGTGCAGCTGCGGCTGCATAAGACACACCAGGTTTTATCATAGGACTGGTAGCATTTTTAGTGGCGGCAACCACTGGTTGTACCACTGTATCGGAATTTGTATCCATTTTTGGGAAGTGGACACACCCTTTGTAATTTGCGGTGTGTCCTATTCCGCAGTTTGCACATTTGGGGGGGCTATCGTCTTTTTTGCGGATACAATCTTCAGTGAAATGCCCTCCTGCGCATTTTACGCATCTAGGTAAGTTGTAACACCCACTCTGAGCGTGGCCGTACCTTTGGCACTGATGGCACTGAGTGGGGCTTTTCTTAGCTCTATAACTTTCCACATGTACTTTGAGATGGAACAGATCAGTAATATTGAAGATCTTTTTATTGGCTGCGTCTTTTGGCAACTCCGCCAAAAATACAGGGATAAATGATCTGTCTTTGCCTCTTCGCATTTGGGAGATCTTGATAATTGTGAAGCCTTGGCCAATCAAGACTTCACGAACTTCATCAGAGTTGATATCTGAGGGGAGGATCTTTAGAACCCTCAGATTCTTTTCTTCCTTCAGTTAAAAAAAACTAAACTGAAGTTTAGTTTTTTCACAGTATTGCACAAATGACCTGTAGTCGTCTGTGCATTTTGTCTGGAGACGTACAGTCTCTCCAGACGATTTGGCTGTGAATGATTCAACAGCTATTTTGACCAAATCTTTGTTAATGTTTATCCAATTTTTAGGAGATCTTAATATGATTGGGGGAATTTTCCCCAATTTATTGGCATTTATTTTAGGAATGCCAGTTGAATCGGCAGCTTCCATTTCTGTAGCTGGAGGATCTAAGAATTCCTCCTCCAAGATCGAAAAACGAGTCTTGGAGGCAAAAGTGGATTCTGCATTAGGTGATAAAGCTCTTTTATGGGCTTTTCTTTTTTTAGAATTCTTTCCTACAATCCTCTTATTTGATTTAATAGAGGAGTTAATTTCATCTGTATAAATATCCATTCCGTGTTTTGGAATGGAATTCAGTTTTTGGATTGATTCCAATACGATAAGTTCACTTGAGCAGTGCTCAGTGCAAACGTGTTTATTAATTTCCTTTTCAATGTAGAAACGGTTTAAAATGACATCATTAAATGAGGCTCGATCGTCTGGAAGGAGACGATGTATTTCCTTCACAGAAGGCGTATTTCCAATTACATTATTCAAATCGAACAATATCTTGTTCTTCTCTGATAAAAAGGCACAAATTTGTGCACTGTAACTCATTTGAGTTGGTTCTAGTGAGATTTGATCCACAGCGGTCTCTATGTCTTTCGATGTGACGTCATTGAAGCAGAAGCTTTCTGCCAGGACGGGGACAGATTGAGAATCCATGACATTAGAATCAGTCATAATGCATCAGAAATAAAATTAAAGATTTTGCAAATAAAAAGCAAAAAATGAATATGAAAATGACAAAGCAAGTAAATATAAGAATAAAAATATCCAATAAGAACAATTTCACAAAATTTATGTGAAAAAATTTTAAAAGTTTCGAATGCAAAACGACAGTTGTAACTGCCAAGAGCTACAACTGTCAAAAGCGAACAGAACAAGTTAAAAAGAACAGATTCCCGAAAACTATCAGAAATCTGTCTAAAAATAGTAAAAACACTAAACTGAGTAATTATGATAATCAATACAAGTGCTACTAGATACAAGATCTAGCGAAAAAACGAATAAAATGCGAAAATCACAATATTAACAATAGCGATGAATATGACAGCAAATACAAGAACTTGGTAAACTAAACAGTAATGTAAAATACCTCAACGGAGGATTTTCAGGAACTTACGTTAAGGAATGGAAGTAAGCTTCCAGACCAGCAGCGGCCAACCCAGAATCAGCTATTGGCAAGTACTTTTCCACTGCCAATAACGGCTGACTTAAGTCAGCTACTGGCAGTGTACT
The DNA here is from genome assembly GCA_038380435.1 of Ryuthela nishihirai. Taxonomy (NCBI): domain Eukaryota; kingdom Metazoa; phylum Arthropoda; class Arachnida; order Araneae; family Heptathelidae; genus Ryuthela; species Ryuthela nishihirai. Next base: position 39,790,663 of record JAWZYU010000024.1, on the reverse strand, counting down.
TTTCCGTTACCAATATCTGCTAATTGCGGTCGGCTACTGGGCCTGTACTGATGTGTATACTAAGTGTAAATCCGATAGTAGAATCCAGATTGTATAGAATTCCTGGAAAAAAATTTACTCTGAAAAACTACCTAAAATAAAACTCAAAATTTAAGCAAAAAGTTAGTCTAAACTCTCTAAAACTGCCGACCAAGGGCTACACCAGGAATTTAACTTGGTCTCGCCCAAGGTTACTAGGCAAGTTAAGTAAAATAATATCTAACACAATAATCCAGGAGCTTAGCAGAAGCACGTCTTGACTGTACGAAGTCAGAGTACCAAGTCCAAATTCTTGTTACCTTCGGCCCTCGCGTTCCGAAGATATAGCGGACAATCGTTTTATTATTTCCCTTTTTTAACAACAGAGGGGTGAATTTTTATAGCCTATGATACTCCCTTCGCATAAGTTTTCATTTTACATATAAATCATTAAGTTTGTCAGTTGCGTTCGATAGATATGGTGGAATAACAGTTTTGACAAATCCACATACCGACAAATGTCAAACGAAAAGCAATAGGAAGATAGGTAAAAACGGCGGTGCACGACTAACTCCATTACCAACCACGAAATTTCTTCTTTTGAGAAATCGAGTCATTAGCTCATCTTTAGAGAAAATGTATAGAACATAATGGGGACTATATTGAAGACTGATAGGCATATTTTCCCTTTTGTCCAATTAAAACGACTTTAACTTTTGCTCTTTTCGTCTGTGCTCTATAAGCTCGAATTCATCTCTAACACAAACATATAAAAGTTCATATACTCAGAAGTTCAACGCAATATATATGATTTCGCATCTAGTAATTTAGAATTATAGCTTACAACAAATATAAAATGTCCATTATTATGCTTTACTGATGAACGAATTTACCAAAACGCGTCATTTTGATTATTTTCGCAATATATGTTCAATAGCACGGTAGGAAAAAAAATATTTTTCATTCTTTAATGGAATGTGCAATTGTAGAAAGCGTTTATAACACTTTCAATTTTTAAGTATTAAACCCTAGAAAAGGCAGCTATCGAATTTCCGACAGCCTACGCAGTCCTTTCGGCTGTCGAAAATTCGACAGTTGCCGCCACTTCTAGGGTTAATGTAAATCACAATTTGAAACTGGGTGTTTGACAGATTTTACTTGTTTTATTACACGAAAATGATTTAAGTTAGAAAATTAAAACTCTCTGTAAGCATTTCTAACAAAATACACTAAAAATCATCAGTAGTTCCCAAACTGTGAATTACGAGGCTTAGTTAAGAAATAATTCATAAGAAAACTGAAACTTTAACTTCCGCATAAAGTAGAAACTTTCGAAATATTAGTTTCAGAAATACCGCATTTACTCGATTCTATTGATCTTTTTTTTTTTGGTCACATTGCGAAAAATATATTACAGATTTCGTAGAGTGCAGTTGGATCCGAGATCTACTTAGAGCCACCTAAACTTAGCAAAGACACATTAGGAAAAAAAACTACATTCTTAAAGAGCAGCTGGAAAAATTCTCTACTTAAAAGCGAAAACATAAATAATGAATAGAAAAAAAATGCATTTTTAAAGAATCAATAAAATAACTTGAATTAAAATCAAAAACATATATAATTAATGAGTACTATGATTCATTTCATCGTGATGCTCTCATTGTCTATTTAGCATTGAAAACGTAGTTACCAAAAAAAGTTTCTTCTAGCAAAAACAATTACTAATTCCCTTTAATTTCATGCACAGTGACACGACATCGACTATTACTGAAATTATATTTTGTCACACGTTTCGTGCATATTTCGAGAATTATGTATTCAGGTTTTATTCATAAAAGAGATTCACCTCCACTGCTAAATATTATATTATTTTATGCAAATAAACGATATTCATCAGAGTTTTTTTCTTAACCTGTTTTTGGTATTGGTCCACAGCGAGCCAACGTGATTAAAAGAATTTGTAGAACAATATATTTTAACATGTGGTCCACATCTTCCTTAGATTCTCTCGCTGCACATGGTGTAAATGTTAACATGAAATATAAAATAATGGATGAAAATGCCTTAATAAATATTTTTCTCTATCATGTATAGCTGTTACGGTGGTTTACGTGTCGATAAGTTTTGTTGTCAATGTATGTTCACGGACACTGCTCATTTAGGGCTTTTTTTTAAGTATACTTGGTCGATCAGCGTTGATCGACCAAGTACACTTAGGGAGGATATATATTATATCCCAAGAGGGGGGGATTCCAAAACCCCCGCCCCGAAAATTCTGTCGTCTTATATTAAATCTCAAACTTGTCTACCTGCTTTGAAATCCAAAACAGTTGTCTTTGTAAAATTTTATTTTAACCCCATATCAAGTCAATACCTTACTCTAGTCTTATTATCAGATTGTTGATAAAAGTATCCTCTTTGGTATTAGCCAGAAAAACTCTCACGAGGGTTCGCTTAATTGTTTTTGGGAGTAATGACTCAGGTAATAATTCCTTATATGTAAATGAAAATACTTGTGCAGATATACTAGCAGTAATAACTACAACATTAGAAGGGCAAGAGGTCAAGTAACTTGTGTAAAATTAAAGTAATGGCATTGGATAAGTCTGAATTTTTTTAAAGAATGTTTTTTTAACCCTGAAGGTAATGAGCAAAAGAGAAACTTAGGTAAAAAATTAGAACAAAAGAAATTCGTTAAATGTATGCCCAGGGTGGTTATTTGCGGAAAACGCAGATTATGCAAAGGCAAGCAGTAAACAGATATATTTGACAGAAGCGACAGTCACAACATTAATTCGGCTGACTCACAAGACAGCATGAGACAAAAGGAAAAAGCCTTTTAAGGAACAGCAGAGGAATAAGTCTCTGATGAAAGCCGCTGAACAATCCATTTGTTTTAGCAAATTCCAAGCGTAAGGGCAAAAAATGGCTAATAAAAATATTAATAATTTTAATTGTGGGGAGAGATAATTTATATAAATGTGAAAATTGAAAGTTTAAGTCATCTGCGAGAGTTAAGAGCAAATATTTTAATCTGTATCCCAGTAGAATTACGTTGGAAACTGAAGGGCATATTCATATGGTTTATGCTTCCTCTGTGCTAGTAGAGTATAGAGTCATTTATCTTTGCCTAGATTGCCAGACAGCCCAGCATTTTAACTGTATTGATATTCACAATAAATTGTAAAGTTTTTTTCTCCGCCTTTGCTCGAGTGATTGCCAATCACAGACAAAAATCATACAAGTCTATAAGAGAGGATGAGAATCAACAGGAACTTTACAATGATTACCGTGGCCAGTGTTATATTTCAAATAAAAGACGTTATATTGTTACAGACGGTATCATAGCTGCCGTCCCGTGGCCGAGTGGTTAGCACGCTTGGCTACTGATCTACGGGACCTGGGTTCGAGCCCCGGATTTAGGCATGGATGTGTGTGTCGTTTTTCTGCTGAGGTCCTGCCATCCTCTCAGATCTCCTACTGTGGCATATAAACTGACAGGCAAGACCTCTGTGGCAAGCAGCTGCTTGAGGGGGTATTTATTTATTTTTTTTCTTATTATATCATAGCTACAAAAAATTATGTTCCCTTCTTTCTGCACTTCCCCTCCAAAAAAGTGGGTGAAAAAAAGCCGCTTGGAACTCGATCATAATGAGTATTAAGCCAAACGAAATTTTGCTATGCGAGGTGTGTGATGCATTATATATAGAGAGAGTTGAAGACAACAACGATGTCGGCTAAATCTGTTAGTTACGAATAAAGAGAAGTGCTAAAAGTAATTTACATAAATGAATAAATATATCTCATTTTTCTGGGTAATAAACACAGCTAATTAACTTTTGTCATGTGGTGACTGGAGCGACTAAGTGAACCAGAAATTATTTAAGGCAGTTTCATCCACCATAAATTGAACACAGTACAAGATCATTCTTATTATTTCTTTTATTAACATGAAATTTGTGGATGGTATAAATTTAACCTTGATATAATAGAAAAAAGCAGATTCTCCCCCAAAATAAATGTTTCTTTTTTTTTAAAACAAATAAACACATTGCTTACCCATTATGACTATCTACAGGGTACAAAGTAACCTTGACTGGGAATATCCCGTCTATGGTTGAGCCATGGAGGCTAGTGAAAATTAATAGTACATTTAATAATAAATTGGCCTTACTACGTCTCCCCCCAACCGGAAAAAACGTTAAATTGCACCCTGAATGTTGACTTACACTTTTGGTGTAGTTGCAAATGCAAAAACAGGGGAAAATTCATTTTTGAACTATACTGATAGAAGCAAACAGACAATGGGTAAGCAGCTCATGTACTCTCAAAACTGTAAGTAAACACGTAAGTCATTAAAATTTACCTCTCATAAGGAGCAATAAACACAGGAGTCCTGCGTACTTCATAAAAGGAGACGTGTTGGCGACGCAGAAAACTTGCTTCCAAACAGACTTGAAGACCTTCGGAAAAATTTGTGGAGCATGGTTAAAATACTAACAAGAATCACATTATTCTATTATTTTAAAATTTAGCAAATTTCATTCGTTACGTACTGTTCAACTTTCAAACGTTGCTTTAATTTCATAGCTTAAAATCAGGCATGAAAGAGGTAAGATGCTCCTTTGCCCGTGCTTGTCGAAGACTGAGTAAACGAATAAAACAGTTAATTTTACTAATAGAAAATACACTCTGCTCTCGACTTACCCACAACTTAATTAACGCGTGTTTGGAATAATGCGGTCACTGTATTTACACTTTTTTATTTACGTGTTTTTTTTTTGTACGCGGTTTGAACTCAGAAATTTTTAAAAGAAAATGAAAGCTTCTTAAACATTGTTACTCTTTTAAGAAAACAGGAAAGCGTAAAATCAGAACCTCAACCCTCTACCTCGGCTTAACAGTTTTACGAACTAAATCATCTGGCCCAGATGACCCCCTAACCCTGCGTATCTCCCCTAACACCTCTCTCCGCTAATTCTCACCTTGCATTGGGTCAGAAAGGGGTCACAGATATGCTTGGAAAGACAGACATCCGTCGGATGGGACGTTAAGCCTTGGCCCATGTGCAGGAGAGCCATACCCAGTGCACGTTAAAGAGCAAGCTGCAGAACCCTGATGAGAGGGTACCATCTGTCTGCTAACAGATATTCAGTTGATCCTGTTCCCCCAATCTTTTCTGAGCCCTCGCGTCCTTGTGACCTGATCATTTAGTCCATTGTGTGCGACAAAGTGCGCTCTGAGGTAAACCAATCCAACTCAGTCTCACCACAATTAACATAGATACAAACAGCACTCAGCATGTTAGAAACATTTTTTAATAAGCAAGTTTTATTTTCTTATTACAGATAGGCTTCATTGGCTTAGATAAACAGCCTTTTCTCGAACTCCTGGTCAAATGTAGTAAATATATTAAACACTGAATTCTATGTAAAATCTAAGCATTTGTGGGTGATCATGCGTTCGGTATCTATTGCTAGGATGCTTTGTTTCAATGTTTTGTAAGTATATTTTCTGGCAATTTGTAATGACATTTAACCGAATAAATTATTATTTCTATTATAGGTTGTATTCTTCCGTTTTTAGCTTTCCTGTAATGTCTTTATTATTATATAAATACTGTATAGTGAAACATAAAAATTGTTGAGGAAATAGTTGTATGCATGAGCTTTGAAGAAGTGATTCCCCCCTCCCCCTTTACCATTTGCTATATTTCTTACGGGAAGCGTATATATTTTGGAGTTATAATTTACACTGACATTTTTAAGGGCACAACTCCCACTAAATCGAAAGCCAATTGTACACTCGAAGGGCACTGAAATAAATCAGATTCATATTTTGTCAATTGATAATCCGATTCATAACTCAGCAACTTCTTAAAGCAAGCTTTTTTATAGAACATTCATTACGTAGAGTTTGGAAATTGAAACATTTTACAACTTATCCTTCTCGAAAAATTACTCCAAAATGGTAAGAATTTAAATAATCATTATAGCAGATTGCTAAAATATTCATATAGTCGCCCCGCGGCCGAGTGGTTAGCGCGCTTGGCTGTTGATCTAAGGAACCTGGGTTTCGAGCCCCGGGTAAGGCATGGATGAGGTCTTGCCATCCTCTCAGACCATCCTCTCAGATCTTCTACTATGGCATAACAAACTGACAGGCTCCTGTCAGACTCTGTGGTCAAGCAGCTGCTTGAGGGGTATTTTTTTTTAATTTGGTAAAAGCTAATATAAACGACTTTTGCTTTCGATTCAGCCCCCCCTGAATTGCCGTTTCATATCAATTATTTTAAAAGAAATTTTGCTGTTCAATTTTCCAGTTCTCCTAACTCTTTACGTACGGAATGAAAAGTATATATGTGTGTGCGTGTTTGGGGGGGGGGGGGGGAAGGCTCAATCGGTAGCGATCCAGGACACCTCGTAATCTGCAGTTCCCATATTCGAGTCCCAACTATGACATCAATGCTCCACTAAACCCGCCCTGTTCTATGTGAGAAAGGAAACAGCGACAGGCTTGGAACTTAAGGCGTGTCTCCGTGTACAAGAGAGCCAAATTTATTGCGCACGATAAAGAAAAAGTACACTGGATGGCTCAGATGGGAAGCTACCATCTATCTCCTAATAGTTGTTCAGTCCCTTCCCTAACCTTTTCTGAGTTCTTGTGGCCTGGCCATTTAACCTATTGTGTGCAAAAATATGCCGCTCAGAGATAAAATAACCCAACTGAATGAATATTTTGAAAACCGAGATTAGATAGATTTCACTGGATCTTTAATTTACCATGTCATAAATTTTTGTGAAAAGCTTAAGAAGTTACGGAATTTTGAATTTGATTCTCCTTTGATGTAATAAGAAATTTCTCCCAAATTTAAATGCCAATTTAACTTATATATACACTGATGGACAAAAGTAAAATTACAACCCTATATCTTATGTAAACGAGAAGCTAACGTCGAAGGTCTAACTCTATTTTTTGGAGTTTTCTTTTTGGAAAATGTGATAGCAGATAAAGATCTCAATAAAATATATCAAACACGATTTTCCACAATATTAGCTCAGTATTAAATGAGTTATGGAAGTTTTAATATTTAACAATAGCAATGCTAGTCTTAAGAAATTATACAAAATTGACGAACATTGAAAGATTAATTTGCACAAACTAAGATATACATTTATTTTAAATAATTAAATCGCTTGAAATAATAATATTAAGTAGGTCTTAGATAAAGTCTTATGGCTGGCATTGTTATTGTTAAATATTCTAACTTCCATACCTCATTAAATATTGAACGAATATTGTTGAAAATCGAGATATTGATGCATTTGTTGAGGTCTTTATCTGCTATGAGATTTTTCAGAAAAAAAATAAAAAAAAATTTTAAGTTATATAGTTTCGACGTTTTACATACGATTGTACCAACTTTTATCCACCAGTGCATATGTAGCTTGCAAAAGTTTAAGCAAAAGATTTTACATTGTGCAGGATTGGAAGAAAGTTCTTAAGAGGAGAGAGGATTCTATTAAACGTTCCAAAACTAGAAATATTGAACGGACATTGTTTCTAACCAATGTAGCACATCCTCGCTAATCCGGATTTTTAAGGAGGTATGCACTTGGCATTAACATAGCAAAAATAATATTTTAATGCTGAAATGTAATATTTATTGGTAAAAACCACACTTTAATAGTAAACTATAACAGTTGTTACTCAATCTGTCTATGATTTCCAAGAGAAGTTGTTGTCTATTACGAGGAGCTTTTAAAAAGTTCTTAACATGCATCTTCAAAACAAAAACCTTGCACTTACCACAACAAAATTTGTGCTGTCCTTTGTTTCCCTTCCAGCATCTATGCCAATTCTGGAATGCTTAGTGGTACTCCTGTTGGGGAATACTCTGCACCTCTGACGGAATGCATTTTGCAAGTTTGCACCCTTGAAAAAGGCTTCCCGGGAAATTCCTTTTTAATTTTTTGAAACAACCAAAAATCGCATGGTGCAAGATCGGGAGAATATGCAGGATGGGGTAGCGTTTTGATTTTTTCCTGCTCCAGGTAGGCCGTAACTTGCCGGGCTTTGTGAGCACTGGCATTGTCATGAAGCAGAATCTTTGATACGCTTGTTGTTGAACGTAGCTCCTTCATTTCTTTAACCATTTTGGGCAAAACAATGTTGGTGTAGTATTGGCCATTTAGAGCCATTTTTTCGGTTTAGGTGTCTTCTGGACAATTAAATTTTGTGAACATCCTCTTCGTTGAGCGAAAGTCTTGTAGAATTTTGTTGACGCGGTATGTTAACACGTAATGGCAAGTTTTCATACAAGTTATAGCTTGCTAACTTCGGAGGAACAAGTGCAAATCTACGGACACGTGTCAAGAACTTTTTGAACGCCCTCTGTATTTCCACCGGAAGCTCTGAAGAAATCTAGCTATTTGCTGATTAGATGGTGATGCATCTTGGGCTTGGTTGAAACCCTGCAGATACAGATCTTGAAGGAAGGCGAGGCACTGACAAAAAAAAGTAAAAAATATTCAAATGTTTAGTCTTCAAATCAATTCAAGCGTCTGTTGCCACTTAGTATGGAGGCTGTCTGGTTTCTCCGCGTATTCGTACTGAATAAACATAATTGAATAATAATTGTTGAAGAAAACGGCATAAATAAAGGTCTATCTCGGCAATCACGTGGAGGTCTTTTGGCCGTTCTAAGATTTTATTCGGATTTTCTGATATCCATATGAACAGAGTCCAGATTTTTGAGGTTTCACTGTATTCAGATAGTTTAAATCAATAAATCAACATATACGCTGTTAATGGTCGGAGTTTTTTTATTCTATTTTTGAAGCTTCGAACTTGGATTTCAATTAAAATATTAATTTTATTATTTTACCACTGTACGTTATGATATTCAAATAAGAAATAAAAAAATAAATACCCCTTCAAGCAGCTGCTTGTCACAGAGTTTATACGCCATAATATCAGTTTATACGCCATAATAGAAGGTCTGTGAGGATGGCGGGACCTCAGCAGAAAGAAAACACAAACATCTATGCCTTATCCGAGGCTCGAACCCAGGTTCTTTTGATTAGTAGCCAAGAGCTGTTGACTCATAAATTACATTTTAAGTATTAAACACAAAAAATTATTAACTATGGCTTCAGTAATCCCAAAATTATTTATAATACCAAAATCAGAAAACTGATTAGTGCATGAAAGACAGGAGAAAAAAAAAAGGATAATTATTCCAGAGAGCTATAACTCTTGGCAGCCACATTGTTTCCCGAAGTACTCCGTGAAAGAAGTCCCACGAATAATGCCCCCACAAATTTCTAAGACGTCCCCTAGGAGGTTAGGCACCCATGTTGGGATCCATGGTCTAGCACAAATTCAAAACCAAAGTAATATTCGCTAGCTTTCAAATACGAAAAACATAAGCATGCATCGCCGATCTAGTTTTCCAAAAAAAAGCCGTCAAAGTTAAATAATGATATTAAAGAAAACTTGCCAAAACTATAAAATTTGACTCAAGTACCGCAGACAATTTTTGGGCAATTTTTGGCGATTTTATGAAAACATGCGGTAGGGTTATTATGAGAAGCTTTTTGATTCATACTTTTTATATTTACTGATTCGCTCTCTCTGTGATCTTATATTTTTTGGATGCTTTTTTTTTATAATGCAGCTGACAATATAAAATATACACATATGAAACGAAAATTCATGATTGTATACGATTAAATATTTACAAAGGTGCCATACTATGCACAGACATTATTCGAAAAATAACAGTGATAAAAATGGTGACCATAACTAATCAGCGCGAACAAACAGAATAATGAATTTTATTATTCTATGATAAATGTTGAAACGTACAAACATTGTCATTTCATATAATCAGCCAAAAGAATTATGTAAAAAAATGCAAAAAATGCAATAATTTTTTAAAATAGATTTTCAGATTCATCTATATTCTACCGTTGGAAAAACATGTTTGGAAAGTTTTAAGTTATCGATTAATTAGGAGTTTGCTTTCACATAAATAAACTGTTGAAAAAAATCGGTAATAATTTATCCATGTATGGATAGAATTTAATGTTATTAAACTAGCTTTAAAGTGAAGTATTTTTATAATAATTTTTTTACAATCATCCTTTTACGGCCGAACACCTAACCATTTTGTGTTCAAAATGTCTAACTTTTGGCTCCGATCCTTTAATTGTATCAACACTAGTTTACATACATTAAATATACAGAAGATACTTCTAGTTTCCCACATTCGAAAAGTGGCTAACTAACAACTAAATCAGCTTTCTGCACTGACTCCCTACTCTGACATTAGTTCTTTGTGACCAACTGTGATTTTTTTTTTCTGATCAATTAACTCATGCGGAAAAGGATAATTGGTACTTCAATTTTAGCGAGGCCCCGGAAAAGTTGTCTAACTTAATCGATAGATGGCGACACTTGCACCAGCTAATTTGGTGATTAATTAGCGTCTTTGATTTCGGTTAAACTGATAGCGGCCTTGGCGGGAAAAGGGAATTTCTGTTCGTTGTTAAACATTTAATATGCTTACTATTTTCAATCTGCCATCGACGGAAAAAGATGCTATAGCTTTTTTCCAAGAGAAATGCATTTTGCCCGCTGAAAGGATTTGTGAAAATGGCCATAGTATGCAACTTTATGTTGGAAAACATACCATCTGGAGATGCAATGTCAGGGGTTGCAAAAAGAAGAAAGGTCTTCGTTTGGAGAATTGGTTTAGTGGATCAAGAATATCCTTTCTCACGGCATTGCGGTTCATGTACTGTTGGAGCGAGGAACTCACTTCAATCCGATGGTGCAACAAACAATTAAACATGGGACAAACAGAAGTCATCGACTGGAATAATTACATGAGGGAAGTCTGCTCCGAATTCATGATAAGACATTCAGCCAATAAAATAGGAGGACCTGATAAAATCGTGGAGATTGATGAATCCCTCTTCGTAAAGCGGAAGAATAATGCAGGGAGAGTACTGCCGCAACAGTGGATTTTAGGTGGCATTTGTCGCGACGACAACGAGTGTTTCTTGGTTCAAGTAGAAAACAGAACTGCGAGAACCCTCATGGAGAACATCCAAGAGCACGTTAGTGAGGGATCGGTGATCTACACGGACTGCTGGAATGGTTATAAAACAAAAGAACTGGAGGAAGCTAGTTTCCGTCACTTTACGGTGAACCATCAGTACAACTTTGTGGATCGTACGACTGGCACTCATACCCAGAAAATAGAACGCTTATGGGGATCAGCAAAATGGCGAAACAAAAAGCACAGGGGTACGGCTCGCCATCACTTGGAGTCTTACCTAGCAGAATTCATGTTCAGGCATCACGTCGGCCGTGATAATGTGTTTGACGCATTATTAGCAGCAATTGCTTAACTGTGGGGACCAAATCAGTCGTCCGAATTATAAAAAAAGCCCCAAAAAATTTTAAGCCAAGTGAGAACAAATCAGTAAAGACTGCCATGTTAAACCTATGAGAAGTCTTTACTGATTCCTTCTCACTTTGCCTAACAATTTTGGGGCTTTTTTTATAATTCGGATTATTTGCCTTACAATTTTGGGGCTTTTTTTATAATTCGGTTTCTCATATATTTTTGATTTCTTTAAAAAGCAAATGTAAAGTCAAGTTTCAAAATCTGAAATTCATGCAAGTGTCGCCATCTATCGATTAAGTTAGACAACTTTTCCGGGGCCTCGCTAAAATTGAAGTACCCAATTTGGAATGTTTATGAAAATATGCTCAAAGTAAATTTCGAATAACGCAAACCATATTGTATTTATAACTCCGTTATAGATCAACAAATAAGAATGCAAATTAAACTGTAAATTATATAAATAAAAAACACAAAAATTTTTTCTTAGCTACCAGTCCTGTGTATCACATGGAAAAAATGTAAATTTATGCGATTACGAAAAAAGCCATATTATATACACTATACAACATTTATATCGCTACACCAGTTTAATCAAGTTTTTTTCAACTTAGAGTTAAGGAAACAAATTCACATGCTAAATAAATTCTTAGATGCATTTCAATTCACTTAGTGTTCGTTTAGTGACATTTCGACTCAAAGTACTATGTACTATATTCACCTTCTTAAATTACTTTACGAGTATTTCACGATAACATTAGTAAACTCATAAAACAGTATAAAAAGCATTATCTTGATACCCTTACCCAGAACATATGAAGAAGTCGATGCATTTAAAACAGTCAAAAATTCAGATTGTATGAGATAACTAAAATAAAACTTTTCATTAAGGCATTAATAGAACTCATCAGAAAGTAATTCAGCACATATCTTAATTTCTGCAGGTCACTTTGATGATATTCAAAGACAAGTTCAAATGAAAACAAATTACTTTTCAATGTTATTTATTTACATCAGTGCAATAAAACGAAAAAGAGTTAATTTAAGTGGCTTACGATACCTAGCAGACGCTAACTCATTACGTATTACCATCTAGTCTTATACTAGAGAAGTTCATACCTTAGCTTCAAGAGATGAAATACAAAATTTATAACATATAACGAAATAACTGTCGTTTATAGGATAAATAATAGTATTCAAAACTTAGTTACTCACAATAATATACGTTAAGCAAATAACCAAAAATCCACCAGCAGACAAACCAATCTTCTAAATTTGTTCCTAGAAACGTATATTCGATGTTTTATTCGACTCGAGAAATCATTCGTCTGCCCCGATCACGCACCCTTCTATGCAGCACGTAGTATCGGTTCAGCCATTTATTTACTAATTAGTCTAGTATTTATAAATGAATAAGTGAAAAATATATCATTTATGAGAATTTATTGCTTTCCGCAACACTTTATTTAAATATAAATTTAAGGGAAATTTAACAAAATTTCATTAAAGCATCTTTTAAGCATAAAAGAATTTTGTTTCTTGCTTGAGAACTGGAAATATGAGTAGCTGCGGGGATGTATCTTAAAATATTAAGAATAATGAGTTATGTCGTCATATTTATAATACAGTTAATTAATGTCAAATTTGATGCTGATGCGTGTGAGAACATTTTTAAAATCTCCTTTTTTATTACAGATACTATAATTTTCGGTCTGTTCGCAATAAGTATTGTGCAAGCATTTTGAGAAATTATCGACGATAATTACTGGCAGACACCATTTTGTGTCATCCGAAAGTAGTTAGAAAAAATAGTTCCTTTCTTTGTATCACAATCTTAAAACCAGATTATCATCAAACTCATTTTCTTAGATGTCAATGTCAGCAATCGAAAAGACATAGAGACTAAATATCAAATAATAAAATATAATGAGTACAATTTATAGTAACAATGTATCATACATATATATATCTGCAGATTTAACGTTAGAGCAATAGCATGTAACATGGAAAAAAAAATCCGTTAAGTGTTTTCCTAATTCAAAAACTATGTATTCATAATTTTTGCAAGTTTTTGTTTTATTAGAATGACATAGAATGGATTTCCTGACAGCACTGATTTTATCACAGTTCATATATAAAATTTTTATTCGTATTCGATGAAATCAACATTTTCGCGGAAGGAATTTATATCATTATAATCGCATTACAATGGTCCACGCGGATTATTACAGAAGGCATTCCACAGGAGATATATCCGCAAACTAGAAAGCAAAATGGCGACTGCCAATAACAATTGTTAATATTACTTTCGGTTTACTCAATTTATACCGAAAATTAATGGCATATAATTAGTTACAAATTTTCAGATGTACTAATATATTAATATACAGACAATATATTTATAATAAATTTAACTTAAATAGAATTTGACAAGTACAAGTGATTCAGGTATGGGCTCATCAGGATATGACCAAGGAGTGTTAAGGGAGAAGAAAGTAAGCTTCCTTAGGCTTAACTTAAACTTTTCGATTGCAGCACCCTCTAAACAGGACAAATTCGTGCATTGCGGTGAAGCCACCTAGCCAGGGAGAGGAGCGAGTTCCCTGCATTATTTTTCCACTGCCGAGAAAGGTTTCAATTGCTTACATCACATGACTAATTTTACATACACTATGACTCTGAAAAATGTTCATTTCCGAAATTTCTCCTTTAGGAGGCATAATCATAATTTTCTTTTCGTTTAGAGAGAAAATAATAAGGAGTCATCAAAATTATTTTCTTTAATGAAATCCCATTTTGTAAACTGGTAGTAGCTATTCTGAAGTAGAAAATTTTACTATTTTTAACACCCTGCAGCATTTAATATATTATAATAAATTGAGATTTATGTGTCAATGCACGATAACATGTTTTATATAATTATATTTTATACAATTGCTGATATTTTGAATAAATATCACATCGAGTTTTTTACTTCTATAAACGTTCAACAGATGGCATCAAGCACTTCCAGTATCAACCATAGAAAAAAGAATTACACTATTAGAGCAAAGTGCAGAAATCTACGCACATCGATATGTTCCAGGGAACACAAACCTGCAACATACATTGACATATATTCGTATGATGATTAAATGTATTAATTTACATAATAAATTTAAAAATTCTGCCAAATTGCTCAAAATAAACATACAACCGCTTTTCCAGCTATCGTAAAATGCACTTCTGAAGGGGATAAAATACTCATTGAACTTTAGGATCAGCTATCATTGTGCGCAAATAACCAATGGTGTTAGACAGGTTGAAACACTAATTAAATCACATAAATATATCAAGAGTAAGACAAACCATAACTGCAACAAGCTAAAGTGATTGCACTGCGCATGCGCAGTTCGTCCCCCTTACAGTTGTTTTCGTGCCTGCACTACAAATTTGCCACGTTCAGCTTCCGCAAAATTCCGCAGAGTGGCGCCATTTACGCTTATGTGAAGCTTGCCTTCTCCTTAGATCTTCTTTGATATGACTACCCCCACTCCCCAATAATCGGGGTTGAACTGTTTGGTGGGTGATTGATCAGACGTGTTTGTATTTGCTCTTCGCTTTTCTGTTTAACATTGTGATTTGCAAGCATGGACTATATAAATGAAAAAAGAATGCAACACTCTTTCAAGATTAGACATGAAGATATAAAGTATGAATCTTTAGTGAAACTTCTAGCTACCAAATACGGACCTAACAAGATAGATATTGCCTCAAAGTCTCAACTACCCTACCACAGTAATAATATTCTTGGATGAAGACAATGCTAATAACCTAGCTGCTGACCCTAATCCTTGTTTTCAGATAAATCGTTTTCTGTTAACCGATTTGGAATTCCTGTTAGAACAGTAACTGTTTCCAAATTGCCATTTTATATCACAAACAAGGAAATTGGTACTGCCTTAGAGCAGTTTGGTAGGGTCATAGATATCAGAGATGATTTTCTCTATTACCAAGGTCTGGAGACCATTAAATCTGGCTCCAGGGTGGTCAAAATTGAAATGCAGACTCCAATATCAAATTATTTGAAAATTGGGGCATTTTCGGTCACTATCCTCTATCGAGGTATTTAGAAGTTGTGTAGTTGGTGCAAGGCATCTAATTAAGTCTTGTGACTTCTTTGTTAAGTTCAAACAGAATCAGCCTGTTTTGTCCCAGGATGCATCTTAGAAGAACGGAAATTTAAACTCTGCTACATCACCTTCCCACACTTTACTCTCAGTTGGTTCAAAGGTTGATGATTTAATTTCAATTTCGCCTCCTACTATTAAAAGAAATAACTGATTCTCAACACATCTCCAAAAAAAGGAAAAAGGATCCTTCAACTTCACCTAGTTTCTCATTTTCTGACATTTGAAGAAAAACACCAACTAAACATCTGCAAAATTCTCAACTTATTAGTAAAATTCAAGAATTAATTGAAAATAAGGACTTAGACTTTTCTGATGATTCTTCCTCTGATACTGAAGAAATTAAAGATATTTTATGTTTTATTGCAAATCCCAAATTAGTTTTAGCAGAATGGGAAATTTCTGCTACATATAAAGTACTTAAAAGAACAGTGTCCAAAAAAGGAGTTCTTCACAGTTTTAAAGAACTTTATAAGAGTGCACTTTTAAAATGCCCTTTAAAATTTTCGGTTTGGGACTTCCTCAACACTGTTTGTAAACTGATGTATAATCCCCCTTGAGTTCTGGTGAAATATTTCTTTCTCATTTTTTTTTTGTCCTTTTATCTTTTAAGTTATTTTCATTTTTACTTTCTTGTTTTTGAATTTTTTTAAAGTTTTTAATTCCCTTCCTTCAAGCTTGAAGCTGCGAGTTTGGGTCTCAGCCAATCAGAATATTTCTTTATTCTCATTGGCCCAACATCTACACCCCTGGGGCGGGGGTAGCTCAGTCGGTAGCGCGCCAGGCTCGTAATCTGTAGTTCCCAGGTTCGAGTCCCAGCTGGGTCAGCGTTGAGATTTATCTCCGCAAAATTCCCCGCTCTGCCCACGGTCAGTAGGGGATACCGATGGGCTTGGAAAGGCCGCCGTCCGTCGGATGGGACGTTAAGCCGTGGCCCCGTGTGGGGGAGAGCCATACCCTGTGCACGTTAAAGAACACGCTGGATGGCTTTGACGGGAGGCTACCATCTGTCTCCCAACAGCTGTTTAAGTGGGTCCCCTCCCCCAACCTTCTCTGAGCCTTCGGGGTCCATGTGACCTGGCCATTTAGCCAATGGTGTGCAAAAAAAGTGCCGCTCAGAGGTAAAACAACCCAACCCAAAATCCTACACCCCTATTAAACACTCATTTTTAAATTTTACATAACAACAATATATATAAATAATAATATATAGTAAAAAATATAACAAAGATAAAAAAAATGATAGAAATAAAAAACTTAAATAAAAATATAAAAAATTATATAAAGAATAATATATATATATTAAAAAAAATTAAAGAGCGAAATAATGAGAAAAAATTAAAATAATCATTAAAAAAAATTTAATATCTATCAAACATATGTAGTGGGATAGCCTGAGGAAGCAATTCCCAAAAATCGTAACGTAGCAGACATACAGACCAAAGAATGTATAGGGGAGTTCAGCTTCCAGAGGCCCCAATGTAAAATCGAATATCGTGCATTTG
Source organism: Ryuthela nishihirai (assembly GCA_038380435.1). Classification (NCBI taxonomy): domain Eukaryota; kingdom Metazoa; phylum Arthropoda; class Arachnida; order Araneae; family Heptathelidae; genus Ryuthela; species Ryuthela nishihirai. The sequence continues at coordinate 39,773,555 of JAWZYU010000024.1, read as the reverse complement.
GCGAAGAGGTGAAGTGATCTATACAGGGAACGAAACCAGCGCCAGTACATCGTTATAAATCATTCTTTTTCACATTGCACTGATAAGTGCAAATTAGCAATTATATAATTGAATTTGTTTATCTTTTCTGCTGTCAGATGACAGCACACTACTGTGCTGTGAATACCATAGTGATGTTTAGTTCTTTTTTTGCCATTTTATACCTTTTGCTTTATGAACATAATATTGAAGAGTGGGTCTGTAGGTTCTGCATGTCCCCATAATGCTTTAGGATTTTATGCATGATAAATAAACAAGTGTTTTAATTTTAAATCTTCTATTGAGTTTCCTTAAAGCAAAAGATTCAGACAATCTTTTGCTGACCAAGATATTTCCTCCCTGTAGATTAATTTACGAGTTCAAAGTTTCCAAAAGAGGTCCACATTAAAGCCTTTTTCTTATTCGTTGAGAATATTTTCTCATTTTTATTTTGACGCGAAGTTTCGTTTGCATTTCGGAATACTATTAAACAGAATGGAGAGAAAAATTATTAAACCTACAAATATATATTACTATATTTTCAGGAAATTTATTAGACCATTGAAATAGGAAAGGGAAATTTCAGTGGAACGGCGTTCCGGTTCAGTCTGACTCGATCTTGGCTCTCCTTTTTTTTTTTTAAAGAATATAATTTTTATTCATAATAGTAAAGAATACAAATACATTTACATTTGACCCGAAAAGCTAAATAGCTTATCTGCAGGAAAATGAATAAATTATATTAAATATAGGTCATTCAGACATAAAAATGGTGTACATCAAATAAATCCACAAAACACAACACATAAATCAGCTAAATAGAAAATATCAATAAATTTTTTAATTCCATTTTAAGTCTTCTAAAAGACCCTATTAAAATCTGATTTTGATCTTTTCCTGTATTTTCCATCCAGTTTCGGAAATTCAACAGAAAAGAGTTCACATCTGTACTAGGTGATCTGTATAGTGCTAAAACATGATGTATTATATTATTTTTTTTTCTTTTATATATATAGTTTTCGCTGGAAGTGTTTGTTGTGATCACGTTTGATTTGCTAAGAAACGAATTTTTTTTCTATAGTTCACTATTAAGAATTATTAAAAGTACTCTTTCTTTTTCGTTCACTTATTTTCAAGATCATGCATATACAAAAATATATTATAAATACTATAAATAATAAAGTTTGAAGGAAAAAATTTCACAGAAACTATCAATGTTGTTTAGCATGCGTCAGTTTGAAACGGCTGTTGGTACTAGTTGAAACGTTCCTTATTATATAGGCTTCATAGGCTCATACATTGCCCTGTCAAAATATTAAGAGAATTTCCATATATGATTGGAATCTAACTCTGAAGCTTTAAAACTTCTGAAATATTTATTTAATGGAAAGATGTGACTGAAGATATGTTTTGCAAAGAATGAGTATCGAGTTCCAGTTCACAATGACACATCCAGTAGCTCACGTCGAATTTTGGATAAAAAAATCCACAACTTCATCAATTTTGTTAAAGGCTTCTTTCAAACTGGTAAGATCTCTTGAAGTTATGTCATTTGTTGTCCACCGATAATTTGTCCCTGTATACACTGAAGTGCCTTTGAATTGGGGATAAACATTATCCAAATTCAGTACCGAAAGTCCCGCATTTGCGCGCATGCATGGCTGAAACTCTGGTCATATACAGGGTGATTCAGTTAAGCGTGTACAAACTTCTGGGAGGGGTAGGTTGCACAAAGACGAACTGGAATCATGTAGCAATGCAGGGTCGGTAACGGCATCAACATGTGCTAGTGTACAGAGAGGATGTGAATGAAAGAGCAGCACGTAAGTGAACAAAATGCTTTTTATTAATCACAATACTTACATTTGCGAAATGCACAGAGGTCACAGAAGGTGTTCGAAGTTGCGACCATGAGCTGTAACACAGACATGACATCGTCGGCACATGGAATCACGTACATTCTGGAAGATTACTGGCGTGTCTCGGACTTCCGAGGCAGCTGCGGAAATGCGTGCGACAAGGTCCTCAGCACTTTCAACAGGGGTGTCGAACACCATTCCTTGATGTAACCCCAGAAGTAATCAAGGCATGATAGGCCCGGCGATCTTGCAGGCCAATGAACGGGACCACCACGCCCGATCCACTGTTGTCCAAATGTCACATTTAAGTGTTGACGAACTTCATGGTTAAAATGGGCGGGGACCCCATCGTGCTGGAACCACATTGCACGGCACAATGACTGAGGTACTTGTTGTTCATCCAAAAGTTCTGGCAAGACATCCTCCAGAAATATCGGGTAAATCCTTCCATCCAGACGAATAGGCATGAAGTATGAGCCTATTAAGTGGTCCCCAATAATGCCGGACCAAACATTTACAGCAAAACGGTTTTGTGCTGCACGTGTTAGTATAGTATGGGGGTTCTCCACCGCCCATGCATGCGCGTTATGTGCATTGAAGCTACCATCCCGTGTAAAGCATGCCTCGTCTGTGAACAGCACAGAAGCAGGAAATTGCGGTTCTTCTGTAGGTACCATTGCGCAAATGCAATGCGCTGTGGGTAATCCTCAGGCTTCAGTGTCTGGACATGCTGCACATGATATGGATGCAATTGGTTATTGTACATAATCCTCCATACGGTGGATTGGGAAAGATCGACCTGGTGGGCGATTGCTCGAGTACTGGCACTTGGAGTGTCTTCTGTATGACGTAGCACATTCTCCTCCATGTCAGGGGTCCATGCCCATCGTTCCCGACTCCTGGCAGGTCTCTGGAAGGAACCAGTGTCACATAACCTCTGATGCAGCCGTGCAAACATCTGGTGGTTGGGAGTACGCCTCATTGGGTACTGTTCCTGGTACACGCACACAGCGGCTTGCCCGTTGTAGTCTGCAGCCCCGTATGCGAGATGCATATCGGTCAACTCCGCATTTGTGTAATCGGCCATCCTACTACCTCTGCGGGTGGTTCGCGAATGACGGTTACCTGTGAGGACGTTGTGCAGTCCCGTGGCCGAACAACGCCATCTACCGCGTGAAGATGCAGTTTACCGACCCTGCATTGCTGTATGATTCCGATTCGTCTTTGTGCAACCTACCCCTCTCAGAAGTTTGTACACGCTTAACTGAACTAAATGAAAAAAAATTGATATAGTCTTTTCCACTTCTGAACGTAAGAATATTTATAGAGAAACTTCTATAAGCCAGAATATATGTATATACTGTATATCTAAAAATTTTAATACATGTGTGTGTGTGTATATAATTTGTGTGTTCTTTTCAAAGCCAATTGATGTTCCTTTTATCAACAGGGACAGAGTCGGGGTTAGCGGAGGAAAACAACGGTGCACTAGCAACGCTATTGGAATATTACAAGACTGACTGATGATAACACTCCATGCGCTTGTGGTACATATGGTTTAAGAATAAAGAAGGAAATTGGCTGCTCAGTACAGAATCCTTTCCTTAAAGTCAGGGTAAGATCATCCATTTCCACCATTACCTTCCGATAGCTTTGAAGCAGACTGGTCCCTGGAAGGTTGCCTACGTTGGCAGGCCGGCAAGGACAATTGATATGGGTGATCCCAAGAGTTGTTTTACTTTTGAGCTCCATGTTTTTGTACATCATGGGATAGATGACCAAGTAGAAAGGCTCAGAGAAGGTGGTTGGGTGAAGGAGACCCACTGGAATGTTAGGAGATAGATGGTAGCCTCCTATCAAGGCCAGTCAGTGTGTTCTTTAAGAGCACAAAATATATCTCCCATGCACACAGAATGTCCTACCTGTTGGATAGCAATCTTTCCGAATCTATCAGTGTTCCCCTTTTATTTATTAAGGAAGGGAGGGGGGGGGGTTAGCAGAGATAAATCTCAATGCTGACACAATTGGGGCTCAAACCTCGGAACTGCAGTTTATGAGTCTGGCAAGTTACCGACTGAGCCAACACCAGGTTTCGAGTTGTCAATCTTGCCCAGAGCAGTGAAAGAACTTTAAGCAGGGAAGCATAAAATCAAATAAGCTGTCTTTAACTAATCCAATTACTGTGTATGCAGGCCCCTTATGGTGCATTTTCCTCTCAATGTTGGCTCTAAGTTGTGTCAGTCATGCTAGACTTCACACGGAGTTCCTGATTATTGGTCACTGGTGAGTTAAAAGGGCCTACACGCATAATAATTAAGTTGCCTGAAGATGACTTCTCTGATCTTATACCACCTAGATCATTCTTTAATCACTGTGTTTGTGCGCACAATCCACGACTTGAGATCTATAGCGATCATCTTCATTGATCTTCCGGTACATAAACCTGAATCTGCTAGAAGGCAAATCGTTGTGTATACAGGCATCGTCTGATCCCCCTGCGATGATTTACTAAAATGTCTCATGAACATTTGTTTTTCTGCAAGCTGTTATATAGCTTTGCGTTGTGACAATGAGGGATATTTTCTGTTGATCAGAGCACAAGTTCGACTTTAATTAATCAAGGAGAATTTCGAATAGGGGAAAACGAGTCGATCATTCTGATTTCATCTGTGTCCATGATGCTGCGATCTGGGCAAAGTCACCAAATCATCCATTTTCGAGTGACAGAATCGATGTGTGTATATGTTAAAAATTTAAAGCCCCTTAAAGTTATCAGCTTAATGCGAAAGCAAGCAGATTACCTGCACCCTAAACATTAAAAGCTTGTCACCTTCAGCACCTAGCATATTGAATTAAACTTTTTATCACTAAGTGAAAATGGGGCATTAGTGGCTCAGTCGGTAGCGCGCCAGGATCGTAATCTGTAGTTCCCAGGTTCGAATCCCAGTTGGAATCTCTAGTTCCCAGGTTCGAGTCCCAGTTGGGTCAGCGTTGAGATTTATCTCTGCAAACTTCCCTACTCTGCCCACAGTCAGTAGGGGGACACCGATAGACCGCCGTCCATCGGATGGGATGTTAAGCCGTGGTTCCGTGTGCGGAAGAGAGCCATACCCTGTGCACGTTAACATGCTGGATGGTCTTGACTGAAGGCTACCATCTGTCTCCCACCAGCTTTTCCAGTGGGCCCCTCCCCCAACCTTCTCTGAGCCTTCGGGATCCTTGTGACCTAGCCATTTAGCCCATGGTGTGCAAAAAAGTGCCGCTAAGAGGTAAAACAACCTAACTAAGTGAAATCTGCATCAGGCAAAACTTATAGTATAGCCAATGGAACATTAATTCATTCACGCTGCACATTGTGACCACTTTTAATCGTTTATCTAGCTTTTAACACAAAAAGTTCTGTTCATTTTAACTCATATATTGTCGGTTCCAGGTATTTTGTCGCCCAAGGAACACTAAAATTTTGATGCTCCTTTAAGACACTATTTGCTAGAATCCCTGCCAATGGTTTTTTTTCTCTATTGTTGTGGGGCACTGAGTACAAAGACTTCTGGGTACTGAGTACAGTCAAAGTAAGAAAGGCAGGCAGCTGGTATTCTTGGAAAATACATGATAAAAAAAACTTGAATTTACATAAGATAGAAATTTTTTGATTTATTAGGGATATAAACACGAAATATAATACTAATATATTTGTATTTATTAATAATAATTCCAAAGGAAACCAAAGTATAAAATATTCATCTGTGTTCTACTATGTGCATGTTCGTTGGTTTTTCTCTAATTCATATAGAAAAACTTGAAAATTGTAAAATGGAAGAAACTTTTCGAAACATTTTAATTTGTATTTATTTTTACACTTTTTTCTGCCCAAGGCCAGTGCCTCATGTACTCCCGCCACGAGCATGTCCTACCCTCATCATTTACCATCCAAGCACTATATATTCGGATATCTTTTATCCGATCAGTCATCTTTGCAATCATCTTATGCAGCAATTTTAGGAAAAGCAATTCCATATACAGGGTGAATCTGAAAAAGTGGGCAAAACTTTACGGGGTGGTAGAACGCAGCTATACGAGCAATATTCGTCATAGAAAGTAAGCAAACGGCGAGCCGCTAGGTGGCGTTGGAAATGGTATAAAAGGGTCGGTCCTCGCACCCAACGGCATTTCTACCGTGGATTGCCAAGAGGATGGCTGGTTATACTAACCACGAAATGGCGGATATGCACTTTGTGTACGGTGCGGCGGACGGGAATGCAAGTGAGGCACAGAGACGTTACCGCGACCGGTTCTAGTCGCCAGGATCGCCGTTGTTGCCGGCGATATTCGGGAAATGCCTGGTGTCTTCGCAAATGTGCGTCAGTCCCTATCCCACAGGTGTGAAGCCTGCATTACAGCTGGCGGCAGCTCTTTTGAGCAATTTCTTTGAGCATGTACCTCAATTACATTCCTGTTAATAAAATGTTTTCTGAAGTATCTCCTCTCCTTCTTGTGTTCATTCTTTAAATGTGACAGTGGAAAACTACCTTTTAACTTCTCACCGCTTGCGTTCTGACCATACATTCTATGACGAATATTGCTCGTATAGCTGCGTTCTACCACCCTGTAAAGTTTTGCCCACTTTTTCAGATTCACCCTATATACTAGAAGGAGAACTTGTAAATCTGCGCCATTGAATAGCAAGGATATGCTGTCAGGGGCGAATAATTGGGCAGAACATTAGAATCGTAGCTGAAGTATATACACACTCATATCAGAATAATATGACTGCCCCTCGGAATCACAGTGTACCCGCCCAGTAATGCAGATCACATCACTCTGTGATGTGTGCATCACAGAGTGCACATGACAAGGTCGACCACACGGAGATATAAGCATCCAGCCAGAGCAGATGAGCCATACTGCGTAACATGAGCACAATGGGCAGAGGTATTGATTTGACAGACGTTCAAAGAGGAATGATCATCGGCTACCACGCCAAGGGTGGAAGCATCTCAGAAACAGCAGACTTTGTGGGCTGTTTACGAGGTGCTGTAGTAAGGGTGTACCAAGAATGGACCACTGGCACACCGAATACCTCCAGACGTCATAACTGTGGAGTCCCAAAGGCCATCAACCCCAGAGGAAAACGTCGACTGGTAAAGGGCAATCGACACACAATAATGCAGCAATTTACCACTCAAATGAACACTGGGGCACCCAGGTACCTGTCCCCAATAAGAGTAGAGTGAACCCTGTTACGCAGGGGTCTTCAAAGTCGATGCTGCGTAAAGGTGCCCATGTTAACCAAGGTTCATTGGCAATGATGCCTGCAGTTCGCATGGGGCTACCGTCATTGGACAGTGGAAGAGTGGAAAAAGGTTGCCTTCTCTGATGAATCGAGGTTTCTACTCCACAGAAGTGATGGGTATGCCGTCATACACATGAGAACCAACATCCAGACACGCTTGTCGGTCAAGTATAGGCTGGCGGTGGCAGTGTGCATGTATGGGGGATGTTTTCCTTGTATGACCTGGGACCTCTGGTACCACAGGATGGGTCCCTGAACGCCAATGGCTATTTGTCCATCCTCGCTGACCACATGCATCCCTCATGTTGGACGTTTACCTGGTGGTGAAGTCTACCAACAGGACAATGTGCCCTGCCATATCGCTAAGGTGGTGCATGATTGATTCCAGGAACATGACAGTGATGTCTCTGTTCTCTCTTGGCCAGCGAAATCGCCCCACCTCAATCCCATAGAGCACTTGTGGGACCATTTGAATCGACAGGTTCAGCATGCGGACCCACAACCATGTCATCGCCGGAAACTCCGTGCTCTGCTTAAGTCCGAATGGGCACGTGTACCCCTGGCAACCTTCCAAGGAACTCATTGCGCCAATGCCACGCCGTCTCGCCCTGTCATCCGGGCCAAAGGTGGTTATTCCCATTATTAGGTAGGTAGTCATATTATTCTGATACGACTATGTACATCTCTTGTTCCAGTATATGTTAGGAAGGCATTATATGGATATTTATTTTTTGGTAAAATAAGCTCCAAGATATCAGTGAAATTACTATGTAGGTACTTAATAATACAGAAATATTTTTAAGTGTAGAAATCCTTTTTTCCCACATGTTATAACACTTTTGTTTGAGTAGCAATGACGTCATCTTTGCTTTCCTGCTTTGGATATATATCATGGGCACCAAATCACTCCACAAATAAATAGTTAAAAAAAACTTACATTCATTTTTATGTATATATTTAAGCAGCAAAATGTAAATAAATCGCAACATTATTAAAATCGTTAAACGGAAGCCTTTGTTATAAGTAAATCACCTAGACGTTTTAAAATACATAGAGCATTTGCTTGTTCAATACGCCAGCAATTAAAATGTTTGGATAACAGCAAAAATATTTGAACTAGCATGACTGGGATGGAAATTAGGAGTGAAAAGGAAGTTGTCTTACTGTCAGACAATTCATATTTCATTGAAATTTTTTTTACCCATCCTATGTCAGTAATTCAACCTTCAAAGAATCATAAAAATCCTTCAAGACGTTTTACATATCTGAGGCGAAGAATCATTTAACGGTAATGATCAGCTATGCACCAATCCCCTGTGATGATGCATAGAACCGGCCAGGCCTCGCACCTACCCCGCCTTCTCGTGGTGCAGACCGTTAGTACCATTCAAAAGAGATACTCTCTTGTGGAAGTGAACGGAAGGGGAGGGCTGCCAGATTAGTGTGGCCTACTGATCTGGACAACTATGGCTACTTTTCTTTTTTTTCTACCCTGCTGAGGAGTGGTCAACCACATAGGGTCCTGGTGCTGATCATATAAACCCACTGGACTGGATTGAATTATGGCTCTGAGCTTGATTATGGATCCTGAATTTGTTGCACTGGTGGGCTTCTGTGGAGGGAAAATCTTCCCCTGCGTTTTCTGTTTGTTTGTGAGTTGACAGCCCCAAGTGAATAGATTCACAGGATATGTTTATCAGCTGGTGGATAATCCTGAGCAGAGGTCATCGCAGGCACCTGAACTCTTTGCTTCTATTGGCATCGTCAAATTCTACATTGGAGGAAGTCTTCCAGTGTAGATGGCTTCAGCCTTTAGTGGTGGGGGAACGGGTCTTTGCCCCATGTCTGCGATTAGGGGGCTGTTTGATATTGTCGACAGTCCCTCTCTCAATAAACATAGTTTCTTTAAACATCCCACTAACCATTTTCTCTCCATAGGTAGTTGGAATGTGAGGACTCTGCACAGAGCTTTTTCTCTTGATGTCCTCACACAAGAATTCCACCATTATAATTTAGATATTCTCGGCTTGCAAGAGACCAGGTGGACAGATAAAGGTCAGATTCTTAAAAATAATCTTAAATTTCTCTTTTCAGGGAAGGACGACAATAAGCATCACCAAGGCGTGGGTCTGCTTCTCAGCAGACACGCTAGTGATGCTCTTCTAGGATATGAGTGCATTAATGAAAGGTTTATTACAGCAAAATTTCAGACAAGCGTTAAAGACTTGAATGTTATCTGCTGTTGTGCAGTGGCTGGATGCAGGAGATGTAGCTCAGGACAGATATGCTTGGAGAATTAAACTGCACGGTCCGGTTGGACCTCCATAGCCCAGGGCTGCTTGAGGATGATGATGATCTCGGTTGTTCATCAGAAATTGCAAATTCGATATATATATGTAGTAATAGGCGTATTTTGAACAGGCAAGCGATTCAAAGGGCGGACGATCACTAAGATACCAATAAGCATGTTACTTCTACACCATTCTGACATTAGAGCTTGCTTAAATGTAGTCAGTTTGTTGAAGAATGTTAACAGATTTCAGGTACATGTAAATTCTCAGCTATTTGACTGATTGGTCCTTTCATATGCCCTGTGTTTGGTAGAGATAAGTGGCTTATATTTCTCATCGGACATGGTAAATCGTTTTGTTTATGTTGGGGATCTGGAGGCTCTGCTATCATCTCAATGACATTATCAAAGTAATGAATGGTTCCGCTAAACGCTCATTGGGAAAAGTTATCAGTGGAGGAATATGCGCCAAACTTTGAAAGGAAGTGGAGAACAGAAATGCGGTTTCCTCCAAATGTTTGCAGGATATAGGTAGTATATAGTAAGACATATTCCAAACAGGCACTGCCCTGCCACGGTCAGGAAGAGACGCCGATGGACTTGGAAAGAACGCCATTTGTCCAATGGGACGTAAAGCCGTGGCCCGTGTGCGGGAGAGCCATACTCTATGCACGTTAAAGAACACACTGGGTGGCCTTGACGGGAGACATGTCTCCCAACAGCTGTTCCAGTGGGTTCCCTTCTCTGAGCCTTCGGGGTCCTTGTGATGGCCATTAGCCAATGGTGTACAAAAAAATGCTGCTCAGAGGTAAAACAACCCAACTCAAACAGGCAAGGAAGATGGATATAGTTATATGCGTTACTTTTAGGGAGTGGTGACGTCAGTGCTTAACCTATATATACACACACACAGTTGGCTTTGCATTGGTAACGCCCTTTTGTGTAGGAATGGATCAGTCTGTGGTGCTATAATAGATCAAGGATCGGAATGCCCATTATACGATTCTAGAGCACATGTGCGGCAATCGGTTTTCAAGTTATTTGGAGGAAGAATTGGACATCATGGTGATCTTTCCGACTTTGAACGTGGTAAGATTCAGGAGTCTTAAGATCAGGTGCCAGTATCTCAACAGCTGCTGCCATGGTGAACTGCTCCCATTTTGTGGTAGCGACTGCTTAACAGCAGTCGAACAACCAGTGATCTTTGAGTCACACAATGGACATCCACATGTAGTTGACAGCCAGGGTAAGTGACGTGTATTCCATCTCTTAACACAGCCGCAGTGGCCCAGATAATCCAGTTCAACATTGGAATGGCAAGATTAATATCCGTATGGATATGACTATGATAGTCGCTGGCAGTCATGGGTACACATGGTCACTGCGGTTTGCAGGATGTAGTATAGTAACCGAATACAAGAAACTGCACCTTGCATGGGTATGTTAGCACCAACAGCAGATCAGACATGCGGAAATGGAAATCTGTCGCCTGGTTAGATGAATTCCGTTTCCAGCTCCATCATCTGATGGGCATATTCGCATTTGGAAAAAAGTAACATGAGGCCATGGCACCAGGTTGCATTCTCAGAGTTTGGTTATGGTTGAGGACTGTTTTCATGGCATGTCATGGTTCTGCTGATCCAGACAACCTCGGAGTCTATCAACAAGATAACACACTATGTCATCCCCCCACCCCGGCAAGTTGCAAACCGGTTTTAAGAACATAGCAATAAATTCTCATGGCAACCCAACTCACCGGATTTTAACCCAATTGAACTGTTTGGAAGCTACTGGAAAAGGCGATTCGAGGCTCTGACCTCGATTCACTGATCTGACAATGTGCAGATATTACGAGACGCATAAGTAGCACTACCACCTGACACCCTGCAACATTTTGTGGAGTCCATGCCCCGATGGTGGTTAAGCCAGTAGCGCGCCAGGCTCATAATCTGTAGTTCCTAGGTTCGAGTCCCAGCTGGGTCAGCGTTGAGATTTATCTCCGCAAATTTCCCCGCCCTGCCCACGGTCAGTAAGGGACACCGCTTGGAAAGGCCGCCATACGTCGGATGGGACTTCAAGCCATGGCCTCGTGTGCGGTAGAGCCATACCCTGTGCACATTAAAGAACATGCTGGATGGCCGCCTTGACGGGAGGCTACCATCTGTTTCCAAGCAGCTGTTCCAGTGGGTCCCCTCCCCCCAACCTTCTCTGAGCCTCGGGGTCCTTGTGACCTGACCATTTAGCCCATGGTGTGCAAAAGAGTGCCACTCAGAGGTAAAACAACACAACACATGCCCCGATGTGCAGGGGCTGTATTACGGGCAAAAGGTAACCCCACGAGATATTAGGTGGGTATTGCTAATGCAAACATAGTAGTACCGTGACATGAATGAACTAGTTAGAACTTGCAGGGAGGTTGGGTATACATAAGTGAAATTACATCTACAGCCCGCGATTAAAATGAAAAAAAATATGTCCTAGAATTTTTATATTTGATTTTACCATTTTTTTCCATTTCTGTTTAGAGTGTCAAGTTTTCCAGTGATGATCCGGTTTTGGCGATGACCAGTCTTAACCGGTTGCTTTTCTAAAGAAGGGAAATGTATAAATGTTCTACATTTTGTTAACAGTAGGGCAAGTTTAACGATCGTAGGAGAGTCATGTATAAGCTTGTGACGTGAAGAGTTTCATTATCATAAATTTTCCCTTTTCAGTTTCCCTAAAAAGAGAATAAATTATGTAAACTGCATTTTCATTAGATCTCCCTTAACACGGAGGATGATCTTAGAGTTCTACTGCAAAGATGAAGAAAAAAACCCTGACTCCTAAAAGTTTTTTAGAAGTTCATATTGTAATAGGAACTGATCATGTAATAATTTGAAAATGACTGTAAATGTTCGAGATGTAACCAGGGATACTATTCTTGCTTGCATCTATCTACAATTGAGCCTAGGCTAATAAAAAGCCCATAAAAAGTAAAACTAGGCAATACCTGGACAATTATTGCGCAGTTTCTTAAATTCATAACATGTGGTAGCATAAAAAATGAACACGACTGTTCCTGTTTTTTGTGTAAATTTTTGAAAACTCTTTCCATGTCAAATCACTTTCCTAAGTGTCTATACAATTCCATTCTGACAAAAAGGCAATGCGCACACTCAAACGTCTAGCATCCCTAACAACAGTCTTTTTTTTTACAAATTCTGCGTTATTACCCTGCTACAATTCAAGCATAGGGGACTTTATAGGCCCCGACATTTAATGTCATATACATAAATATATATATTTTACCTAGCTCTCTTTACTCGACATTTGTACCTATTTATGAATTTGTCAGAGGTTTGTACATGAAAGCATATGAGGTATATCTAGTCGTGTCTAGCCAATTTTACGCCTCTGCGAGAGAGGGGAGATTCAGTCTATTTGCTTTACTTCTGAATGGCACTTTTTTTGCACACAATGAACATGTCACAAGAACCCAGAGAAGATTGGGAACTTACTGGATAGCTATTGGGAGACAGATGGTAGCCGCCCGTCAAGGCCATCCAGCATGTTCTTTAACGCGCACAGGGCAAAGAAGGGTATAGCTCTCCCATACACTGGACCACGGCTTAACATTCCATCCGAAGTACGGCGCACTTTCCAAGACGATCGGTATCCCCTCTGACAGAGAGCAGGGTAGAGGGTTTTTCGGAGAAAAATCACAACGCTGGCTCAGAACCTGAGAACTATAGATCACGAGCCTGGCGCGCTACAACTGAGCCACCCAGGGAGGGGAGAATTTTCGCTCCGGGGGAAAAAGTTATTTTACATCCTATGAAATATTTTGTAATCAAGACTGATCATGAAATTATTTGAACTTGCTCCACACGTTTTTCCGTCTGGGCAGATGCCTCTCTCCCCTGTCGTGTCATGAACCTGAACGAAGAGATAATATGGGCTCTAAAAATCCCTCAACTCTCCCTTGTCTCTATAGAGGGAAATATAAATTGCAATTTCACCGAAATATTTGTTCCCCACTCCATTAGGAAAGTCCGAAGACAAATACACAGCACACAGTAAGTGGGAAATAACTTTTATTTTTAACAGCTTATGAACTGGTTGGAAAATGTACAGTCTTATTATTGACAGTCAATGCACCATGTTTTTGCAACTTTGAACTGGAGGAAACGTTGCAGCCATCCAACAGAGAACACGCGACTGGCTACAATTGGTCGACTTGATAACAACCCATGCTGAAACAAACAACTGGGAACTAGTGGCTGGCCACTACAGAGCCTAGAGCAGTACTAACAACAGTTACAGACATCGTAAAAAGGAAGCAGAAATTGAGGCCAAAAGGAGAGAGGTCTGGAAGGAAGTTACAGGTGTGGCTGAAAAAGCGTGAAGAGGTGGATGTTTAGCCACTTATTGCTCGCGTCTTTGTGATGTTCGCGCAGCCTGCACCACCTTTCTAAGTCATTTCGTAGGGCATTACAGCAACGCACTGCATGAAGCCAAAAGTAGACATCTACATTCTTATCGCCGAATGAACTCAAATGAGGAGAAATTACTATTTATTAAACCACGAAATGCATAAACATTTAGGTTTGTGCCCTCTTATATCCCGAGACTTTAAAAGATTAGTCTTAAATACTTCTTTAGCAACGTTTTAGTAATTTTTTTTTTCTCTTCTGGGAGTTTCAAGAGCTATGCATTAGCATATACCTTAGTCCTAAAACAGGATCTTTATTATTAAAAAACTCCCATTTTCTACATTTCATACTCCAAAACTTTTGTGGAAAAGTATTTGCCTCTTTACAAATCTATAGAAGCATCATATCAAAATATTTCTTTTTCTGATGGAACTAAAAACCATACTCTCATTCCATTGATTACATATTAGAATTTTTTTGTTAGTTTTTTTTTCATTGCAATTACGTTTCAGATGAGTTCACTCAGGAAAAAACAACAACAGGTACGATTTGTTACTGTTGTTAACACCCTTTACATTATGGTTATTGCATAGTGGGCCTGGGATTCTTGCAAATTTCTTGTGTGTGGACTACCCAACATATTTTGCTCTTCATTTGCAGAATATTTTACTGCATGCTAACAGCTTTTACCATTATATTCGACAAGAGTTTCGCAAGTTCCAGGCCTTGAAAGACGAAGGGATTTTAGCAACCTGCGATTGATATAAATGATCAAACTTCAACGTGATTTTGAAGACATTACTGTTGGAAACGCGATTAAATGCATTTTTTTTTAAATTACAATTTTTAAATAAATTATAATGTAAAATTTTCATGACTAAAACGTCAGTATTCAAAATACCAACCCTTATTAAAGGTCAGATATATTTTATTTTCGAGGTAGACAATGTTCCTTATTATTTGAAATACTAACTGTGGTAGATTAAAATATGGTCTTCACTGACTATTAATGTACACCATTTTTTCTAGTGAAACGAAAATGATGGTTGAAACATTCTTGGACAAATTTCTGTCTCGAGCTTCGGAAGTTATATTAAGGTTACCAACTTTTCAGTTACCGACAGAAACAAAAATCTGAAAATGCCACAAAACAAAATTATGAACATGAATATTACTTTTTTTGTTTAAACTTATTTGGAGTTTGGTTTCTTTGTTTTACCTCTGAGCGGCACTTTTTTTGCATGCAATGAGCTAAATGGCCAGGTCACAAGGATCACGAAGGCTCAGAGAAGATTGGAGGAGGGGACCCACTGGAACAGCTGTTGGGAGACAGATGGTAGCCTCCCGTCAAGGCCATCCCCGCGTGTTCTTTAACGTGCACAGGGTGTCTCTCCTGCACATGGGGCCATGGTTTAACGTCCCAACCGACGGACGGGGGCTTTTCCAAGCCCATCGGTGTCCCCTACTGACCGTGAGCAGGGCGGGGAATTTTGCGGAGATAAATCTCAATGCTGATCCAGCTGGGACTCGAACCTGGGAACTGCAGATCACGAGCCTGACGCGCTACCGACTGAGCCACCCCCGCCCCCTTTTTTTTTTGGAGAACGCATAAGATTTTCAAGATATAGTTTCGCGATTCTGTCAATATTTAATCAAATTGCTTTGTTGATTTACATCTACTACAGCAGTTAAAAAAATTTTGAATTGGTGCATTTGTGAACCTTTACTAAATTTAACCGATTATATATGGATTACGAATTTGTAAATACAGCCAACATACCTGTAAACATAGGCGCCAACTACGGGGTAGGGTAAGCAGAACCACTCCCCCCCAAGTTCCAACTGAAAGGGCACATTGCCTTCCCCGAGATGAAAATGGTTGCCGCCTAAATAAATAAGAAGCGAAAACCGAATTTTATATTTCTGTAATGTATATGCACAGGGTATAAAGAAATCGTGCTTTGATGTTTTCGAATTTTAGTGTCTCCGAGGTTTTTTCTCTCTCTCTCAAAAAAAAAGATGCACTATGGAAAAAAACCCTGGGTAATTCAAAACTCAAGAATTTTCTTTTAAGATCCAATAAGCAAATTTCATACAACAGTATCTGGATAATTCGCAATTTGAATAAAAATTAGACCCTGCTCATATTATCAATATAATTGTGCCTGAATATATAAAATAAAAATGTGAAAAAATATTGTTTGTGAAAATTATGCGTTTGCGAACACCTCCATTAAACAATCACGATAATGAAAGAGATGACAATGACACAATGATTAAGCCACTCGCATCCAAGGATTTTGGGTTGGGTTGTTTTACCTCTGAGCGGCACTTTTTTGCACAGCCAGGTCACAAGGACTCCGAAGGCTCAGAGAAGGTTGGGGAGAGGACCCACTGAACAGCTGTTGGGAGATGGATGATAGCCTCCTGTCAAGGTCATCCAGCGTGTTTTTTAACGTGCGCAGGGTATGGCTCTACCGCACATGGAGCCACGGTTTAACGTCCCATCCGACGGACGGCGGCATTTACAAGTCCATCGATGGCAGGGTTCGGAGTTTTGCAGAGTAAATCTCAACGCTGACCCAGGTGGGACTCGAATCTGGGAACTGCAGATTACGAGCCTGGCGTAATCGAGATTGAATGTAATTCTACTGTTTTCGTTCATTTCGTATTAACCAGGTTTTTCCGTAATTTTTTTTTTTCGGTTCCTTAAATTTGGAATTAAGTTGTTCTGCTGAGGTCCTGCCATCCTCACAGACCTTATACTATGGCTTATAAAACTGACAGGCTCCTATCAGACCTCTTTGGCAAGCAGCTGCTTGAGGGAGATTTTTTTTTCTACTATATGTACTAAAAATACATGTGTATAAACAGTTGACAAACTTTGTGTATTCTATTACCCAAAGGCAGTGGTCAGAAGTGACTTCGGTCTTAGTAAGGCATGTACTTGTATTAGAAAGCCTGCAGAAGCTAGAAGTAGTTTGTAGGACCCTTCTCTCTGCTATATGTTGCAAATCAAATAATGTATACATCAAAGGTCGGTGCCTATAATTTCATTGATTGACAAACATTTTGATGGTCTATGTTTACTTTTGCATATTATATAAAATACAAAAAATAATTAATGTATACAATGTAGTTTGAATTTGAAGAATTTTCAGCATTTATGTCACAAAAGTTGGCAACCTCGAGATTGTGTAATTTTTCACTAGAAACAAGATCATAGAAGGTGTTTGAAGTTTGGCCAATAGACCAACTAGTCTTAGACTAACTACAGATTTCGACATATTTCTAAAGAAAAAGAATCACTATTATGTTTCACTCGCATTGCAAATAGCAAGAAATGGAACAGAATGCTTAAATGTGCATCCTATTGCAAAGGCATTAATACTTAGCTCAGCTTCCAGATATACATATATTTACCGTTAATACACACGCGAAAATATAACTAGCGTCAAAGACTTAAAACTTGCGTCCCAACCAGCCATATTATTTGCCACCAATATTTCCGCGTATTGACATTTCCCATCATATATCGTAACAAGCTATCACAATAGTTAAAATTATGTACAATAAAACATGATAGAATTTCGTTGTTCAACGTAGATTTCTGGCCAACGACCTTGATTTCCTACAGTAGGTCACCATTAGAATACAGTGTGGATAGTTTGTCGAGAACTGCGACACATAAACTAATGGGAACACATTTATCTAGCTTTTAAGCACACTATCGCTAAAATACACACGATGCGCCAAGTTAGCATTTCTCGAGACTGGTCAGCACTTTAAAAAAAAATTGCTTTACGAAATTAACCGCATATTTTGGAAACCATTTTTTAAAATTCTTCTTAGATACGGCTGAAGATGTAATTTTTTATTCAACACGAAAGCTTCAACTCTGCCACAATAATGCATAGATGATGTCACACCTTTGCATATTAATCGCCTCACTCCTGAATTAAGTGTTCAAGAGCAATATCCCTAGCTAAATGCAAATGAAGTTTTAAGGGTGGGATAATTTTCAAATGTGTAATTTTTTTTGTATACTAAAAATTTTGAATTATTCAAAATTACGGTATAATTCGGGGTCAATTTTTCTTTCCTGAACTATGCCGGCGTGTAATTCTCCGATAGGTGTTAATAACCGACTAACAGGAAAAAAAAAAAACTAGAAAACTATGCACATGTATTACATTGGCTATTACTTGTAAAATTGTTTTTAAAATATTTTCAGCTACATTTCTAAAACCGATATTTAGAATATCACAAAGCTACCTCGAATTGTCAGTGTAATATAGCAGGGAAATGGAGTAACTGCGGCCAGCGAAGCTACTGAAAAAAAAAACTGCTTCTCCATTCTGCTCTTACACGAAATGTTGGCTCAAAACACTCCTCCTGTGTATTAATTGCATTGCAAATACTGAACTGTTTTGTCACAGACAATATAGGTGCACTGCACAATTGCCATATTCCTCTCCTTCATACCTTTGAAATTACAATCACTTGCGGGAAAAAAAAGACTCGAAACTCACTAAATTTACAAACTCAAAAGTTTTTAAAATGTGTAATTTTTTTATCGATGTTCTTGCAACTTGGCTTACGATGCAATGTTTTTTCTTCTTTGAAAAGCATTGATGTTCATTTATAGTTAGAAATGATTATGTCTGGTGCAATATTGGTTTCAAACATCAGTTTTGGCAGTACGACTAAATTGTACAAACGGCTCATAGTCCTATTAACATCTGAGCAGTCAGTTGCGATTGCGCTTCTGCCTTCAAGATATCCATTCTCAAACTGATCGGATTTTCCAGGCTCCTGAAGAAGTCAAAATAATTTCATTTACTACACAACAATTATACTTCTTGTTGACTTTTGTAACTTTTTGTACTAGACTTTAAAAATATGGATTTTTTTAAGTTTAAAATTATAGTCTAAATTCAGGTAAAAATCGTACAAAAGTGAAATTTTTCTTTCTGCATTGAGCTTCATCTGAAGCTCAATGAACCGAGTACAAACCCTGGGTAAGGAATTTTTTTTAAATAAAGTTTTGGGAATTCAAAATTACTCTAATTATTTTAGTTTACATTTATTAGGAATAATGGTTCAGCTGAACAAGAACTGACACGTTGTTTCAGAAGTATTTCTTTATTACTAACTCCAGGTGGCCTTTGACAGCAGGCCAACAACAAAGGCGCAAGCCTAGCTGCTTCTTATCCTCATCAATTTTTTCGAAAATTTTTTTTAAGGGGGTCCATTTCAGTGTCCCTGGAAACACTGAAACACATCTGGCCTTCTTTGTACAGCCATCATATTTTTCTAATTTCTAAATCATTCAATATCTTCCACATAAAATATTTAAGTTTTTTTTTACAGATAGCTTTAACGAGTAAACACTATCTACAGAGTGAAGCAAACTTAATATTTGTCGACTATCATTACGCTTGCCGAGCTGTTAAGCACTTTAGAGATTACATAATGAATAAGAAATATTTCTTATTCTTTGAAATAGTTTCTGAAATTAGAGTTTTTCATATTCTCTATGATATATCCTGTGCTAGAAGACGAAGCAATAATCCACGAGAGATTTCACCCCCCCCCCCTCCCTCGACCCTTGAAACCCATAAATTGAAAAATTCCTTTGTTTAAATGCTCATTAAATTGCTGATATTCTTATTGATTCTACTACCGTATTGCAGTCAATAATTTTTAGCCTGATTACATGCTTTTTTTTCTGCATTCTTCTCCACGAAGTACTATTACCTCTACACAGAAAATAGATTTCCACTGAGTAAATTAGACAGTGGAAAAAAAATGACAGATGCTATTATTGAATGAGTTCATTTCTTGCCTAAATCTGCATGTTTTAATAATTGCTCCATCGTTAATTTTGAGTTGGTAATGATATTTACCTCGATCAATTCCACTTCATCTCGAACAAAAAAAAAAGATTATAATTCAACAATTATAATTAAGGCAACCTATGACTGATTTCATTTTTATATACACTTATATATTTGTTGTTTCAATATCCAAAGTTTTCCTGATGACTGAAAATATTTCTTATCTTTTGATATGTTTTACAGTCTCTTCAAACATACGGCGGAAAATTTTTCAAAAAAAAAAAAACTGTTTCACAGGTAAAATTTGAAGGAAAAAACTAACTTCATAATGAACGAATATTGCGTTGTCATTTCTATATTAATTATGAACTATACTTTACACTGACAGTTATTTTGTGGATATAAATAGTATATTCAAGAATACTGTTAGTGGAAGACAAAATTTGCTATCTATACAGTTTTTCCTATTAACATTTGGCTACAAGCAACTTTGGCATATAAACTGACAGGCTCCTGTCAGACCTCTGTGGCAAGCAGCTGCTTGAGGGGGTATTTATTTATTATTTATTTATTTATTTTTAAGCACAGATTACCTCCACAGTTCAAATAAAGATTGCCTCTAACGTTATGCATTTTGCCATGACTGTACCATGATCTGTTGTTTTCATGTAAAATTGATAAGAGTGTGCGTTCAGTAATTCTGATACAGTATGGGTACAAGGTTACATCCTCTGTCATGGATTAAAGTTTGCAGAGAAATCTGAAATTGCCGGCTAGTGGTCACGGAAGCAAGAAAACGAGGTTCTGACGAAAATATGTTAGGCGACTGCAAATTTAGGTAATGCCCAGTCAATGCTTCATTGGTTTAGGAGCAGAAAAAAATATATAGCTGCACCAGAATTTGCAACTGTACAACATTTTGAAGCGATTAGAAACAGAGTAATTGTTGTAGTTAACGCTTGAGAAAAAAAAAATCTTAGTAGAACCTTTTTTTAAACGTGGTAGGTATAAAACAAAATTTTTGTCTGTTACAATTCTTTGTCGATTGTCTGAATTCAGTTGTCAGTCTTGGAAAATATTCATCACATCCGAGGTCGATTTACTAATTTCTGAGTTTTCCCTTAAATGGATGATATCGAAGGAAAAAAGATTCAGATGGTGAGCCTGCTCTTATTTTTTTAAACACCAGTTTTACAACTTCATAATAAACAGAACATTTATCGAACCTATCAGCCCTGCAGCTTTCAACATCAGCAGTTAATGGCGCAATACCAACGAAGTTTCAATGCAACACATTTCAAGTTAAAACATTAACTACTTGCAAAATTTTTGATTTATTGATGCAAATGCAATCAGTTCTTCATTTATTTTAGAATATTTAACACCACTTTTTTTAGGAGAGGAATCTATTTCTCTGTTATATCTGGTTTACTCAACTACATTCGGTTTTTTAAAGGCAGTTAATGCAAGTAATGCAAATAAGAAAACGCTAAACTTTGATAGTAAAGCGTTTCCGAATTTTGAATATTTTCTTTGGTTGGGATTAACAAGTTTGGACTCTTTTTCAGGACGAACCTACGAATCTATAAAAAAAAAAAGGAGCCTCTAAAATATCTGCATCGATTTGCTTGAAGGACTTAAAGAGGTGAAGTTGCAATGACTTTTTAAAATCGGCAAGAAGTGCACTTTGGTCTTTTCCCTTCCCCAAGTGCATTTCTACAACTTTTTCTACAAGATTCATAAGACTTAATTATTTTTCGTCTTGCATGTTCTTCCTACAGTCATAAAAGATTTGAACAACGCATTTCACTGTGACCGTGTGGTGAAAACTATAGGCTGTAGAAAGGGTTGGTTGGTTTTACCTCTGAGCGGAACTTTTTTGCACACCATGGGCTAAATGGCCAGGTCACAAGGACCCAGAAGGCTCAGAGAAGGTTGGGGAAGGGGACCCACTGAAACGGCTGTTAGGAGACAGATGGTAGCCTCCCGTCAAGGCCATCCAGCGTGTTCTTTAACGTGCACAGGGTATGACTCTCCTGCACATGGGGACAAGGCTTAACGTCCCATCCGACGGACGACGGCCTTTCCAAGCCCATCGGTGTCCCCTACTGACCGTGGGCAGGGAGTTTTGCGGAGATAAGTCTCAACGCTGACCCAGATGGAACTCGAACCTGGAAACTGCATATTACGAGCCTGGCGAGCTACCGACTGAGCCACCCCAGGCGGTAGAAAGGCCTGCACGCCTTTTTATACATAGTCAACAGTTTTCCACTATATTTTAATATACTCTTTTCTCATTGCATCATACTACATATATTCGTTGATGAAGATTCAAAATATATTTTTGCAAATTCTGAATTCAAGAGCCATATTAAGTACTGAAAAAGGCTTCTTCATGAAAATGAAAAGAAATTAACCATACTTTGCGTATTTTAATTTTTATTTATAATTCCGCGAAACAAAATTTCTAACACTATTTGCATATTCGTTTAATAAAAAAACAGAGCTAGGGAAAACGAGAAAAGTTCAGAAAATGATTGTTTCGAGCAAAACGTTCAGTATAAGGCGGGAAAAAGACCGAACGCACACAGTAACGTGAACAAGAGACTTTCAAAGCAGTAGCTGTAAAGGACAGCAACTGCTCTTTAGCGATGTATTTACGTCGACACAGGATACTTTATGGCACTGATCTCTTCATAAACATCCGACAATAATTCTGTGAAGATCACGTTAAGCAGAAGCTAAAACATTTTTAATAAGTACTACAAATAGCTGGCGTGTAAAAAGCAGCAGAATAGCGAAGTCGACGAAAACTCCACGAAACCTTCAACACTACATTTACCACACTATAGTTGTTAAGAGTCCCCCAAACATTTGACAATAATTCGAAAAAATGCATTACATTTATATGCTTCAAATGTGAAATTTTAGTACTTTATTGTTAAGGCTATTGATTTCGATCCGAATTCAATAACCTTAAAAGTAGTAATAAGTAATAAAAGGTAGTTAATGCAAGTTATGTAAATAAGAAAACGCTAAACTTTGGTAGCATAGCGTTTCCGAATTTTGAATGTTTTTTTTTGGTTGGGATTAGCAAGTTTGGACTCTTTTTCAGGACGAACCTACGAATCTATAAAAAAAGGAGCCTCTAAAATATCTGCATCGATTTGCTTGAAGGACTTAAAGAGGTGAAGTTGCAATGACTTTTTAAAATCGTTTTATTTGATTTACTAATAAGCAATACGATGCATTCACTGGGCAGTACCACAAATTTGCTAGTGTATACATGTGTCAACACGAGTTAAATCCATTTGCAGCAGATAAATAAGGGAAGATATAATACACAAATAGTATGGGACTCGGCACTGCTATTCGCTCTGTGTGTGTTCATGTTAACAGGCCCATTATACAATAACTCCAAAAACTACACGCCATGTAAAAAAACTAACACGTCACATCACACAGGGTATTGGAAGAACGAAAATTATTAGAGAAGATAGAATAGCCGAACACATCAAATTGATAGGTGGGGGCATGGCGCCATTCCTGGGCTACAGAATGACAAGCCATGTCTCTAGCTACATGACAGATTGGGTAACGCACTGAAGAACTAATGCAACAATGAGGAATCTTCAGTCGCAAAGAGCGGAGAGTACAGTTACTACTGTTCGTCATGGTAACAACAGCTTATCCAGTCATTTTAATATATATTTTGGTTAACCGTCCGATTTAGGTGTAACTGTAGCTGGAAGTTTAACGACAAGATGATGTAACAAGAAACAACACATTCTACCTCGTCACACAGCAAGGCACAACCCTGCACAGGCTGGTCACTTCTCTGCCTGAACAGTAAAGCGGAAAGTTCGGCTGTGCAGGTTTGAAAGGTCGCTGCGGTAGTCTCTCTCCGCTCGAGGAACGTGAGATGCTGTTGCTCCAGTGCCACAGTTGAGGTCACATCGATGCAACACAAGTGGAGACGATAGGTTAGTACTTCACTCCCGTGTGAGTAGTAGCTGCCCAGTTCTCCGTGATCGGAGTCTGCAGAGCTGTATGTGATGCAGTCCAGGCCCAGAGGCCGACCTGCTGTTAGATTTTACACAGTACCTATGAGTAATGAAAACAATGCTAAGAAAAATCAGTGAGAGAGTTAATAGCAGCGCAACCCACTCGTTACTCAGTGCAAATATTTAAATAAAAAACAGGGAAAAAAATCTTTAGCTTTGAATGAAAACATTCCATCTTGGTAAGCAGATTTCTCTTTCTACACAATACTAATAGTTGGATGCAGCAATGTTGTTGTTGATCTACTTCTGGTTGCTTTTGTCACTGGAAACAAAATCAGAATTTGATATGACTCATATAGGTAGGAGAAGGTCAAGTACAGTAGGTAAGCTGGCCCCGGCACTAGCATTTTCCAAGGGGCTACGCACGTAAGTACACTGTAGTATTGTGTGGCAAATTCAGAGGCGAGAACGAATTGTAAGTGAGCTCTAGCAGACTACGTTACACACACATACACACTCGGGTCGTCGTACAGATCGGCTGGTACCGGATTAGACGGCAGTTTCGACGGTTTGGCCATCTGCGTCGCTGACCTTCGGCTTGGTGTCGTCCCTCCTTTCGCCACTGCCACTAGAGCCAACGCTGCAGCTGCCGACTTCACCAGAAGCTGAAGAAGATCGTTTCACAGGAGGAAGACCGGCAGCAGAAATTCGCTTTGCAAGGGAGGTCTGAGTAGGGTTATTGCGTGTATCTAAGCCGCTGCGGAAAGCATTAACGACTCGGATCTGGAAAGGAAGAAAGTAGAAAAAAAGAGAAGACAAGACAAAAGTGAGATATCTGTTTAGCATCATTCCTGAAGAGAGAGAAAAACAAAGATACTGCACAAGTAAAAGACCATTACAGATAAGCCTACAAGCAATAATCAAATACCACAAGCCAAAAAAGGAAAGGGTGAGCAAGTCAAAATGAGCAAAAGGCAACCGCATTCGGCAAAACATGCTGCACATTCAATCCTTTGTCAGTTATGCTACCAAATGCTATGCTGTCATTTAATCGACACATTTAAATCATTAGCTATTACATCTGATGAGCAACTACGTGTAGTAATTTAAACAGCTTTTACACTCGCATGGATCATGCACACTTTTAAGACGCATCTTAAATGCCACTTAGGCGTCGAAATTCAGCACAATTTCTACGGTAATATATAGGCTCAATTTTATTCTTAGGCACAACAAAGCAAGCTGCAAGGAAGCTTTGGCAGCATTTAAAATGATTCATATCGATACAGATCATGCAAGATGTTAAACGCCATCTTGCACAATGCGTTTGCGAAGTTTCCAATATTATTTCGTTAAATATCGTAGACGTATTACTCTTAACTGTGGATAAGAAGAAAAAGAAAAAACATGAGTAAAATACGGTAAGGCAATGCAAGCATAAGTACATAAAGACAGCATTAAACAGGAAAGCAGGATAATAATATTCTACAAGATTGACAAAAAATTCTTATTATAAAACATTCAAAAAGACTGCACATTTTTTTTCCCCACTCTGGGAGATTCCATAAAAAAAAGTCACCAATACCTCAAAGATTTTACTTTTCAGTGAGTTAGACACACTGTAAAAGAAATCACAAAATCTCAGCTTTATTCTTTGAATATAATACAGTTGAATGCACGGGTAATTTCGTAAAATTAAACCGCAGATGTGAAAAAGTATGCTTGTTAGTGTTTTTCATCTGAATGTATCAATTTTGAAACTGTTAAAATTGTGCCCGAATTAAAACTTTCGTTAGAGTAAATTGTAATAAAACCTGCTACAGGTTAAAAAAATCTGGACTAGATTTAAACCCCACAGGTACTACAAGTCAAACATTAGATTCTAAAATCGAAGAACGACGTAAGGTTGTTTCTGGGATGAGGGATTTGGGACTTGAATATATGTGTGGGGTAAATAATATAAAAATAAATACCCCCTCAAGCAGCTGCTTGCCACAGAGGTCTGACAGGAGCCTGTCAGTTTATATGCCATAGTACTTAACAGAATATTCAGTTAGCTGTAAATCTGTGCCTACGGTTGCCACCTCTCCGGTTTTGAGTTGGAGCTCTCGGAAATTGTAGAAAAAACCCTCGACTTCAGTCAGGATTGGTTGAAACCATCGATTATCGGGATTTCCACCAATTTAGAATGCAGAGCTTGAACAGATCTAAAAGGTTTTCATAGTAGTTAGCGCAGCTTGCTGTTTATTAGCAAGAACGCGGGCCATCACAAATAAATTCTTTAGTTACTTTTCAATTTGGTTGGGTCGTTTTACTTCTGAGCAGCATGCGTTTTCCCCCACACTGAGCTAAATAGCCAGATCACAAGAACCCCAAATGTTTAGAGAAGACTGGCTGTTTTATATCAAAGAGGCATTTTTTTGCACACACTGGGCTAAATGGCTAGATCGTAAGAGGACTCCAAAGGTTCAGAGAAGATTGGGTTGTTTTACCTCTAAGCGTTACTTTTTTGCAGACTGGGCTAAATGGCCAGATCACAAGGACCTTAAAGGTTCAGAAAAGATTGGGTTGTTTTACCTCTAAGCGTTACTTTTTTGCACACACTGGGCTAAAATGGCCAGATAATAAGAACCCCAAAAGGTTCAGAGAAGATTGATTGTGTTGGGTTGTTTTACCTCTGAGCGGCACTTTTTTGCACACACTAGGCTAAATGGCCAGGTCACAAGGACCCCGAAGGCTGGATGACTGTTACACTGGACAACTGTTAGGGCACATGCTGGCCTCCTGTCAAGGCCATCCATTATGTTATCTAACGTGCACAGGTTATGGTTCTCTGGCACATAGATGGGAGGGGGTGGCTCAGTTGGTAACGCGCCAGGCTCGTAATATATAGTTCCCAGGTTCGAGTCCCAGCTGGGTCAGCGTTCAGATTTCAGCAAAATTCCCCGCTTTGCTCATGGTCAGTAGGGGACACCGAAGGGCTTGGAAAGGCTGCCGTCAGTCGGATGGGACGTTAAGCCGTGGCCCTGTGTGCGGGAGAGCCATACCCTGCGCACGTTATAGAACACGCTGGATGGCCTTGACAGGAGCTACCATCTGTCTCCTAACAGCTGCTCCAGTAGGTCCCCTCCCCCAACCTTCTCTGAGCCTTCGTGGTCCTTGTGACCTGGCCTTAGCCCACGGTGTGCAAAAAAGTGCAGCTCAGAGGTAAAAACAACTCAACCCAAATCCCGCACATAGGGCCACTACCTAATTGACGGAAGCCAGCTTTTCCAAGCCCATTGCTGTCCTCTAATGACCTAGGGCAGGGCGGGAAGTTTTGTGGAGATAAATCTCAATGCTAACCCAGCTGAGACTTGAACCTAGGAACTACAGATTACGAGCCTAGTGCGCTACCGACTGAGCCATCCCCGCCCCCAGAAGATTGGGTTGTTTTACCTCCAAGAGTTACTTCTTTTTGCACACTGGACTAAATGGTCAGATCATTGGGACCCCAAAGTGTTGTGGTGGTGTGGGGGGAGAGGTTAGAGGAGATAAATCTCAATGCTGCCTCAGGCGGGACTCGAAACAGAGAACCCCAGCCCCTTTCAGTTTGGTAAAAGTGACACTACTTTGAGAATAGCTGCAACGGTAAGCAACTTCTGTACACTTTTCCTTAACATTTTTAAAGGGACAAAGAAATTAATTTGCACCATTAGTAATATTTTTAACTGAGCACTAGAAAGTCACAAAAAGCTGCTTTTTTTAAACGAACCCTTTCATCTTTGAACCTCTGACACACTTTATATAAAGAATCCAAGTAACAAGTATCAAGACAATCGAGGTAACCTAAGAGTTATTACGGAACCACACAAACATTAACGGCAAATAGCTCATGTGATCAAAGGGGCATGACCCTAAAAAGCTGGCTTCATTTGTCTTTTTTTTTTAATTCAATTAATAACACAGCATAAGGAGGTTCCATTTCTCCTCCGTAGTGTACTTCAGTCGCCATCTTGAACCTTCTCTATGGCATATTACATTGACAGACTCTTATGGCAAGAAGCAGCTGCTTGAGAAGTATTTAAAAGCCTGAAAAAAAATTAAATGCAATGACTAAATGTTAATTACGATTACATGAAATGCTGTAAGTAGGTGACAAAAAATCGTATTCAGGTTAATGGAATTGATATCAGTTTGTAAAGAGGTGGAAAATATTATAAAAGGTTTACATTTACGTAATGACCGGCAAAGATTATTAGATATTATTTAGAGTAATGAAAACTTTATATGAAGTATTTATTTCATTTTACCTTTTTCCTTCTTAGCTAGTTCGATTTACCCGATTGCATGGAAAACATCGGTTAAAACCATTAAGATATTTTTAGCTGACAAGATACTCGATCTAAAAAAATACAGTACAAGGGGAACAAAATTGAGTCAGAACGGCGTTCCAGTATAATTTTTTTTTTAAACATCAATATAGGTTTATTATTTTCAGCCTCTCTTCCGGGGGAGGGGGGGGGGGTACGGCTCTTAGCCCTGGCACTGCTATCCTGCAATATTAAATATTTTGTTATGACTCGCATTTTTTTTATCTCTATTAAATGTGTAACGAAATTAAGCCTATAGAATTAAAAATGCCCATTTTATCTCTAAGTGATCGAGATTTCCTCATTCTTGCCGGCATTTGTTTTATACAACAGGCTAGTAGACGGATTAAGGAAACTGTCCCTCTGACGGTTCTCGACAATGGCTCCTTCTCCCAACTCAGATATGTATAATTTTATAGAAGCTTCATTAAGCTATACTTAAAATCATTGTCCTATGCTTCTAGAAGAGTAATAAGAGAATTTGGATGATCAGGAATATCTAAATTAGCTTTGAACAAACTTTTATACTGCAATTTTTTATTCGATTTAAATAATGTTGATTACAAGGTTTATTGCAAATACTACTACTTTCTGATCTGAGGCAGTAAAATCTATATATATAAAATTGGTTATTGAGAACAAATAGGGACAACACTTTTATTTTCCCATGAGCACCATGATATATGGTTGTTCAACTTTAATAGTATGGATTCAAAGCCGTTATTCAGAATTGCAATATGAAAAACGATATTTTCTCACTCTCCGTGCTTATAATTTGTCGTATCTCATTGCCTTCCTTTTCTATGATTAGTCGTCCAAAATTATGATCGACTTTTTCCTTAAAATCTATTCTTCCGCTCATCTTTGACAGTTTTTCCTCGGTTTTTGCCAGCAGCACTGAGCTTTACGAAAGGGAAAGTGTTTTTGGAAACTTTTTTATTTTCGTACAACGCTGTTAGGAAATATAATAGGGTTTTTTTCGCAGCTAAAGGTACGACAAAAAGTTCAATAGCAGAACTGTAAGGTAATCTGTTTTACTAAAGATCTCAGGCGTTTAAACGTATTTTAAGAGTTTTCAAAAATGCTCAGAACATCCATGTGTGAAAATGTGAAGCCTCAATGTTTTATATGCGTAAAGGTTTGTGAGAAATTTAAGTACACCGGAAAAAAAAAGATTTCTTCACAATGTGTCAGCACTGTTTTTTTTTAATATGATCACAATTTAAAATAAAACTGCTAATGAGTTATTTTTTCTACAAGTACAAGTTAATATAAAAGTGGAAATCTTTTTTTTTTGGTCAAGGCAGACTTATTTTTACGGAAATCAACTTAGCTTCAACAAAAAAACATACTTTACATTTTATCTTCTTTGCTTTCAATTTAGAAATGACACATTAGACACAAAACTTATGAACACAGGTGAACTTCAGACTCAAGATATAGAATATCCACTATTCACTCTGAAATTTATGCAGCAAAAATGTAGCATACACAGCTTTTTCATTAGGCAAAAGCATAGAGCAGCATTAGCAAAAACATAAAACAAAAGTGAAAAAAGGCTCTTCAAGACAGAGTACCAGGTGCAGAATTCATGAACAAAAAAATGTTTTTACCTTGGTTGCAATCTCGTTCTGCATTAATATAAAAAAACCGTTCTTGATTCGTATAGTTTCAAGCAGCCTAAATGTACCCCTTCACAAAGCTTAAGAATGTGGAAAGACAATGTTACAAAGCAGCAAATTTTTAAGGTTTTGAAAAATCTTCTTTTACGCATTGGAATTTAATTTTCACACTATTTCTTAATACCATCTGCTACTGATTGCACGTTGAGTTATAAGGAGAATTACTAGATAAAAAAAAAGAATATCTTTGGTATTATGTAAATACCAAAATAAAATTAGTTTTAACGAAAAAGAAGATGAATATTGTTGCATAATAAATCTACGTTAGTATTTCAACCTTTTTAGCATGGTGTCAAATTTAATGCTTTGACGACGGGTGAAGCTTGACGAAATTCGCAAATTTCAGTTTCAACAGCAACTTTCCATTGTTTATGAAGGTAAATTTTTGATCTCAGCCGCAAATCATCATTGAATGACGAGTACTCATTATCTTAATGCATTGTGAACAGATAATCAAACGCACCACTCGAGATGAATTTTGATTTCTTCACTTTTTTATTTCTAACCCTAACGTTTCATTAAACTTACCAAAATAAACTAATCAGTTATGTGAAACAAACTACCTCAATCCTCCTTCTCTTCGGACATTTACTCAAATAGAGGAAATAATAGCTAATTCGTCAACAGTTGGGTTGTTTTACCTCTGAGCGGCACTTTTTTGCACACAATGGGCTAAATGGCCAGGCCACAAGGACCCCGAAGGCTCAGAGAAGGTTGGGGGAGGGGACCCACTGGAACAGCTGTTGAGAGACAGATGGTAGCCTCCCGTCAAAGGCCATCCAGCGTGTTTTAACGTGCACAGGGTATGGCTCTCCCGCACACGTGGCCACGGTTTTACGTCCCATCCGACGGACGGCGGCCTTTCCAAGCCCATCGGTGTCTCCTACTGACCGTGGGAAGGGCGGGGAATTTTGCGGAGATAAGTCTCAACGCTGACCCAGCTGGGACTCGAACTTGGGAACTGCAGATTCGAGCCAGGCGCGCTACCGACTGAGTCACACCCGCCCCTCGTCAACAGTTACTTTTAGCATCATTGAGAGTAACCGATCAAAACGACTAATTTTAATTTAAAAGTTTTATGACAAATTTGGTATTCTTATATTTTCTATTTCGCATTATTAACCTCTAAACTTTTACATTGAAATATACCAAAAATGTTGATATTTTTAAAAGTGAAAATTTTTTTTAGCGTATCAATAGTTTTTTTACTTTGTCGCAAACAGCTGAAAACACAGGATAATGCATACATTATGCCAATGAGAAGTCACAGTTGAAGCTCGGTTAATTTTAAATGAGGATTTCATGGGGAAATAGGTAAAATCGCTTTAAATCAACGTTCTTCAATTTCAGTCAATGGCGGATTCCCACCTTTAGTTGTTAAACATGGATGATTTCCACATTTTAGCCCTTAAACACACTTCTTTTTAGTTACTACGTGGTGCCCCCAGCCAGGGCAGATACATTTTTATGGGTTTAACGATATCAATGGATAGACGACTGGCAAAATTATCTTAAATAATTTTTTTTTTCAGATAGCAAAATAGTATGTAAACAAACTTTAACAGCTGATTTGATCATTATCTATTCAAAAATAAATCTTTGTTACAGTTTTTATCATGCAAAGGAAAAAAACAGTAAAAATATTTTTCTTAGATCCTAGGCATGGTGCCTACTGGATAAACCGGTCCTAGCTCGTTATGAATAAAAAGAAAAGCTATTATTTTTATTTTGTCATCTGTAGACAATAATTTATATCTAAGAGTTTAAAAATTCTTTTCTATGTTGGATATATAATTTTTGGAGTCTGAATCATTACACGGTTTTGATAAAATTCGAAGAACAATTCTCAATGTTAGACACCATTGTTTAATGTTCTAATTTTCATGACCACTAGAACCAATATCGTTGAAAATCAAAATGTAGAGATTTCACTGAGATTTCTTCTATCTCCGGGGGTATTTTATCAAAGTCCTTAAAGTTAGAGAGAGAGCTTCGAATATGGTTCTCCAGTGACATTTCAATGCATTTTCCTAATTATTTTGAACAGTGTATTCTATAGTCTTATGAAATTAATAGACTGAAAATCAAATTTAATGCATTACCTTTTTAATATTTAAAAATTAAGAGTTAATTTTAACGAAACTTCAGAGCGCTACCGTTTGTAAAATATGAATTTTTTTTGCATCAATCATAAAAGCTATCAAAAAACACGAAAAAAGTTTGGTAATGCAACTGAAAAAATATATATATGCATTTCATCCGTAAAGAGTATCTGGAGATAATGTTTAGAAGTTTAACAGTACCTTGTATCTCCATGCATACCTATCTACTAAAAATAATAGGGAAAGTTTTGTAATAAAAATGGCGACACTAATGGCATCATTTATTATTTAATCATTTATAAAGATATATAATTTTTTAGTTGGAAATACGAGTATCAATTGTCTGTCTAAAGTTTATTGAATTAAGCATAACTCAATAATTATTTAACTTCATATGTCGTCATAGATTACACCACTATTGAGACACGTTACACGC
The DNA here is from genome assembly GCA_038380435.1 of Ryuthela nishihirai. Classification (NCBI taxonomy): domain Eukaryota; kingdom Metazoa; phylum Arthropoda; class Arachnida; order Araneae; family Heptathelidae; genus Ryuthela; species Ryuthela nishihirai. The sequence continues at coordinate 39,741,264 of JAWZYU010000024.1, read as the reverse complement.
AGAAAACTTTCTCTGTATTGTTATGGTCATTTTGGATGATTGGATTTTACCTTTATTATAATAAATTCTGATCAAGCACGACGGCGGCATGGAAAGAAATTTGTTGAGCGCGAAAAATTTATATCGGCCTAAGTGGGGCTTGAACTCATGACCACCTAATATTATGCCAAATGAGACGTTTTCTGCGAATGTGTTTCATTAAATTCTAACCATCGGCGTCTCCTGCCATTAAAAAAAAAAAATCAGGATTCACCTTGTTGATGATTACACTCAATGAATATGGGGGAAATGTTTTACTTATTAAAACTGTATTTTAAATCTTTAATTTTTCACGGTCAAAGTCTCAAAAATTTATTATGCGTGGTCTATCAGATTTGAACGCCTAATATGTACATAAGATTTGTACTTTTTGTATTTCAATCCCAGTGGGAACAATATGAACTTTTTACAGACTATATTACTACAGATTGTCTCATGACTAATGTCATTTTTCAAATAGCAGTATATTGCTTTCAAAACACATCTCTTTCTTTAATCTTGGAGTAACAGTAAACTCCCGGTTATCCGGTATTTATGGGGAGTGGAGCTGCCGGTTGCATGAGAAATATTTTTATAGAAATCAAATACAGTAGGTACAATCTTGTATTCAAGCCTTAGTTAAAATAAAAACGGAGTTAAAAACATTGATAATAAAAATAAAGTAAAATGCTCTGAATAGAAATGCAAATATCTAAAATATAATTTCATAATACGTATTTTTCACATTTAATGGATGTCTAAATCCATGCACTTAACAAAAAAAAAAGAATCATTAATTCAAATCCCTATCAAAGTTTTTAAGCTTAAGGTTATGAAGTGTATGAGAGGTTCTACACTTTTCTCTCTCGGATTTCAATAAAGAACTCTTGAAGCTTTCCACTTTGCTCTTTAATGTCATAGATCATTGATGAACCAATATTGAATTCCTGCATAAGCACATTGAAATATGCAGAAGGATGAAAATCGCAATTTTTTTGTTTCAAAGTCAAAATAACGAGTTTTCGCTTCAGTCATTACGTGATATTCTTCTTTGACACCATTGCAAATTCAAGAGTGAAAATTTTCCGATAAACATTAACAACACAATCACAAATTCAACTACCTGCTACTTTAATTGGCGAAATGGAACTAGCGTGCATAACGTGAATGTAGCAATGCTTGAAAGACGCCGCCAGAACCATCGTGAACTACCACGTGCAATGAAATTGGACGTACAGAGTTCGGATGTTCAATTTGAAATTTATGCCGGTTGCACGAGAATACCGGATGCTTGAATACCGAATAACCGGGAGTTTATTGTACTTCGAGGTTTATTAATGAAACAAAAACGACAACCATTCAATAATATGTGTCCTGTTGCTAGGATTCCAAATTTTCCTGTTGGGCAGATTCCTCTTAGAATTAATGTCTCTCCGCGCTTGCAGAATGATGTAATCCAATAGCTCAACTAAAGGCTCTTCAGTATTCAAACGGAATATATCGCTGAAGTTTTGATGCTATTAGGAAATCTCACAGAACTGGTGCCCACATGGATTGCAATTCTACCTTTTAGAATTACTTATCTATTGACCATGGGAAAGGCGGGGAATTTTGCGGAGATAAGTCTCAACGCTGACCCAGCTAGGACTCGAACCTGGGAACTACAGATTACGAGCCTGGCGCGCTACAGACCGAGCCACCCCCGCCCCTACTTATCTGGCGATGCTTCACATATACAAGCTACAAAGTTGAGAATTCTTGATTGAAATTTATATTAATAAGTTGTTTAAGCGATTTTGAATTATTTCAATGAAATATGGTTTTCGCTCTGGTAGTTTTGATTTGCTTTATACCCGGTTTTAGCTTTCCTTATTAACATAAATAATACAATTTGAAATAATATCCCTATTACCTAAGCAAGCTATGCATATCAGATTTACCTAACACAGTAAAAGTAGTTCATTTGAAATTAGATCTGATGCAAAACTTTCTCGATTCTTAAAGATTGTGAAGGGGATACTTTTGCATTTTTTTAAAAACAAAATATATTCACTTAAATTTATTTTGTTGACATTGCAATTTTGTCTACATGGCAATAAACATATGAATTAACTTTTAAACACATTTATAAAATTGACTGTGATGCATTTCAGTCTGTCCAGAGTCGATATAAAGCAGGTATTGGTTTTACACCCCTGATAGGAAATAGGATTATATTGTATATGATAATCAATAAGCAGCAATGGGTGGATTATCAAATTTTAGTTTTCACACTAAAACATTAACCAAATATTAGTGTGATGCATTCACAATTTTTTTTGATCGCACTGGCTTGTATCGAACTGATTGTAATTTATTGGGAAAAACAAATTATTGCTAAAAATAATAACGTGCAATTTTCATTCAACCTGAAACACTTTAGAAGTGCATATGTCGTAGTTCGTCTATTAATGGGAAGCTAATTTTGAAGCTCTCTAACTTATGTTTTTTATGGAAAGATGCAACTGAAGATAAAGATCTGAAATATATCTAAATTACGATTTTCAACAATATTCATTTGTTATTTAAACAACTAAGGAAGCTAGAATATTTCAAAACATCAATATGTTTTAAGGGACATACATAGTTAAAGATTACTAAAAAAACAATACTTTTAAAATACACTTACTTTATTAAATGGTTTGAATAGTATATAATTTAAAATTTTAATACTTCAGTTTAAATAACTTTGAAGTTTTATGGCTGGCATTGCTATTTATTAAAAATATTCAAACTTCCACAACTCAAATACTGAACGAATATAGCTAAAAATAACTGAGATTTAAAGACCTCAATCAAATATATCTTCAGTCACATTTTTCTACATAAAATTTATATAGCTTATTGTTATATAAACTTATTTTAGAGGTTCAAGTACTTTAATTAGCTTCTCACTGACGTAGAAAGGGTTGCAATTTAGCCTTTGGATACTGTGTAAACAGTGGTGTATCCAGGGCTGAGGTTATGACGATGTTCAAAATCCTCAAAAATAGGTGCTATAACATATTTTCTAAGGTAATCCCTGAAAATCATATTCAAGTATGTCAACTCCGCCATTCAACACAAACACATTCAATCCCACCCCTCCCAGAACTCTCTGGATACGACACAGCCAATATGTTCAATTTTTCCAATATACGTTATCTAACAGTACTAACGTTTAACCAACTTAAAGGTAATATTTGAGAAAGTACGGAATATTAAAAACCATTGATTGGTTCCCACTGTTTATACCCTAATCGAGTAGATGATCCGCTACATTCATAAATATCTACATATACAATGTAAAGATATCAATAATCGAAGTGAAAAGAAGAAATGGTCAGCCTAAAATAGTGATAGCGTTTTTCATTGTTTGGAATGAACTGGGGTTAGGCACCGCGACGACTAACTCTATTTCTACAAATTTTAATTCAACCAGTATACAGCCCATCGAAATTCAACGGTAGAAAACCAAAAATTTGAAATATCGAAATAAACAGAGTATGAGAAATAGTTTCAAGTTTAGGTTGAGTTGTTTTACCTCTGAGCGGCACTTTTTTGCACACCATGGGCTAAATGGCCAGGTCACAAAGATCCCGAAGGCTCAAAGAAGGTTGGGGGAGAAGACCCAATGGAACAGCTGTTGGGAGACAGATGGTAGCCTCCCGTCAAGGCCACCCAGCGTGTTCTTTAACTTGCACAGGGTATGGCTCTCCCGCACACGGGGCCACGGCTTAACGTCCCATCCGCCGGACGGGGGCCTTTCCAAGCCCATCGGTGTCCCCTACTGACCGTGGGCAGGGCGGGGAATTTTGCGGAGATAAATCTCAACGCTTACCCAGCTGGGACTCGAAGCTGGGAACTACAGATTACGAGCCTGGCGCGCTACCAACTGAGCTACCCCTCCCCTTGCTATAGTAGAGTTAATCTGTGAAAATCAGATTAAAGAGATGTCATGTTTTACAGTGAGGAAAACTGGTGCAAAATCTATGGTATAATAAACACCGAAATTTACATCTTTGTAAATGTGGCAAGAGCAAGCAGAGAGCTATCTTATACAGTTTGATGCACTTGGGTTGTTTTACCTCCGCGACACTTTTCTTGCACCCAATGTTCTAAATGCCAGGTCCCAAGGAACTCGAGGGCTCAGAGAAATTTGGGGAATAGTTTCATTTTTGTTCAATTGTCCAGTTCCAACTGGACAATAAGTAGATAGTAACCTCCCGTCAAGGCCTATTAGTTAACGTGCACAGATTATAGCTCTCCAGCACACGGACCACGGCTTTAAGTCCCATCCGACTGACGGCGGCCTTTCCAAGCCAATCAGTACCTCCTACTGAAGAAGGAAAAGTGGGTGGGGCTTTGAGGAGTTTGATTCACTACCGACAGAGCCAACCCTAGATGAAAATAATTGGTGTATGCTATTTGATGAATTATCAATATGTAAACCAAAATCTAACTAAATTCAAGCATTTGAAAGAGATTTAAAGTTATCGGCATACTAAGACAATTAGCAGAATTTATTGTTTTGTCATCAAATACTTCTGCGAGGTCTTTGTACCATTCTGTAATCATATTAAGTAAAATATGGGATTTTAATTTTCCTTGAGTTGGGTTGTTTTACCTCTGAGCGGCACTTTTTTACACACAATGGGCTAAATGGCCAGGTCACAAAGACCCCGAAGGCTCAGAGAAGGTTGGGGGAGGAGACCCACTGGAACAGCTGTTGGGAGACAGATGGTAGCCTCCCGTCAAGGCCATCCAGCGTGTTCTTTAATGTGCACAGTATATGTCTCTCTCCCGCATACCAGGCTACGGCTTAACGTCGCATCCGACGAATGGCGACCTTTCCTAGCCCATCGGTGTCTGCTACAGACCGTAGGAATGAAGAGGTTTTGCGGAGATAAATCTCAACGTTGACCCAGTTGGGACTCGAACCTAGGAACCGGATTCTTAGAGCACTGATAAATGATTGTCAAGTGTTACCATATAGCTTATTCTCGCTTTTTCTTAATTTTAACTTACCTGAAACAATTTTGAAACATTCTGAAAAACAAAAAGAGATAAAGCTGAACAAGGAAACTATGTACATATCAATTTAAACCATTACTAGGATGAATGTACAAAGATTTATATCACCTTAAAAAGGTGATGGCTGGGGAAATAAAGATCACGAGATCAGAATGAGGAATATTTAATACCAAATGTAAGTTTTATTCTTCCAGTGTGTTAAGTTGAATAAATTGGTTAGCAAAAGTCTTATTTTGGCATATGTGGCAGTAGTTGGGTTGTTTTACCTCGGAGCGGCACTTTTTTGCACAGCCAGGTCACAAGGACTCCGAAGGCTCGGAGAAGGTTGGGGAGAGGACCCACTGGAACAGCTATTGGGAGATAGATGGTAGCCTCCCGTCAAGGCCATCCAGCGTGTTCTTTAACGTGCATAAGGTATGACTATCGCACACAGGGCCACGGCTTAACGTCCCATCCGACAGACGGCGGCCTTTCCAAGCCCATCGGTGTCTCCTACTGACGGCGGGCAGGGCGGGGAATTTTGCGGAGATAAATCTCAACGTTGACCCAGCTGGGAACTACAGATTACGAGCCTGGCGCGCTACCGACTGAGCCACACCTGCCCCTAATCCTAGGCAGTGGGGAACCAAATAGTGTGTTCGAGGTTACAGTTTCCATATAGAAATTATTTTTTAAAGAAATCATTAGTTCATTAATTTATAATAAAATATTTCAACTCCCCCAGCCCCCTAAAAAATACGGCTAATCCTGGCTGCGCTGTTGATCCTCCTAGTTATGTAAAGGATACGGAAAACTAGTGAATGAAAAAAAAGTGGGGGGGGGGGAGGCAGAAATTTCTTAGAACAAAACTAAAGTTATTTTTAGAGCTGCTTTCTTGTATCAGGATATAAATAGAGCATCATTCAACGCAATGTGCTCAACGTATACATTCAGTGGCTACTTCATTAGAAACGGACTATGTCGATAGTAAATCAGAACTCAGTTACTTCTAAATACAAGCTTTTTATAACAAAATGCGTGAAATCACAGATTTCAATCGTATCAATTTAAATCTAGATTTCTCCCCTAATATTCGTTCAGTCAATGAAGAACCCAAGGTAGAAAGGGTATATTTTCCCATTACTCAATTTCATGGCTTACCCAGAAAGTATTTCAAGCCGTAACATTAGAAGCAGAAATATTTAATAGCAACAGTGACAGTTGAATAATTGATCTGATATATTAATTCAGACAGGTTAAAACGAAAGCAATAACCTAACTATTGATAAAGCTCGTAACTTGGTGCTCCCAGCAGTGGCGTAGCAATTCTTATTTAGGGGAGTCCAGTGCTTCGTGCCTCCCTTTCATCAATCTAACAACTGATATTACAGAAATGCACAATCCATTTCAGAGCCTTACAAAATGCCCGCTTAATAGATGAGAAAATAGGCTGTGTAAAAAGTAGATAAACAGAAGTGAAATATATATATATTCTTGAACTTGCACTATATTTGTTCAGTGTTGTTCTAATCAAGAATTGCTATATAAGAGTAATTATAAATAAAAATCTGTTTCCCAGAACTTTAAACAAAATATGTTAGCAATACTTATATTATTCAGTTTTTTTTACGGTTTCCTAAGAAAACTTTTGAAACTCATTTTGAGCTTCTTCGTTCCCTCCAAATAATGTGCAGCAATTCATAATTTTTTTTTTTTGGGGGGGGGGAGGGAAAGAAATTGAATTTGATCTATGTACATCATACATTTTTTATTCTTTAAAACTAATTTTCGTAATTTAACGAATTCATAATTGAACTATTCTCTGAGTTAAATGAAAATAATATTCGTAAGGAAGTTCATTAATTGTCGAATTTTTAAACTTTTATACAAGATTCTTGATATTGTATTCACACTTCGAGCCACGTCACAGTGGTTGCCCATGATGTTTATTATATATGCATTTAAAACAATATATTTATAATAGACAAGCAAAATTTCGTTTTGCCTGATATCACATATACTGTCACGCTGGCCTAGGGAGGCCCAATACATCCCTGGTTCTCAATGTGGATGCGTAAAATTTATTATTCTAATTCCGCACTACCCTCTAAAAAAAGACATCAATGAGCTTGGAAAGCCATATTCTACGCACATTACGGAACACACTGGATGGACTTGATGTGAAGCGTCTATCCCAGCAACTGTCCAGAGATCTCATTTACCTAACCAGCTCTTAGCCCTTGTTTATCCCATTAGTGCTGCTCTGAGGCAAAACAACCTAACTCATAAATTTTTACACACTGAATGAATACTGTTAAAAAAAAATCAAGATTTAGATAGATTTGATTGAGATCTTTATTTTGAACTATTTTATAGAAAGTTTGAAACATTACCGAGTTCTGAATCAGACTTCTATTAACACGAGTCTGATCGCAACAAAGAGGCCACTGAGTGTAAAAACGGACACAAAATGGTTGACTATCATTTGAAGCACGATTGAAGTTGAAAATACGATGAACCTATCGCAATAAAATAGTGATTCATGGCCACCATTGCAAATAAGCATTCGATGATTAGAATAGATTAGTATGTTGCTGGCGAATTGCAGGTTGGTTGTCGCTCTAATAGAGCCTCCAAATTTGCACTTGTCAATTTACAATTCAAGCTCAATGATAGATCAATGAATCATTCAAGCTCAATGAATCAATCCAGTGCCTCATAGTTTAACTTTTGCTACTACAAATTCACGCCAAGGAAACAATAGTCTGACCAAACAATCTACCCTTACTTAATCATTACAAGAAATTCCATAAAATTAGGTTTACTCATTTTATTTATAATATCAATTTATTCATTTTCAGCTGCAATTACTACATTATCATCAAGTTATACTAGCCACCAAAAAGGTATAAAATCTACAGTCAAACAAAAACCTTTAAAACAAAAAAGGTAACAGAAAATTTGTTCCTCGATCTGTATCTAAATTTATACGAAGCCCAGAAATATCCACATAAAAAGATAATGCTATCTTTGATATATCGGATTGCAATCTAAATACATTGTAAACTGAATCGACATGAATAAATTGCAGGAACTAACTATAAACTATAAGCTGTGCATAAATTGTTTTCCGTATATATTTTGAAATTTTCGTTATTAGAAATATAAGTAGATATTATTTATTTCTCTAAACACTGGTAAATATTAAGTACTTAAAGTATAAGGGCTTAAAATTAGAGTAAAACAATAACTTCAACTTGAAAAATTAATATGGAGTACATAATTTCACTGCCACGAAACACAAAACTTGCTTTAAAATACTTATATTCTCAGACGATTGGTTAGTTGGTTGTTTGGGGTTTTTTGGCGCAAAAGCAGCTAAGGCTATATTGTGCCAAAAAAATTCTCAGACGATAAAAATGTTCGATTTTCATATTTATTATTGCTATTTACTTTTAAGAGAACACAAGTTTATTTAGATAAGAAATTTCAATCTATTCTCTGCCAAATTTTATTTCCATCCATAACTGCTTTCATAACTGTGGCCAAAATTTTCTCTCACAAATATTTCTTGGACAGTTCAAACTTTGTCATTAAAAATTGCTGCATTCACTTGTATCGATTCAACAGTTAAAATGTGGGGGTAATTATCAAGTGTACATAAATAACACTACATTAAGGGTACATGAAAGACAAAATATAAAGTATACATATGTTTTATTTAAATATTACATTATCCAAAACGTTTCCATCAACATTTCATTCCAGTTAATTTTGATTAATTTTACCTATTTTCCTTTACTGGTGAAAAGTTATACATAATTTTATCTACATGTTAAATTTACAAATGTTTCAGGCTAACTATACTGTACACTTAGGTACAGGAAAGAGTAGTTAATACTTCCAAGTTAAATTCTTACTTGATCTTTATATACAATAGTAACAAATCAAAATTTATTCCAATTTGAATATCCTAATTTACAGAAACATTTTCTTATCACCATTACTGATAATTATTAAGTTTTTTTTATGCAGCAGTTTGTGAAATTTCGGTCTGAGGCAGCTAAATACTTATAAATTTAAAACGTAAGAAATGCTTAACAAATTTGGAAAAGTGTGAAAATTTGCTTTTTACTTCAACTTTCAGTACACTGGTTAAAGCTGAAGCGAATTAGAAAGCAAATATTGCTTTAAATTTATAATGCTAAAATCATTATTTCAAAAATAAATTATTTTGATAAAAAAAACAATTCGTCAAAATAAAAAATGCAGACTATTTTTACTTCCCAAAGTAGTTTTAAAAGTGTCGAAAGTTTAATTCCTTTAGATCTGTGATGAAAACAATGATTGAAACATTTGAAAAAAAAGTTATATTTTAGACATTTAATTCAAATAATTATTTAGTATTTGTAATGTTCACATTTATACATCCTTTTATGTTTCGAACTAAATTTTAGGAATGGGAAATTTACTGATAATTTATGCAAGCAATGAATTAAAAAATTGCAATTTAAAACCAAAGCTCAAGAAATAAAAAAAAATCATCAATATATAATGTGATCTCTTTTATAACTTTCATTTCATGAAATATTTTAAATGAGTTTAAGGTTTCCAAATACCTACAAATACTGTACACATCATGCTTTTCTTTTATTACTGAAAAAAATATCTTTTACATCTTTAATATTTCAAAATAATAAAGGTTAGATGTTTAAAAAATTCAATTCAAGAGGAAAAATAACAAATGAGCTTACAGCTTGATCTGTGGCACTCTTGCTGTAGGGCACGGGAATCAATCGATCCTGCAACTCACCGCCAATCACCTTGGAAAACAGCAGTAAAATGTGAAACACCTGCTGGCTCTCCGAAAGTATACCAACCATAATTATAACAGCCTTTTGCCTCATTTAATATACATTTTCCAGATTTGTAAACAGGTCGTGATTTTACATTGCTTATGTAACAAGTAACACTTTAAACAAAGGGGGAAAAGGATTCGGTTGAAGTTTAGAAACATACATACGTAACAGATTATACTTATACAATAATGTTATGTACAACAAGTGCATCCTCCCATAAAATACCGTGTGAAAGACTAGGGTTACTCTGGTAGATGATACAGTCCAGTTTTTATCTACAGACAGGCACAGACAACAGTTGCAAAGAAAACTAACAAAACATCAGTCAAGCTAAATAACTAGTTGTTTTCTCACAACATACAGCTATGAGTTTCAAAAATGTGTTTTTTTTCAAATAAAACCATGCACACGCAACAAAAGAATATCATCATGCACAGTATTGCTTCAGTTACATTATTGAAGGTGCACAAGTGGAAAATAATTGCTTTAATACTATGACAGATCTAGAATATATTTTTTCATTAGTGACATGCATAAAACTTTATACATGCACTGTTCTTGCAAGTTTCTCTTCATACAAAGTACAGACATCTACTTATGTATGAAACCAAAGTAGTCTACATTATGAAAGATCTGCCTCATCACATAGTATAATAACTTCGATAGGAAAAACATTTTCCTTTATATTTCAAATACAATGAATTCAAAATATTGCTAAATAATCAAAGCTTGTCTGAAATTATAAAAATAAAAATTGTAACAATAATTATTACGATTTAAATATTTACAAATGATATTACAGAAATGCACAATTCACTTCAGAGCTTTACAAAATGCCCGATTAATAGATGAGAAAATAGGTTGTGTAAAAAGTAGATAAATAAAAAAGTGAAATATATATATATTCTTGAACTTACACTATATTTGTTCAGTATTGTTTTAATCAAGAATTGCTATATAAAACATTTTGGTACAGATGGAGAAAACTGCAAATTATGTTGTCGACTGAACTCTAACAATGCAAAATTTTCGTTAAGAACTTTCATAAACATTAATGAATATATTGTAATTATTATAACTAAAGAGAAGATGTAAAAACATACCCTAATATTTTTAGTATGCGTTTTCATGTGCAAATTTAAAAATCAGTTGACTATACAGTATATTTATTTTCATTCTTTGCTGATCCGAAAAATAAATGTTGCATGATAGTTTTGTTAAGAGTATCTTATGCATTCTTTCATCATAGTGAGTCATCATTAGAAAAAAAAACGTTAAATATGTAATGTAAATTGCTAAAAAAAACACGAGTTATTTCCCAATCATTAATAAGGTATTAAAATAAAGTACACAAAAATCACTTAAATTTCTTGCAATTTGATGTGCAATGTTGAAAGAGCACATTTGTATTATTCCATTAACATTTGTCATGAGTCTTGGAACAAGTGCTTGATTTACCATTTTTATGCTATTTCACATCTGCGTTAGCATTCCTCCAGCTCATAACATTAGTCACTATACCTTCATGGTTGTCAATTATTAGCACTGGGCATTGGTGCAAATTTCGGTGTAAAGCAATTTTTCAAGTGATTAATGAGAAGCTCAAATTGTTAGTGACAAGATGGTAATCTATTGTGTCAGTAACTCTGGAACTTCCAACAGCTGCCCCAAAGTCTCTTACAGTGATATAATTGTGATATCATCGTTAAAACACTTGTTCTCAGCAGTGCAATGCAACCGACCTCAGGTGTGCTGAGAAATTTTAGTGTTAACTAAGAGTAACAATGCCGACATAAAAAATTTCTATTTATGCTTTTATTGTTTTTACTCTTACTCGTATTTTTACTTCACCCTTGTTTAATCATTAAAATGAATTGGTATGCTGCAACCGATGCTGTATAGCTATGATTTTACCAAATTCTTGGACCAACGACCTTATTTCAAAAAAACTTTTTTTCGTGTACGCTGCTCGGCACCCTTTGCAACTGCTCCAAAGCCTTGCTTATCCTCTGGATGTAACCAAGTGAACCAAACACTGGCTGTGCCACAATATGAAAAGGTAGGAATCAATGGACTATAAAAAGATTAATTACTGGACTTATAATTATTACATTGCACTGACATTACATTGAATAAAATGTTATTTTTCAAAATATGCTATTGATGTTGTCACACTTCAAATGACTGATAATGATCTGATTTAGTGCACGTTATTTTAAAATCTTATTACTAATGTTTCTACAGTAGGTCGTGTTTTCTATCACTTGTAAAAAATTGTGCCAAGTAATATATTCTATCATGTACAATTTTACTTTGATGAAAAATTAAATATTTGCATTATAACTTTCACAGTTTATTGTTTCAATATTCTTTGCATAATAAAAATACAGATATACACTTGAATTCCAGCATGAGATACTATGTGTAAGATTTTCTTCTATTAGAGCCATTTTCATTTAGATTCATTGTACAGTAAAATGTTTTGTGTCCTATAGCGTAAACAGTGTGCGTAGATGTAATGAAACAAATTGTATTTAGATTATTTATTGAAGATGCGGAAATAATTAATTGTATAATAATATTTCTTGAATTTTAGATGTTACGTGAAGTTATCATATAAGAAAACAATCAAACATGAAAGCATTTTACATTAAAAGGAATTTAAAAGTGAAGATTTTACCCACACTTGATTTATGCATAATGATTTCATGCAAATTTATTGTATATTTAGTTTTTTTCCTTTTTAGCAATTTGTCACTGTTTCAGTTCCTGTTAAATATTGAAATTTCCAAATTAAAAAGTAATTATCGTAGCAAATTTATAAATATACCTTAAGAATTGAATACAACTTCATCCTTTCTTTTTCTATCACTTGATGCAAAACTTTCATCCTTTCTTTTTCACCGGGTTTCAATAACCTTCTAAAAGTGTTCCTGAAGCATTGTAAAAACTTACAGGAGACATGCCATTTTTGGATGACTTCAAGGTTCGTGTTTAGGAACATTTCATAGATAAATTTAAACTACGATTACTTAATTTTGCATGTTTGCATTATATGTATACTGAAGGTTTACAACTTACTGTTCAAAATCATGGGAGCAACTGAAATCCGTTGATCTGTATTCTCAGCAGATTACAAGCAGGACACTTCTGTAACTTCACTAATTTCTTTTAGGATTTAACTAATATGTAGATTATACAGCAGTAGAAAGGACCACTTCTTTAGAAAGCTAAAGCCAATGTCAAAGCTACCTATTCAATGTTTGAGACTAGTACTTTGATACTAGAATCCATTATTTAAATTTAACCCTTATTACGGCAGCCATGAAAAGCTATTGTACCCTGCAGCCAGGTTTTTTATAAAACTGTGTTCAGGCAAAAAGTGAAATTTAGAATTTTTTCTGCCAAATAAATCAGCAATTCCGGATTTTCTGAAATTAAAGTATTTAACAAAAAAGATGACTAGTTTTGCTTTAATAGTGCATTTATAGAGGCATGTAGTTAAAAAAAATGCATCTGACAATGCAAATAAATATTCATTAAAAACCCATAGACAAAAATGATCATAATGCGTATCAATAGAAATTCATAATGCGTATCAATAGACATTTGTTTATGCATAAGAGGAAAATAAATTTTTTATTAAATTTATAAAAATATTCGAAAAAGAGTAAAAAATTACTCTTTTTCGAATTTTTTTCGTGATACTATAGTTTGAGAAAAGTCCAGGCTTTTCACCAGCTGTGACCAGTCAAATAAACAAGTCAACTTTAGAATTAAAAAAATAACAAGTGAACACAAATAGGTTATGCTATGTACCAAAAGAAAGAACATTTAATTTGGGTATTGGATATTAATTTAAACGTTCAAGTGGCTTGATACCCCAGAGGATTTTACTGTATTTTTTGCATTTTAAATTCAATAAAAAAATAATTTTGCCATATTTTCTGAAATGTTTACCTACCTTAATAAATATAATTCATATTTCTATAATTACTTAAATCTTATATTTAATTTTTACAAAATGATTTGGTCATTTATGAAAACAACGTACAATGCCGATTTTGTCCAGATCGGCAAAATTCTAAGATTTAAGTAGTAGCGTTACAAAAATCTATTTTGCTTAAACAAGATTATTTAAATAAAAACTGAAAAAATAAATAACTAAAAATGGATAAAGAGCTGTGAAGAAATTAAATAAAAATATTCCAAAGCAAATATAGTTTAACCTCTGAAATTTGAAATCGAACCCTTCCAGATTTATTTTACATTATACACTGACGGAAATTGAAAAAAGAATACCCAGAAGGAATTCCTTTGGGAACGTCATATTATAACAGATTAATAGTTAAGGGCAGCAGAAACCGTGATCGAAGATTGAAAGTCATCTCATAAGATTTTTGTTAATGGTATATATGAAATAATGACGTCACTGGTGACAACATGCAAATGTACATAACACATAATAAGGACTAGGGCGTGAAGAAAGAAGTTATTCGTCGTGTCATGTTCCATGCCTGGATGACACAGGCGCGAAACATTTGTTCAGTTAGCGGAGTTTGCGCGAGATCGTATAGTTTAGCGGAGTTTGCGCGAGATCGTATAGTTTAGCGGAGTTTGCACGAGATCGTATAATGAGTCTTTGGGAAGCGGGTTGGTCTTGTCAAACTGAATACCGCGTTGGACGAGAGGTATCGGGTGGCGTCGATGGTCAGAAGGACATTCGCACACTCGCAGACGTGGTTCTAGGCAACACAGAGTTACTGAAGCACGAGAGGTTCGGCGGTGCGGGCGGTGGCAGAGCGATCCATTATCGTATCATGGGTGTCTACAAGAACGATACGCAATCGTCTTTTGGAAGCAGGGCTACTGGCATGTTTACCACTGTCACCTCGTCGCTGTTGTCACACGTTTGCTGTGGCGTCAAGAACGAGTTCATTGGAGGGAAGAATGGCAGTCTGTGGTCTTCAGTGATGAAATGCTTAGGAGCGTCTGATGGTCGTTTACGCATCCGAAGGCGACAAGGTGAGCAGCTTCTTCCATCATGCATCCGCCAGTGACACACAGGGCCCACGATGGACATCGTGGTGTGGGGAGCGATTAGCTATCTCTCTCGTACGTGTACGTGTCTTCAGGTGTTTGTACAGGGTACACTGAATTGCAATACGTACGTCAGCGACATCGTACAGCCGGTTGTCCTGCCATATTCGAGTGTAATCCCAAATGCGATATTCCAGCAGGATAATGTCCGCCCACACTCTGCAAGCCATTTGAAGATTCAAATTAATATCCAAAATTACCTGTATCTTGGCTTTACTATAACCCGCTGCATGAAATTATTATTCAGGCAGTGAACTAACTCCCTTGGCCAGCACGCTCTTCGGACTTGTCTCTATTCGAGCATGTCTAGGACTGGATCAGACATTCTTTAGCGGACCGCGGCAGGAAACGACCATTGCTGAATTACACGTCCAATTTGAAAGCGTATGGAATGGTATCCCCCAGCGTTTGTAAGACCGATTGCATGCCAGATTGGAAACTTGTATTGCTGCTCGAGGAGGTACAACAACTTATTAAAATGTGCCTTCTGTAAAATGTAATACTCATTAAAAGGTAAAATAAACATTAAATCACTTCACAAATGTGATCACTGTCCTTTCTCAACAAGCTGTTTCTACTAAATAAATCTCATAGATTACGCTTCGATTGTTAATGGTATTCTTTTTTCGGTTTTCGCCAGTACATACTGACTACTACTGGAAAAGTTGGATTTCATGAAAACGGCAAAAATTTGCCTAGAAATTACAATTTTGAATGCTAGTTATGAAATTACTTCAGTTTAATTAAAAATAGTACTGAAAAGTCTTATCATTAAAAAAAAAAACTTTTTTAATAATATCCTAATCAGATGCATTGTGTGTAAAAAAAGTGCCGCTCAGAGGTAAAACAACCCAACCTAATCAGATGTCACCTAAAATATATACCATTTTAAAGTCATGTATGCCTAATGATTTAATTTTCGGTCAAGCTTCAAATAATTAATCTTTCTAATTGCAGTATATATTTGAGAAGCAATATAAGTAATTCTAGAAGTATTTGAAATCGATATCCTCGTCCAGAATCTGAGAAGAGTCAGAATTCACGTGGATTAAGAGAAATGAAGAATCACTGAAATATTGTAGTTTAGAAAAAAAAACTCACGATTTAATTGATAATAATATCCATTATGATTAATATCCATATGTGATAAAGTATTTGTTCGTCCTTATTTTATCCTTTAAAACTATATTTCATCAGCAAAAGAAAACTCACAAAAATTTCATACTTCCCAAAATCTGATCTGTACAACCTAACATGAGCACTAATTTCGAAATAAAACTAGATATTTGTCGACTGTTATCACGCTCTTGACGTTGCCGATCACATGATCAAAGAAATATCATTTTTCTCTTAATGTACAACCTAACATGAGCACTAATTTCGAAATAAAACTAGATATTTGTCGACTGTTATCACGCTCTATGACGTTGCCGATCACATGATCAAAGAAATATCATTTTTCTCTTAATACTCCATTCGTAAAAAATATCCGTTAATAGATAAAAATAATTTAGAAACGCTAAAATATTTTTTTTTATCACAAAATATACTGAAATGATGCAAAAACGTATAAGGCTGTATTTTCGTGCAAATCACTGAAAACCTCCAATAAAAAAATATTTCCTTGGCATCTTAAAAAAAAAATATCACCTCAAGCAGCTACTTGCCACAGAGGGCTGACAATAGTAGGTCTGTGAGGAAGGTGAGACCTCAGCAGAAACACAAACACACTTACTTACTAACAAGGACTTCATTTTATTAAGAACACAGATGGACAGTGTTTACTAAATAACTCAATTTACTCGCTGGAGCTCTCAGCCAGCTAGTTCTAAATATAGCATAGCAACTACGAATTTGTCGTCATTTGGGGCTGTGCTAATAGAAGTTTGAGCAGAAGAAAGAGCTTTTCATTTTCTGAGACATCAAGGAATAAATTGAAAAAAAAAGAGGATTTTTTAGGATTATTTTACACAAACACACCTATAAAGGTTATTTCAAACTTTAATTTTTTTTAAATTTTTTGTGGTATTAAGGACTGATTTTATGGTTCATGGCCATATGCAGGCTTTGTAAACCTGATTTTAAAGGTCATGGCAGAGTAAAGGTTAAGCATGCAAACTAGGGTTATCAACTGAGTTTAGCATAATACGTCAGGATTGGGTTGCTTTCCTTCTGAGCGGCACTTTTCTGCACACAATGGGCTGAATGACCAGGTCACAAAGACCCCGAGGGCTCAGAGAAAGTTGAGGAAGGGACAGGTGTTGGGAGACAGATGTTAGCCTCCCGTCAAGGCCATTCAGCGTGTTCTTTAACGTGCACAGGGTATAGCTCTTTTACACATGGGGCCATGACTTTCATCCCATCCGACGGATAACATCCTTTCCAAGCCCATCGATGTCCCCTGCTGACCGTGGGCAGGGAGTTTTGTGAAGGTAAATCCATGGCCGAGTGGTTAGCGCGCTTGGCTACTGATCTAAGGGACCTGGGTTCGAGCCCCGGGTTAAGGCATGGCTGTTTGTGTCGTTTTTCTGCTGAGGTCCTGCCATCCTCACAGACCTTCTACCATGGCATATAAACTGACAGGCTCCTGTCAGACCTCTGTGGCAAGCAGCTGCTTGAGGGGGTATTTATTATTATTATTTTATTTAAATCTCAACGTTGCCCACCTGGGAACTGCAGATTACGAACCTGGCGCATTATCAACTCTTTCAGGTTTCATGGTACATGAAAGGGGTAGGCGGGGGGGGGGACATTCAAGCTGAAGTATACTTTGCATTGTATTTAATGAAATGCTTACAAAACTGTTTTAAAATAAAGCTTATTTTTGAAACTGGTTGTTTCAAGTTGCTAATATTTCATTCCTTAAAAAATAACTTTTTTTAGCAATTCTCGCATAACTAGCTACCAGTCATTCACCTTTTTTTCTTTCAGCCACAAAATAATTTATTTGAAACTGAAGACACACATACACAAAAAAAATTATTATGACATCAAAGCACTCTATAAAGCACCTATATGCAGAATACAGTGATAACTATATCTCAGACTCATTAGGGAAAGTATGCATTTCCATGAAGCAAAACATAAAAACCCCGTCTTTCCTTGTTTTTTACCTTTACATTTAACAAGTGGGGTTATAATTCTAATATTGAATAATTATATTTTAAATAAATTTAATAAAAAAAGATATCTAATGGTTTTATTAGTACTGTAACAGTAAATAATGCAGTATGCTTTAACAGAGGGACTACACAATTAGATCTGGCAATGAATGCTCTAATGGAATATTGTAAAGATTGACATAAATAGGCTATTTTATATTATTTTCAATAAATTGAACCTACTTCCAGCAATTTGTTTTATACCAATTTATACAGCTGATAATCTTCAGCAGTAACTGAAATAAAAAAAATTACTATGTTGTGGCTCAAACTGGCAAAACTGTATTAGCAAAGAAGGCAAAGTATGCACAAAACACAAAAAAAAGAGAACCTGAAAATATATATTTCTGCAAATCAGTCATATAAACTAATGATTCAAAAATTATTGATAATTTCATACAAAAATGGATTTCTACATTTCTCTCATGTAGTTGAACTGTTAATCAATGTTAATATTTAAATGTATGCTAATCTTCTAAGCATATGGCTCAACACTGGTAGTCCACTCTCGCATTCTTTCCCTCTTTAGAGAAACTCAAAAATTGCTATTTTCAGACCTTGAAGGATTCCATTCTGGAGATTCTGCTGTTGTTGCTGATTTGTTAAATTATAAAATTAAAAATTGCTTAATTACAAATTTCTGAAAGCGATATTAACAGTCTTTTACTATTTTGTAAAATATATGTATTGGTAGTACATCCAAAAACACTAATAATTGTAAAGGTTTATGGTTTTTGAAAAATACTCTTCGATAAAAGGGTATGATTAAATTGAAGATAAATAATTCTCAGGAGATTTCACTTGTTGATTAAGTACCAATAGGCGATAGAAAATAGACCAATATCCAGATGGTATTTGAAACATGGTCCACTGAATGCCTGCTGACATTCGAAGATGCCATGATTATTCTTTGATATAGCACTTTTTTTTTAACAAAGTGATTATATTGCAAAGTGTTCAAAAAGATTAAACCCTGTTTCCATTTGTTCAGTTTACTGTTGTAAGTTTCAAGTCTTGTTACAATATATTCTAACTATACAAGAGCTGTTCAAAAGGTAAGTTTACAAGGTGTTTTAATGAACTGGTTTTATTACAACACAAGCAATTATTAGAAGTATTTGAATTAAAGCTTTTGATCACCTTTTCAACGTAGTCTTCTTGAAGAGTTAAACATTTGTTATAGCAGAAAACAAGCTTCTTGATATTACTTAAGTAAAACAGTGTTCTTAGTCTTTAATCAGTTTCGAATAGTTTTTCCCCCCATTATCTTGGGTGTCATCAGTAATTTTTTAGTGGAAGGTGACAAAAATAGTTTCAAGGTGGAGTAAAAAGCAAATCAATGCTTCTAAATAGAAATATTTAGGCCGAGACATTCATTAATGAGCGCAGATGTGAATACAGCAATCATGCACCATAATACAACTAAGGATGCCTAATTTCTGAGTACCTTTTAATGTGTTTCTCAAGGAACACATTGGAGGTACTACTTAGTGAAAGGTTAGGATTATGGGGTGAGGAGGGGATACATGACCCTCCCCCCAGTTAGTTGGGTTTTATGGTACTAGGGCAACAAAGGTTATGCTGTGCTAGCCCTCCTAGTGGAAGAACTCTAAAAAGTTAGCAGTTTGATTTTCAGTGTGAGGCATCACCACTTTGGGTACCACCAAACTTGCAATAAGAAACCCAAGATTTTTTCCTGTGTAATATTCAACAATAATTATAGTCCTCTTTCGCACGAAGTCAACAAATAAAATGCCCTGAACAAATCACATCCTTTGGTATCCATGTATCTAGAAGAGCAGCCACTTTCTATTGAGATATGCCAAGTCAGTATGTTAATCTAACAGTATTGCCACAGGCCTCAACATCATACTGCCAATACTATTATTATACTATATATATATAGATGATTGTCTGACAAGGAATAATGCTAATACCAGCTATTTTGGTTGGTTGGTTGGGGTTTAATGGAGCAAAGGCAACTAAAGCCATGATGCACCAATTCCAGCTATGAAGCAGAAATGGTAGAGCTCTGAAAATTTGCACCTAAGGGTAGTCTGGGTCGCAAATCTCCAGAAAAATCCGAAATTTGACAGTCTATGTGTCCTTCAAGGTCAAATGTAGATCAAGGTGTGATCTCTAAGTGCTAAAAATGTGAAAATTGGTGTCTGTGGGTGTTTTGGATTATAGATGTCAACAGTAGACAACTTTATTTTATTAATTCAGAATTATGAAATTTCAGCTCTGGAGAGTCCTTCGAGGTCAATGGCCAAATTTAGATCTACTAGTGCTAGAGAGCTAAAATTTGGTGAATGGGAGTATTTTGGGTTGTAGATCTCTGAAACGTGAAATTTTGGATGCAATGGGTCCTTCAAGGTCAAATATCTATACAATGATACTAGCTGGCTAGGAGTTGGTGAATAGTTCAGTTGGTGAACCCATAAATACTAAGGATGTTCAGATCCGGTGTTTATGTTCAAGTTCAAATTGGGGTTGTAGTGACTGTCTAGAAATCAAGAAGTGATGAAGGCACTGATTGATTTTTAGTACTATACGTAATGCACCAGATATTAACCCTGTAAACTTACTTTCTGAACAACTCTCTTATATATAAACAAACACACCAATTATAGCATAACAACATACTATTTAAAGTTAAGATACATAATTTAGTGAAACACCTGTCGTAAGCTTGATAGCAAAGCATATGGACATTAAATGATAAGATATACTTAAAATTGCTAGAAAATAAAATGAATAGAAAGTGTGCATTCCTTATAGCATATTGAATACTTCAATACTGTGGATGCAACTATTAATATATATGATGTTAGCACATAGAATCATTTCCCCTACAAAATTAGGGAATATTTTCTTTTTACTAATAAATAGCTTGTCATGTATTTGAAGTTCCTGCACTGTACCCGAGATAATGCACAGAACCAACCAAGCTTAGTACTTCAAGTTCAATCCTACCCTAAAGTTGCATATTTTTAGTACCTCCCAAATAGATATTTATAAAAAATAGATAGATAATTCTCAAAAGGAATGAAGTTGACAATCATGTCAGTTTAGCTAAATGATTTAGTCTTCTGTTGCAGCTTTATATTGCATTACTTCCACTCTGTTGATAAATAGCGAATTTCATCTTTGATGTATATCGTAAAATTCAATTTGTTGGAGCACCAGGTGAATTCACTCATAATTTCCTTAATATAAACCATAATCCTTTAAGGCACTGGTGATGTAATCATGGTAGAAAACTGAATCACACTACAGTTTAGCCCTGATAGGCAGGGTCCATTGCTATGTTTTCAATTCTAACCATTTAAATCACCTGGATTGTTTCCTGGCCTTTGAAACCATTTACAGATTAAGGACCTGTTGCATTGGTAGGCTTTTGTTGGGGGAGAACTTACAGCTGCATTTTCCACTTTGTGCACAACATTACCACTGTGACAGTCATCCTAACAATATGGTTATTGTGAATGCTAAAGAAGGTATTTTCCATTTCTTTTATATTCTTGCTACGTTAGCACGCTTGGCTACTGATCTAAGGGACCTGGGTTCGAGCCCCGGATTTAGGCATGGATGTGTGTGTCGTTTTTCTGCTGAGGTCCTGCCATCCTCTCAGATCTCCTACTGTGGCATATAAACTGACAGGTTCCTGTCAGACCTCTGTGGCAAGCAGCTGCTTGAGGGGGTATTTATTTATTTATATTTACACTTGTACCATTTGTTTCGATAAAGAATTTTGAGCTACCTAATATAAGCATATACAATAGCTATCTGTGAATTGCACTTTTAAGCCCTTTGGATTTAGGTTTGAGTTGTAGCACCTTCAATACTGCCCTGTTCCACAGTTCTCCATCATGTATGCCATACAAACTTTCAACATACTTTTGGAATTCTAAATATTGCCATGCTGAAGGAATCTTTAGCATTTTAAACAACGTACATCTGTAAGAGCACACAGGTCCAGTAACTTTACTATCAGTCCTATATGTGCTACCAATTTTTCATAGATTCAAGTTATTACTACTTTTCCAACAGCTACTTTTATGAGCTTGTAAAGTTACATAAACATCAGAACCGAATGAAAACTATGCATATTTACATTTTATTATTAACATTTTAAAATTGCTTTGCTTACTCTCCTGAAAGAATTTTATGTTTTTAAACCCTATTAGAGCCTACTTAAATACTAGTATAATACTTATACTAGTATTTATAGTTAGTGAAAAATTGACGGGCAAAGTTTCCAATGATATATAGTGTTATGAAAAACAGACATTTTCTGGAAAAAGCTGAAAACTCGATTTCTTGGTAGGGCTGCTGTAATGAAGACAAAGCTCTGGAAAGTGAAGAAGTATCCTCCTGGTATGCGAATGTTGTAAATTCTATCTAATATTCTGCTGAAGGCACCATACTGTGATTAAAAATCAAAAGTCAAGCGTTATATAAATTAACACTTTCTTATTTTCTAAATATGAAACTGGTTGTATATAGAGTAAGGCTAAGTCAATTATTTTGTAATCCTGGGTTAATATCTCTATTAGAAAATAATATCAACAGACTTGTGCTGTGGAGATCAGAATGCAATTGTATGAACGCCAGCAAATTCAACCAACTAAAGTTTGGGTTGTCACCTCCAAACTAATCCAAGACTACAGATTTGGCATGGTGATGGTGATAAATATTTAACAGATATTTGATATAGTGAAAGTCTTTCGTCCACAGAAATGATTTCTTCAATGATACATTTAGCATTTGTAAAGATTTATCTGAATCCCAAAAACACAAAATATTTGTTGGTAAAATACCTGGTCTAAAGTTCAGGTTGTCACCTCCCAATTGGTCCAAGATCACAGATTTGACATGATGATAAATATTTATAAATCATATACATAGTTAATGCCGTCCCCTGGCTGAGTGGTTAGCACGCTTAGCTACTGATCTAAGGGACCTGGGTTCGAGCCCTGGGTGTCGTTTTTCTGCTGAGGGCCTGCCATCCTCTCAGACCTTCTACTATAGCATATAAACTGACAGGCTCCTGTCAGACCTCTGTGGCAAGCAGCTGCTTGAGGGGGTATTTATTTTTTTTATTATACATAGTTAAGATGGAGAGAAAGAGAAAAGTATAAGAAAAAAGAAACATGCTCAATTAATTTGTATATTTTGAATTTCACTCAATCTATTCTCATGCGATTTCCATGGTTAATTCGTATATTCATATGAGAACACTAGAAACAACTGTCATACAGTCATTATAAGGAATAATAATTATCTATATTTGAAATGGGTCATCTTTCATCAATGGCAGTATTCACAACTTATTTAATTAGCAGATAACTCAGTGACCAATATCCAATCATTTTAATTATTTAAAAAGCCATTCCCTGAACAGCAGTTAACATATGTTTGCTTATACCAATTCAAACAACAAAAAAGTAATATTTTAGATAAAAAGTTATAATAATAACAAAAAAAATTAGTTACCTTTAAGAAACTAATTTGCAGGGTGGGTTGTTTTACCTCTGGGTGACACTTTTTTGCACACAATGGGCTAAATGGCCAGGTCACATGGCCCCCAAAGGCTCAGAGAAGGTTGGGGGAGGTGACCCATTGGAAGAGTTGTTGGGAGACAGATGGTAGCCTCCTGTCAAAGCCATCCAGCATATTCTTTAACACGCACAGGGTATGGCTCTCCCATACATGGAGCCATGGCTTAATGTTCCATCTGACGGACGGCGGCCTTTCCATGCCCATCAGTGTCTCCTACTGACCATGGGCAGGGCAGGGAATTTTACGGAGATAAATCTCAATGCTGACCCAGCTGGGACTCAAACCTGGGAACTACAGAATATGAGCCTGGCGCACTACCGATTGAGCCATTCCACCCCAACTAACTTACATTCATAAATGAATGGTTATTACCATTTAACTTAGTTATTTTTTTTCCTTAAAGCATCAGCAGTTTTCAATCTTTAAATAAAACATCACTGGCATTTATTTTATGATCCTTACGTGGTCATTCTTCAAAGCATGCACTAGTCCTTAGCTAAGTAGCAAAAGTGTTTTGAAGACTGTAATAAACAAAATATTTTATTAAAAAAACTTATTATTTTGTTGAGGTGGTAATAATTGTTTGTGAAACAAAGTAACTATTATCTTAGTGTTTTTAATTTTAAATATTTATAGATCAATAGTGAAATAGTCACAAAACGGTTTACATAAAAAAATTCTTGCTATATTCTTTAATACTTGTAAACATTTTTTGCAAGTCAGTGGTTCAATGTTTTTCAGCTAAAAACCTTATAATTATATTGTGAAATCCTGATGAACCTCAACATTAAATGAAAATTAAAGTATAACTGCTTTAGTATCCTATTGAACACTACATATTCTAATAAATTATTAGAGATTGTGCATTGTTAGCATAGATAAATTATTCTAGTAGTTTAATGAAGTTTAAGAAAAATTATTATGCATTCGGAATACTTTCCAAATGACTTGGGAATTTAGTGGAACATTTTACAAATGCCTGAGAAATTCCGTGATTCCAGAGAACCCTTTTGGAAACAACTGTTCTGAACAGCATATTTGTTCAAAACAATAGCACCAAGCCATTAAAAGTCAATATTTGAAAATATTATTGTAATTGAATATTTAGATATCCTACAGTTTTCATGAAATGTCCACTAATTACCAAATGATTATAGATGCAAAACTAGGATCTTGATAATTAATTAATCTGCATTCCTTTGGTGATGAATTAACCCTTTTAATGTTAACAATATGTCATTGCTTGAAATGTGTTCAAAAGTAGAAACAACAATAACTATTTAAATTGCCCTCAAAAGTGTCAACAATGGTAAATCAGTTACAGTATCAGTTCAAAAAACTAGTGATTCTTCCTATGTTAACAAGGAGTAATTATTAGTTTTTATCAAACACTAATATATCATTGTTGGCAAAGAAAAGGTTTATTATTAATTCAGTAGTAAAATATCACAAGAGAAATCCTGTAGACAAGAGACTCATGAAATATTTAACTGAAAAAATTAGATCCCACTCGTGCAAAACTATTTTTTCTTCAGCTAAATATTTCATATTTAATCTTATTCTTAATTCAGTATTGACAGAATTGCTAATACTCATTTTTAACAGTGATCATTCTAGAATAAATCATATAGGATAACAGGATTTTGCTGACAAAAAAAGTTGCAACAGACAAAAAATATTTATATGCTAAGAAGTAATGCTGGTTACAAATAATTTTATTTCGGATCAAATTACCATTGCAAACAAAAATCAGTAATGTAAAGAACAAGCTAAAAATATTCAGAAAAACAAACCATTTCTCTTTTAAAAAGTAAAGCTTTTATGATTAAATGAACAAATCATGAAATTTCGTTTTAAAATGTATGAATATGCTGTTATTTGCTAGTATTATATATATATTAGTAATTACAATACTTAAAAGTGATAAAATTGAATTACTGTTTCAAAGTGGATTTCCTATACTAAAAACAATATTGCTTTTAATTGCATATTGAATTGTATAACAGTACTTTAATATTTTACTGCTGAAACTTACATTTCTCATGTTCTCTTATCATGAGTATAAGTTTTTGAAAAAAATATACTTGTGTAAGCTGATATAAAAACTGAAATTCACATTAAGAAAACACAATCACGTTACTAAGCTAAAATAATCTTAAAATACACAATACTTCAAGAACATACTGTATTACAAGTTATAAGTAAACTGTTAAGGAAAAATATACTATCAAAATAACACCCAGACAAGTACAATATTTATCATACGACTTAAATATGGATATAATTAAGTGTGATGAGACAGATCTTAAATAATCATCCTCTAATATTAACTCACACCAGACATGCAGACTTTTTGCCTAGTAAACATACAAAATATACAAACTAAAATAGATATATATATATTTTTTAACATTCTTTGCCACAACTATTGGCTACAATTTTTGAAAGACTTTCAAGGGTCATGTTTTTTCAAGGCTATTCAAGCTATACAACAGACTTAAAAGTCACTGTATTATTTCATCAGATGTTTTAAGCATCATATTCCATTTACACTTTTCAAAACAATAGTTTAAAAGCAAGGTCAATACATTTCAAAATTGTGATGAACACTTTAGAAAATTGGAACAGCAGTAAGCAATACTGAGTCTTCATTGGAAGTCTTACTTGGCCGTTTCTTGTGTTTTCACTGAATTATGCAACATTGGAAAGTAAATATCTCACTATGAGATATACTCTGGTGGAAGGCATAGTTACAGCTACCATTTATATATTTATATGTAATAAAAAATTTAAAACCAAGTATGACAAGCTAAGTAAAACTTAATCAAAAACATTATAATACAATTACAAATTACAACTTGCACAAGAATTATTACTCAACTAAAGTTCCAAAGATGCCATCATGAGAAGGAAGAACATTGGTCCACAGAACAAACAGTTGTCACTGAATTAGCTGATTTAACACTATTGTAGAAAGCAACACACATGGAACATTTTTGAGGGGAGGTTTGTCAGATTCTAGGAAGCTTCTGAGTGTCATTTATGTAGGAAAAGGCATCTATGGCCTCAGATTGCACCATCCACCCCAATATCCATCAGTGCAAGTTCTTCAAAGTGAGTCTAAAAATTAACTGAAGAGCAGTCACTCATCAGCACAGGGTTCAGATACTAGTTTCATGGATTTTGGCAGGCTCTGCCAGTAAATGGTATCCATGAGCAAGGGGACTTGTCACATTTGCTCGGTTGTTACTGGCAGTCAATGAGGTATTGGAAGAGGGTGAAGAGGAATTAACTGGCGTAATGCTTGTGGTAGTGGTTGGGGAGTTGGAGGGGGTTCCCTGTTGTTGTATAGGTGACTGATGCTGGGGTGGCGTTCGCTCCATAAGTGGTGCAGTCTCATGTGCATCACTCTCTGTGGAATTAACCTGTGGGATATACTGGGTATTGTTGTGGTTCATGTTCCTGCTTGCTGAGCTGTTGGATACAGCATTTTTTTGTGAGCCAGACATCTCATATGGATAGTCATTGGGAGATGGGGTTTTCACATCTTCATCAATGTAGCTAATATCAGAAAGTTGTCTTGGATGGCTACGAGAACTACGCAAGCTGTGTAAGCTGTGTAAACTATGAATGCTACGTCTTTCCTCCATATCTTCCAACGTGCTCTTAAAGGCCCTGACTACTCTCAGCTGTGAAAAGGAAAAAAGGAAAACATACATACAGCATAACAAATAATAAAACGAGAGGTTAAGGCATAAGTGAGAAAACAAACTAATAATTGCACTAATCATTTAAAACTAATTGGGATATAAACTCATTGCAATGTAGCTCCTGACCATTTCCCAGAAATGGAAAACCTGCAGTAATTAAGCTCAGCACCAATGCAAAATCAATTAACAAAGCAAATGCACTTCACATGCGCCATTGATCAGCCACTTACAATACAGTTCGGACAAATATTAACATCTAACAGGCTGATACTGAGCACAATATCACACATTATTGGATCTATGATATTGGAAATTATGCCTCACATCATTCTTTCTAATTACAGCTATAGTATGGGATGTACACTTGAACATTCAGCACATTTAAAGCATGCAAAAGTTAGTAGTTTAATATGGTGAATGCTAAAAGCAAAACCTCTTGAAATGGCACACAATTTCATTTCATAGTTTCTCTGTAATTACAAAAACTCATATTATACCCTAACATTAAGGTTTATATTTTAACTTTTTCTTTAGCTAATGAAATATTAATTTATATGAAATCACTGTAAATAAGTATAATCACAGATATTTCTGAATATAACAGCACGATATACACTATTTTAACAATGTGAAATTAATTTATTTTCAGTATAGAATTAATTTACAGAATTGAAACTTCTTTTAGCTATATGAATATTACAGTGCTGCTGGTTTAAATTTATAATATCCCGTATGACAACGGGTCTTAGTGAGTAGTACACGTGTACCATTGAGTGAATGTTCTGAAATTTTCATATTAAAAAGTCGTAGAGGAAACTTAACATTTTTCATTTTTTAAATATTTTCCCTTTAATTATTTAAGTAGCCATACAGCACAGAAATTAAAGTACTCAGAATTAAAAATGTTCTGTTCAATTTCCACGTTACTTATCTTTATTTAATACTCAACACAAAATATTCAACAGGGAAAACAATTTAAGGTAAACTTATGAAACAGTTTACAACAATAAAGTGTTAATTTGACTGTTTTAGATTTGATGACTGTTCATGGGCTTGCAGAATAAACAGTTTTAAAATCTGATAGTTTTCAAATGTTTCTTTTAAGCAGAAGTCTGAGCTAGTGAAGAAATATTTTGATTAAAATGAAACTTGAAGTAATGAAATGAGGTTATATTAGATCCCAGGAAATGGTCAGGGAGGTTATAGGGTTAAAAGTCATGTGCTCCTACTATTCACACCAAAAAGCTTCAAAGCAATGCAAAGTGCATCATCAAGATATGTCTTTGGAACAGCCATATTCCTTATATTTTATTTTCATATTAATCTGTATGTATTCTTTTATATAGAATACAACTAAATATAAAACCTGCATTTACCATTAAATGTCATAAATATGCCCTGCTAGTGACTTTAATATAATGAATGTTGTAAAAAATTATTAAACCTTTTGTCATTTCTATTGTAACTTCTTCTTCAATAATCTTCTTAACAATAGTAGTTATAAGTAAAGATAAAATGCCTTTAAGAATATTTTAATTATAGCATGAAAAATAAATAAAATTGAGTAACTTTAAAAATCAGTGAATACACATATTAATTACATGAACAACTTTGTTTCTGATCTTAATCATCCATAACTGGTCTAGTAGTTAGCATACCTAACCACTAAATCAGTGGGGCATGTCCCTGTGTAATGTATTTGAAGTCATATGAGAAATCAGGTTGGAACTTTTTTGCACACAATGGGCTAAATGGCCAGGTCACAAGGACCCCGAAGGCTCAGAGAAGGTTTGGGGAGGGGACTCACTGGAACAGCTGTTGGGAAACAGATGGTAGCCTCTTGTCAAGGCCATCCAGCATATTTTTTAAAGTGCCCAGGGTATGACTCTCCTGCACATGGAGCCAAGGCTTAATGGTCTCATCTGATGGACGGTAACTTTTCCAAGCCCACTGGTATCTCCTACTGATTGAGGGCATGAGAAACCAGGACAAGCCGAATAGAACTTTTAGGTTACCTCCATCCTTCGTGTAGGAAAGTATCTTCTTCCCTTAAAAAAATTGGATACTTATTTTCAAGGAGAATGAAATTTTTAATTTTCCAACTTTTGTATCCTCTGTGGTGACAGTTTAAACTTATGGATGATTTGGAAAAAGAAAAAAATAACATTTTATTAATACAAAACACAAACAAATTTTGATTTACCTCTTAAAATTAGAAATATGCATTTTTCTCTACCATTGGAGCTAAGTGGGAAAATTGTTGTTGTCAGTGTAAACCCCTTGCCCATCGCACTCTACCACCATAAATTGATCATTTGCAATATTCATTTAAAGTTTTGCCACTATTCAAATTTTGCACTTTTAAAACAATGGGAATTAAAACTACTGGTTGATTTTAAAACTGTAAATTATAATATTTTATTTAGTTGGGCCTCTGTTGAGGGAGAATCTGCTGCTGTGTTTTCTCTCATTGCTTCTGGGTTGCCAGCCCTAAGTGAACAGAGGCATGGGATACCTTATATCAGCAGGTGGATAATCCTAATCAGAGGCCATCGCAGGTACCTGAACCTTACTTAGCTAGTTGGGCATCGTCAAGCCTAAACTGGAGTAATGTGTCTCAGGCAGGCCATATGGCTCTTGAAAAAGTCCACTTGAAAAGGTGGTGCCTGAAGTTTCTACCAGCATCAGTGACTTCAGCCTTTAGCGGAGGAGGAACAGGTCTTTGCCAAATGCCCGCGATCAGGGGGCTGTTTGATATTGTTGGCCTTACCAATCTCAATAAACCTAATTTCTTTAAAAATCCTACTAATCATTTTCTCTCTGCAGGAACGTGGAATGTGAGGACATTACATAGAGATTATTCTCTTGATGTTCTCACACAAGAATTCCACCATTATAATTTAGATATTCTCGGTTTGCAAGAGATGGACAGATAAAGGTCAGAGTCTTAAAAATAATCTTAAATTTCTCTTTTCAGGGAGGGATGACAATAAACATCACAAAGGCATGGGTCTGCTTCTCAGCAGACACACTAGTGATGCTCTTCTAGGATATGAGTGCATTAATGAAAGGTTTCTTACAGCAAAATTTCAGACAAGCGTTAAAGACTTGAATGTTATCTGCTGTTATGCCCCCACTGAGGATGCCAATGAGAAGGGTAGGTTTTACGGGCAACTTCAGGATATTTTAAATTCTGTCAAGAAAAGAGATATTATCCTTGTTCTAGGTGACTTCAATGCCAAAGTTGGTACTGACTCTAAACCTTTGGGGAGGGGTGATAGGCCCTTTTGGTATTGGTAGCTGCAATGGACAACGTCTCCTACAGGTAAGTAAACTCAATGGTTTCAGAATAACTAACACATATTACAAACACCACGACATACATAAATACACATGGGTTTCACCTGATGGGCTGCATAAGAATATGATTGATTACATATTAATTAACAGCAAATGGGCAAGTTCTGTTAGGAATACCAGGGCATATAGGGGAGCTGAAATTGGATCTGACCATTACACCTTGTTAAAAGTGTCTTGCAACTTAAACTTAAAAAGTGTTGTGCTAAAGTTAAAAGATTTACCTTTAATACTGAAGCTCTGAAAGACCCTGTTATAGCTAAAGCTTACCATGATAGGTTACTTAGTCATTATGACAGTCATGGTTTGCTTACTACTGAAGTTGAGTACGAATGGGGCCGTTTTAAACAGGCTCTTTTGGAAACTAACACTACTCTTTTAGGAAAAAAGGAGCAGAGGAGACAGAATTATTTAAGTGATAAGGCACTTGAGCTTATTGCAGAAAGAAGGAACTGCAGGAATATCCTTAATCAGTACCCTACTAGTCCTAATAGAAAGGATTACAGAGAGCTTAATAAACGTGTAAAGGATCAGTTAGCTACTGATAAGAATCTTTGGCTTGATGGCTTGGCTGACAAAGGCGAGGAAGCAGTTAGGCAGCACAACAGCAGAGAGCTGTACCAGATAGTTAATGTTTTATGTGGTAGAAAACAGACAGACATCCAAGGATTGAAGGATAAACAAGGTAAGGTTATAGAAGAGGAGGATTCTGTCATGGCTAGTTGGGCTGAACATTTCAGTGATGTTCTAAACAATGTAGTTAGTTCTACTCCCATTGTTTGCAATGATGATAGATGCATTGGTGGCTTTAATGTTGGCCCCATAACACAGTATGAAGTTATTTTGGCTATTTCTAAACTTAGACTTCATAAATCCCCAGGGGTAGATGAAATTACTACTGAAATGCTTAGAGCTGGGAATGTTTCAGTTACCACTTGGATGACTGAAATTTTGAATATCTTTTATGATAAAGGCATGGTTCCTAAGGATTTTACCAGAGCTATTGTTATTCCCATTTTCAAAAAAGGTGATCGCAGTTCTTGTGATAACTATAGGGGTACCAGCCTACTCTCTGTTCCAGGTAAAGTTCTTTCCATGATTGTGCTTAATAGAATTAAGAATCTGGTTGACAGTCAATTGCGTGATGAGCAATGTGGATTCAGAAGTGGTAGGAGATGTGTGAATCAGATATTTTCACTTAGGCAGATTCTTGAGAAATGTTTAGAGTTTCAGAAACCTTTGTTTGTTAGCTTTGTTGATTTCAAAAAGGCTTTCGACTCTGTTGATCGACATAATTTGTGGTTGATTGTGAATAATATGGTATACCAGACAAGTTAGTTAACATAATGAAAGCTCTGTATAATAGCACTGAGTTGTGTTATGAGAGTTGGTAAGGCTTGTAGCAATTGGTTTAGCATTACTTCTGGTGTTCGACAAGGGTGCATTTTGTCTCCTTTTCTCTTTAGTTTGGTTATTGATTATGTTATGCGAAATTCACTTCAAGGGAAAGATTTTGGCCTTAAATGGACTGGAGATACGAAAATTTCTGAATTAGATTATGCTGATGATTTAGCCCTTTTGGCAAATGATGTTGATGAGATGAACTCTTTCATTCTAGCTGTTGTTGAGACTGGTAGTAGAGTAGGTTTGGTTAAAAACAGAGAAAAAACTAAAGTGATGAAAATTGGTCAAGCAGGTTGTGATTCAGTTCATCTGAATGGTTGCAGTCTTGAGCAGGTGTCACAGTTTAATTACCTTGGGAGCTATGTAACAGATACTGGTGGATGTGCAGCATGAGATTAACAGACAAATAAGGATTGCTGCCGGGACTTTTAAGAACCTATGGAGATTGTGGAGAAATAGGCATATACACCTAAAGACTAAAATTAGACTGTATAATAGTTTGGTTCTTTCTAGGGTTAGTTATGGTAGT
Source organism: Ryuthela nishihirai (assembly GCA_038380435.1). Classification (NCBI taxonomy): domain Eukaryota; kingdom Metazoa; phylum Arthropoda; class Arachnida; order Araneae; family Heptathelidae; genus Ryuthela; species Ryuthela nishihirai. The sequence continues at coordinate 39,708,530 of JAWZYU010000024.1, read as the reverse complement.
GAAACTTGGACGCTGTGTAAACAAGATAACAGGACACTAGATGCTTTTGATTCTAGATGCTTACGTAGTATCTTGAGTATTAGGTGGTTTAACTTTGTAACTAATGATGAGGTTAGGCAAAGGAGTCTGCAACCTCCTTTAAGCAGCATATTGTGCAGAGAGAGACTCCGCTGGTTTGGCCATGTTGCCCGTATGGATAATTATAGATTGGCGAATAGAGTTACGAACAGTATGCCTAGAGGCCTCAGAAGGAAGGGGAGATCTAGGATGCGGTGGGCAGACAATGTCAAACAGGACCTTGTTAGAATTGGTGTGCAGTGGCTGGATGCAGCAGATGTAGCTCAGGACAGTTATGCTTGGAGAATTAAACTGCACAGTCTGGTTGGACCTCCGTAGCCCATGGCTGCTTGAGGATGATGATGATGATGATCTTCCTTCAAGATGAATTTTTACTATAAAAGTAAAAATTCAAGATGAATTTTTACTGTTAAACGAACTAAAAATCGGGTTCGATTCCCGCCGTGGCGGCAATGAATTTTTTTCAGAATCTATTAATTAATGTTTGATATCTATCGTAACAGGGAATACTGTGCATTCACTTTGGATTGATTTTTAACTAAAAATCGTGTTTCGCATTTTCTGTAGCAACGATCTAAATATGAACCAGTTGATGTTTATGGCATCATCTCAAATAAAATGATAAAAAATTTTTGTATTGCTTAGCAGTAGACATAGCTTGACACAATTTTGTGGTATTAGTGTATTTTTTAATATATGTATTTTTTTTAAGGATTACAATTGGATTGTTTTAGCTTTGAGTTGCACTTCTCTATCGCACAGTGAGCTAAACTGTCAATCATATGATCCCAAGGTTCGAAACAGGATTGAGCAAGATCCACTGAATAGCTGTTAAGGTCAGATTATAACCCATCAAGGTCCTTATAACAGATGGCAGCTTTTAATCCCATCAGTATCACTTTTCTTATTGAAAGCAAAGCATAAATATGAAGAAAATTAATACTGACAACAGTGGGTACCTAAACCTGGAAACATCAGGTTACAAGTTTAGAAAGCTATTAACTACATTATATTAAACTTTTTAAATAGTTAAATGTACTATATTACAAAAAGTGTTTGAACACTTTCATGTGAATGGGCAGCCATATTGAAAATTCTCAAATTTTAAATAAGCTTTCAAGGGGGAAAATGTCACTGGGGGAGAAATGTGAATATCTCACCCAAATTTCTCTATAGCTCGATTTTCAACAATATTCATTTAATACTTAAAGAGTTATTATACTGAAACATTTAATACCAGAATTGCTAGCCTTAAGAATTTACCTTAAAAGTTAATAAAAACACAAATAATAATTATTATACAAATTGGTCACTGAAATAAATGCAATTTTCGAAGTCTGCATAATTATTCTTTGTTTTCCTAAAATTTGTTCTTAGTAAAAGTAGCAGTTAAAAATAAAATTTGTTCTTTTTTTTAAAATTTTTTATAGAAAGCTTTGAATGTGGCTTTCTATTTACATAATATAGCAGTATTTGAACATTTTGCTAATATACTGCATATTCTTGTACATTTTATGAGTAATAGTATGTTTATAAATTAAATGTACAGCAGAGTAAGAGATTAAAATGGCTGAAGTCGGTAAACCCTTTATGAACTCTAATATTATTTGAACTATAGACTGGACAGGTTAAGAGTGAAAGTACATTGTATGAATAAAATGGACTCTTGTTATGTTAGTGGAAGCAAAATTCAAGCTTTGTAAATGAGGAAAAAAATGCAGAAAAATTAAAATCGTTTTAGAGATTCATATTAAAATCTGTCCAATGAAATCAATTTCATTTTTTAATATGCTTGTTCAGTATTTACAGTTATGGGAGCTCCAAACCAGAAGAATAGCTTAACCTTAAGTTTTTTCAACTAAATTAAGCATAAATAATTGGCTGTTTTATCACTCAGCAGCAATTTTTTTTTGCACACAATGTGTAAAATAGCCAGATCACAAAGGCTCAGAAAAGGTTGGGGAAAGATTCAACTGGATAGATGGAAGCCTGCCACAAAGGTCACCTGCTTGTTTTTTAGCATGGATCCTTGGGGCACAAAAAGTCAAGGATTAACATACCATTTGATGAATGACATAATTCTAAATTATTAATTTCCTAGTCTCTTTTGCAGCAAGGGAAGAGACGGGAGTTAGCAGGAAAAATCTTGGTGTAGGCACAGTTTGGACACTAGTCTGGGAATTCAAGATTACAAGCTTGATACAATACAAACTGAGTTAATTCCCATCTGAGCATCAATATGATTTTTTGTACGGATTATTAAAGTTAGCAATTTGAGGATATGTTTGTATGAAGATTATTTTAATTTTGGTAGATTTAAAAAAAACAATCATTTGGATGAGAAATATTTCTGCTTTTATCAGCCTGTAATAAAACAAGAATTATATCTGATCAAAATTTTAAAACTTCTTTAGTGTTTCTAAATTTTTAAAGTTACAAAGATTTCAATAATCTCAAGTATTCATTTTTATTTTATAAATCCTGTTTAACATAATAGTCCCTGGTTATTAATACTGATGAGATTAAAAATATCAAGAGGCTATTAAACATTGTGAAATGACATTAGTATTCTTAGCCTTTTTTAGCAGAACAAATCTCATAAGATACCCCCAATTTTCAGTTTAAAAATTAAGTTTTATTTTCTGCTAAAAGTATAAGGTTTTTACAGGACAATGATTAAGCATTTTGGATATTGTCCAAAATGGATAAATATATATGGATAAAATCCAAAATGTAAATCACTGACCTATAAAGGTGGTTTATAAGTTATGATGATAAATGTCCTCTAAAATGCTCTATTTCAAATTTATTCCCACAAGTGGCTCAATGAGTGAAGCTACTTAAATATTTTACCATTGGCCTCATCAGAAAAGTAGGATACGGACAATACTCTAAGGTCTGTCAATGACCCACTTTTATTCATTATTCTCCGAATTATTTCCATATCATTTTTAGATTAAAATATTTTAAGTAATCTCCCAATATTAATTAACTGAATATGTATAAAAAGACAAAATTTTTAAAAATAACTCACGTAATAATTTTAAAAATTTTTGCATAATTCTTTTAATGATTTTCACTTAACAGCCTAATCATTATCACATTTATCATGGCTGTTCCAAGGAATTTAAAGTAGTTACAAGCAAAGAAAGAATCTTATAAATCAAAATTCATGCACAGCAAGCTCAAAATAGTATAATAAGGTATTAAGTAAAAAATCATGCTTGACAGTGGACAGTCATTCCATTTTAACAAGAAGACAATAAAAAGGAAAGGGGAAAACAAAGTGCAATAGCTTTCTATAAGTTCTTAATGATAGTATATGTGAAAAGTGAAGGGACGATGGGTAAACTGGCTGGATCTTGCACTGTGCATGGGATACAGAGTAGTGGTGCAGAGACAGCATTCAAGAAATTATTGTCCATCATTCCTCTGGTAACAGAAGACACTTGGAAGCCTCCTTCAGATATATTTCAAAAATATTTCTGGTGCTGGATTTTATAGTATGACACACTATTTTAATAAGCGTATTATTAACTATAAAGTGGAAATGTAAAAAAATAAAATTACAAAATGAAAAAATAAGCTGATGGGATAATTACCATTCACATAGCAACTCTATTTTGGAAGATATTAATATTATAAAAATTATAATGCTTCTCTAATGCAATATTTTAAACGTTATTTCCTACTTTGGTAAAAGTATTTAAAATTGCCAAAAAAAATTGATTATGTCAAAATTTATTTTTGCATTTAATGTTTAGTAAATATCAAATTTACAAAAAACACAAAATGTTGAATTATAAATTTGAAATTAACAGTGCATGAATAAATACCTGACCTATGAAAATCTCTGATACATTTATTAATGAGAATAGGTACTGAAAATATCATATTTATTAATATTAACATTGTAAATATTCACATAAAAGTCAAAAAAGTTAAAAAAAATTCCTTACTGTTACAGTGAAATATTCATACTTGCACATTGTCAATGCTTAATAGAATGCATATTATTGCATGTACTGATACATAAGTTTGTAAATATCATTTATGTACTTTTTTTGTAACATGTTTTAGTTATTGATATTACCAATACAGGAAACATTCTTTCAGAATACTGCTGTTTGAAAAGTTGACTGCCATTACTAAATAGCATTTTTATATAGTGGCAAAACAGCAGTTTTGTGTAAACACAGAACCATGCTACACAGTTTTTTTTAAAAAAACAAATAAATATTGCAATTTCACCATCAAACAGGTTCTTGGTAAATTATGTTTTGAAATTTTCCCATTAATAGTTATGTTTATAGTCATGTTTGCATTTATATGCATTTTCTTTGGATTTTAGATTTTAGAGTATATCTTCTGTATATATTGCCGTCACATGGCCGAGTGGTTAGCGCTCTTGGCTATTGATCTAAGGGACCTGGGTTCGAGCCCCGGGTTAAGGCATGGCTGTTTGTCGTTTTTCTGCTGAGGGCCTGCCATCCTCTCAGACCTTCTACTATGGCATATAAACTGACAGGTGCCTGTCAGACCTCTGTGGCAAGCAGCTGCTTGAGGGGGCATTTATTTATATTTATTTATATTATATATAAGTTCACAAATATTAAAATGTTAAATATAAAAGCATAAACGAGTTGTTCATATTTCCAGTGGTGTAGTGTCAAGAGAGGCTAAGAAACTAAATCTTTTCAAATGAAAATGGACTATATGAATTTATTATTAAAAATACGCGATTCAATAGAAGAATCTCAATAGTAAAAAATATCAGTCAGTTATAATGAATTATATTTGCATTCTTTAGCTAAAATTTTATTATTACCATTGTAATGTTATCTGTCTCAAACACTCTAATAAAGCAATTACTGTCTGCCAGAGAAGACCAAAACATTTTAAGCTCCCAAAAATTGTTTGCAATATCAACTCTGCATCCCTTTTCACACTTGCCTTATAGCTCACTGCAACAGAGCCTATGCTCAATGCATCTGTTGTGAGAAATGTAAATCAGAAAATTTATGATTCACTTGCCTACAATTTCTGTGTGGCATTTGTATTTAATGTAGTTTCAAAGAAGATTCAGCAGATTTTGGAGAATTCTTCTCTATATGTAAAATTAAAAGTAACAGAAATGCTTCTCATTGCCAATCTCTTATGTGGTGGGAATTACTTCATTCTTATACAACATAGCCATATAAACCTGTGAACATTTTCATTCAGTTTCAAAATTTGGAATAAAAATTAATCCATCTGGAGGTGTAAGTGTAGTGTTTTGTAATATTTTTATTTAAAACACAATTTTCAACATTGTCCCATTAAAAGAAATTCAAGTTAAAAACTAAAAAAGACCATAAAAAACTAAAATGTCACTTAAAAGTAAAAATTTTTCAAATTTATGTGATAAATTTAAATAGTTGGTATTTAGTCAAAAGGAACTAAAAAAATATCTAATAGGCCCAATTTATAAAACATATGTTCACTAGGAATATACTATTAGATGTGAGCAAGCCAAATATATGAAAGTGATTTATATCTGCTTATAAGGAATACATGTGGAATACTGGAATCATCATAATTACTTTTAATAAATATGTATCTCTTTGGAGTATACTTTATTTTTAAACTTAAAATAGGTGAGTGGAATATAATAAATTTCATTCATAGAACAGTGCTACCAACTTATGATAGATAAGGAAGAGTTTTCATATTGTCAAATAAATGACCATCACAAGCAGCAGCATGTTTTAAGTATCCCCAGCTTCCAAATATACAACTACACCAGATTATTTCACAATTATCCTGAAAAATCAGTAAGAGCCAATATGGTATATTTACAAGGCTGTACCTAGAAGTTGGGAGAGGGGAAAAGAGTGGAGTGGGGACATTCCACCCCTCCCCACTTCCTTGAGAATGTAACTGGAACATAGGTGAAAAAAATGTTATATATATATATATACAGACATACTTTGGAGTATAATGACCCAATTTAAAAAATATGTTCACTAATATATTAGATGTGAGCAAGCAAAATATATGAAAGTGATTTATATCTGCTTATAAGGAATGCATGTGGAATAGTAAAGTGGAATATAATAAATTTCATTCGCAGAACAGTGCTACCAACTTGATAGATAAGAGTTTTCGTATTGTCAAATAAATGACCATCACAAGTAACAGCATGTTTTAAGTATCCCCAGCTTCCAAATATACACTACAGCACTGATTACTTCACAATTATCAGATAATTATCGAAACTTTTTGAAATCCTCTAAAATTAAGGGGAAAATTATATTTTATAGTGGCATTCCATTCTGCTTGATCCAGTTATTTGACCTCCCTTCCTTAATTTTTTCCCCCTAGATCGAGGCCTGTATATTTATATAAGATAGTTTTAAATAACTATTGCAATTTATGTAACATTATGTTCTTTTCACATGTAAAATTATGACAGAATTTCAACACCTGCACATGCAAAACTTTAAAGGCTAATGTATATTAAGCTTTATATTTCATTAACATGTGAAATGACAATCAAAATTACAGTGCAAAATGATATTACATTTGCATTAATATTCCTGTTGTAACTGGGCACAAGTGTCCATTTATTACTTTGAAACTTAAGGTCTTATAAGCGAAATTTAAGCATATTCGTACTTTTATTAGAAATAGAGAAATAAATCTGAAAACAATTCTGAATGCTTTCAAAAATACCACAATAACATTACCCTTAAATTACAATACTATAGCAATGTTTAACAATTCATTTCATCAGATTAATTTTACTGCATGTTTTCTTTTTAAACTAAATATTTAACATCTTCATCCAATGTTTATTTTTGTTGCACTTCTTTACTTTTTGAGTGCAATACACGACTCTGAAAAATAATTTCCATCATTTGCTTCTTCACTTTATATGTACTTGCAACTTCTTTCCCAGAGTTGTGCAATTATGTTCCATCCAGTTCTGTTCAGTCAGTCATAATCAGATGTTACACTTTTTGTATATGCCTCAGTAGGTTTGAATATATTCAGATACAAACAATTAAAAAGAAGAGATCGAAATATATTTCCTTGAATACAACAATTACAAAATCTAAAGCTAATTTAACAAACATGGAATTAATACTTGATGGTCCATGTGGAAGCAAATTGTAATAAATTATTTGATGAAAACAGGTCAAAGGGACAAAAAAAATCATAATTATTAAATCTACAGCAAGTCTATCTATATCTTGAATTCAAAAATATTCCTTCAATATTTAAAGAGTTATGGAAGCTGGAATATTTAAGAGAATAATGTTAGTCCTAAGAAACTTATATAAAATTGATAAATATTGAATTATTTACACAAACTTCTAAAATATATCCTTTATTTTATTAAATAACTTGAAGTATTTATTTAAATTAACTTTTGAGATAACAAAATCAATGCCTGCCAAAAGAATTTAAGTATTCCAACTTCCATAACTCTTTATATACTAAACAAGAATTAGATATTCTTGATTCTGATCTTTATCTTCTGTCATACTTTTCCATAATAGGCTTATGCTAGAAGTTTGCAGCATCAAATTTGTTTTTCCACTAGCATAACATGAAAATATTTAACTTTCTCCTATCCAATTTTTTTTTTGTTTAGGCAGTGTATAAACAATAATTTTCATGCTATTTTTAAACAGGGGAACATTATATATTTTTGACAATGACATCCACATTTTGTGGAAAAAAATGAAAATATACATTTTATAGAAGAGATATACAATGTTATTTGGTTAACTGTCTGCAATAGCTGGTTTAATCATGCAACTTAATGAACCAGAAATTTAAGATCTTGTGAATGGGCATTACTTACTCAAAGTATTGTTTAATCTATTTTTGAATGAAAACCCTTCTGCACTGAAAACCTCATTTTTACAATCAGTTTTTTTCAAAAAGAATCTAAGATTCACATAGAAATAAACATAACAAAAAATTTAAAATATAAATTTTTAAAAATTTGGAATATTTAAAAACATAACTTTAACACAATTTAAAAATAAACAGTAACAAATTAACAGTAAATGTATTTACTACTAATTATTTCATTAATAATGCTTCATCATGAGTGACTAACCAATTTAACTATCAAAAAAATTGCCATTCCTAGTCACAGATGGCATAACAAAGTCAGAAAGATTTAAACTCACTATTAGCTGAAGAATGAACTAGCCTTTGATAGTTTAGTGGTGAGAATACCTGGCATGTAACTGTGAGATGTGGTTTGAGTCCCACTCATCGGCAAAATTTATTTTTTCATTTATTTTTTCAGCAAAATTATTTATCAATTTTTTTTCATACACTGAATATTCCCATAGTATGTTGAATTATTTTTTTTATTTTCACTTTTCCATAAATTTTTTATTTAAATTATGAAAAAATACTCTCATTTATAGTAAAGAGATTTAATTGACAAATTTTGTATCTAGCAGGGCTTAAAATAATTGGGATTAGAAAATAATTACTTGAATATTGTAAATTAAGATAATTTGTCAATAAAAATTATATATAAACAACTAGGAAAATAAATATATTACTACTGGTGAAAAGTCACTTGCAGTTTTAATGTTAAAGATTTTAAAGCTCGCTCTATTAATGTTGTGGTTGCAACTACAAAATTACTTATTGTGCACAAAAGAAAAAGAAAAACTTAATATATACAATTTCAGAGTTTTGGTAGGCAAAGCAAAATGTCAATAAACTTGCAGGTATTGCAATGAGAAATGGTAACATTGCTCAATAACAGTATTGAAAAGAAGCAAAAATCAGGTTCTGGAGTGGCATAACTATGGGATCACCCTGGATGCCACATTCTGGAGGGCAGCAAGATAGACTTTCAAAAAAAAAAAAAAAATTATTTCAAAGGTGCAAAATTTCAGAAAATTTTTTCTATTTTGCGATTCCCCCCCCATTTCTCCTACCCCCATGCAGTTCAGAGGGTGGTAAAACAGATGCAATTAGTATTTCTGGAGTAATATAAAGGAATACTCATATACATTTCATCTATGGGATTTGGAGGTCAACATTGAACACAACACTTCAAATTTTGTTGACCTTGCCAGTTTCAGTTGCATCATGTGAATGTTCTTTTAGCAAAATGATGTTGGTTAGGAGATCCAAGTGCCTGAGATCTAAGTGCATTAAGAAAGATCTATAAATCTTGCTATCCTGTCAATAGAACATCAAGTTACTTCTTCAAAATTTTTGACTGCAGTTGTTGGTAAGAATCGATTTTGATTACATTATTTGTGCTGTAAATCAGTCCTGAAAAACTGAAATACTAAATAAATCCCATTCTCCAGTAAAATGTGTATGTATGTCAATAACAATTACAATATTATAATTAATAACAATTAGCAGGGAGGATTATGGGAACAACAGTAACAGTCATTCACCCTAGGGTGGAAAATAACCTAGTTACACCACAACATGGCATTCTTTTACTACGTTTTCATTTTTACTGAATGTGCTTATTCTTTCAGGAATGCTCAATATTTAAATTCTCCAACTTCCAAAATCTACATTTCAGCAATACAAAATTATGAATAGGAAATCTTACTTACCAATAGACAAGGTTGTATTTACATTAAAAATGCCACCTATTCACTTGAATATCTTGAACACAGAAGCTAATTTAAACACCTGTTGTCAAATTTATAAAATCCTTAGCTATACACAAATCAATCCAAACATCCATATGTTATGGATACTTGATTGGATTATGCAATTTACCCCCTTTCACTTTCAGCCTTGAATGGAATTATTTAACTCAGGTTGCACACTTTGATCTTTTCAAAATACTACTTAGCTTGTCAACTTAAGTTCCTGGGTTTGCATTTGTTCATATCTATTGTCCAAAATCTTTTATAATAATTTCTTATTTTGGTTCCTCACAGAATTTTCTTATAAGATTTTGTTCAAAACAAAAAGTGATTTCTTTGACTGACCTTATTTTTACATCAAAAATTTGTTTTTGCATACATTTTTTACAGCATCCAAAAATATTAATATGCAACAATTAAAGCAAATATGTAAAACATCTTTAAGAAATGATAAACATTATTAATAAGTTTCATGAATCAGGCATTGCCCTGAACAAGTCCATTTATATATACTTCCTCTGATACACAACTGCACACATGAAAATATGTGAGTATTGTGAGAATGAGTCTGTAAATGATAGCTAAATAGTCACTGGACAGAGAGCTATGCACCATTCTACTGTGATTATGAAAAGAACCGGCCAGGCCTAACACCTAAAGTTCAACACTGCCTTCTTGTGGTGTAGACTGTTAGTACCTTTCAAAAGAGATACACTCTTGTGGAAGGGAATAGGAGAGGAGGCCTGCCAGATCAGTGTGGCCTACTGATCTGAACTACTATGATATCTTTCTTTTTTTTTTCTGTCTTGCTGAGGAGTGAGGGTCCTGGCACTGACCATATATACCAATCTGAATGGAATAATGGTTCTGAGCTTGATTATGGATCCTGAATTTGCTGCACTGGTGGGCTTCTGTTGAGGGAAAAATCTTCCGCTGTGTTTTCTGTTTGTGGGTTGACAGCCCGACATTAACAGAGTCACAGGATATGTTTTATCAGTTGGTGGATAATCCTGATCTGATGTCATCATGGTATCTGAACTCTTGCTTCTACAGGCATCATCAAACCTACATTGCAGAAAGTTCCAGTGTAGATGGCTTCAGCCTTTAGTAGTGGGAGAAACAGGCCTTTGCCTCATGACTGTGATTAGGGGTATGTTTGATATTATCGGCATTCCTTCTCTCAATAAACATAGTTTATTTAAACATCCCACTGATTATTTTTTCTCCATAGGTAGCTGGAATGTGAGGACTCTGCACAGAGCTTATTTTCTTGATGTTCTCACACAAGAATTTCTCAGTTATAATTTAGATATTTTCGGCTTGCAAGAGACGAGATGGACAAATAAAGATCAGATTCTTAAAAATAATTTTAAATTTCTCTTTTTAGGAGGGAAGATAATAAGCATTACCAAGGCATAGGTCTGCTTCTCAGCAGACATGCCAGTGATGCTCTTCTAGGATATGAGTGCATTAATGAAAAGTTTCTTACAGCAAAATTTCAGACAAGCATTAAAGACTTGAATGTTATCTGCTGTTATGCCCCCACTGAGGATGCCAATGAGGATGAGAAGGATGGTTTTACAGACAACTTCAGGATATTTTGAATTCTGTTAAGGAGATATTACCCTTGTTCTAGGCGACTTCAATGCCAAAGTTGGTACTGACTCTGACCTTTGGGGAGGGGTGATAGGCCCTTTTGGTATTGATAGCTGCAATGGCAATGGGCAGCGTCTCCTACAGGTAAGTAAACTCAATGGCTTCAGAATAAACTTATTACAAACACCATGACATACATAAGTATACATGGGTTTCACCTGATGGGCTGCATAAGAATATGATTGATTATATATTAATTAACAGCAAATGGGCTAGTTCTGTTAGGAATACCAGGTCATATAGAGGAGCTGAAATTGGATCTGACCATTACCTAGTTAAAAATGTCTTGCAACTTAAAAAGTGTTGTACTAAGGTTAAAAATCCATCCCAGTGGCTGAGTGATTGCATGCTTGGCTACATTATCAAAGGGACCTGGTTTCAAGCTCCAGGTAAGGCATGGATGTTTGTGTTGTCTTTCTGCTGAGGTCCTGCTATCTTCACAGACCTTCTACTATGACATATTAATTGACAGGCTCTTCGGCAAGCAGCTGCTTGAGGGGCCCACCATAAGAATGTTATCAACCAGGAGGATTCCTACTATAGAATGGCCCAGAAAATTCAAGAAGCTTTAAAAAAAAATATTTCAAAAGTTGATGAGTTGTGGGTGCATGAGGGAGGTGGGGGCTTCTACTCAAGTGCACGAAGTCCTTACAAATCTCATTACTCCATTGAGCAGGTAATCTGGTTGGTCAGTGACCTGCTCAGTGGGGGTAAAATGGGTAAAATGCATGGTCTGACATATAACATTTTCAAAAGATAGTGGTTGTAGAGTGTGGCAACAATCCCATGATACAATGGACCCATCATGTGTAGCTCCTACTTTTCAAGGTGCTAGAGACAGTGCGATGATGTGGGAAACATTTTCTTGGCACAGATTGGTCTCTGGTTTCTCTGCAGAGTCACATCACTTCCCAAAAGTATAAAAGCATCTTGGACAGTCAGATGATGCCAATGAGGCATCATCTGACTGTCCAAGATGTTACTCTGGGGTAGATGGCAAATTCCACTGGTTAATGGCAAATCTCCAGTAGATATGGTAGTGCACTGATTCATTGCTCTCAAATCACACAGGAATGATTTGAGAAACACAAAACAAACATCACTTTCTTGGCCTGCATAATTGCCTGATCTTAATCCAGTCAAAAACATATGGGACAACTTGGAATGTGCTATTTGAATGCATAGACCTCTACCCTCTTCACTTTAAGATGTTCAAACCATTTTGCAGGAAAAGTTATTCAAACTACTTCCTGCTGTATTTTGAAAGAATGTGGAAAGCATTGTATGTCTGGTTTGGGCTCTCATCTGTGCCTGCAGAGGCCTGACAAAGTATTAGGTAGATGTCCAAAGTAATGTAGCTAGGCAGTGTATTGCTTATATATATATATACAGGGTGTCTCAAAAATATAGGTACAAACTTTTAGGGGAGGTAGATAACATCTAAAGGAATTGCATAGGAACCCATAACCGGAAATGTCATGGGAAAGTGGTAGCAGAGGTACAAGATCTGAAAGGACACAAGACAGTGATTAATAGGAAAACATGTACTGGACATAATTATTACAAATGATGTACTAGATGATACATTTCATAATGTTACAGCAGATGCTCGAAGTTTCCACCATGAGACGCGATGCATGCGTGACACCGACGGAGCATTGATTGCCGGACACAGTCGAACACACCTGGAGTTTCTTTGATAGTAGCAATAGCACAGACAAGCCTTGCCACAAGATCCATGTCAGACTCCACAGGTGATTCATACATGGTAGCTTTGAGGGCCCCCCACAGAAAGAAATCAACGCTTGTTAAATTAGGTGAGCGTGGGGGCCAGGCAACTGGTCCAGCATGTCCAATCCATTGTTGCCCAAAAGACATGTTCAAATGCGCACAAACACACCTTCCATAATGGGGAGGCACCCCATCATGTTGAAATCACATGTTGCATCTCACATTTGCTGGAACATGGGCAAGTAAGCCTGGTAGAACCTGTTCAAGAAAGATCAGATACTTTGCGGAGGTCATGTGGGATGGTAAAAGGTATGGCCCGACTAAGCAGTCACCGACCAAACCTGCCTACACATTTACTGCAAAACGATGTTGTGCAGCATGGGTGTGCACACCGTGGGGGTTCTCGTGAGCCCACAAATGTGCATTGTGCTGATTGAATATGCCATCCCGAATGAAAAATGCCATCCCGAGTGTGATTGAATATGCCATCCCTCATCTGTAAATAAACCATAAGCTGGGAAATTCACATCTTGGGCACTTTCTTGGAGATACCACTGCGCAAAACACACATGCAGGAAGATCTGTGGGGAGAAGTAACTGAACCCTTTGGAGATGAAAAAGGTGTAATGACTTGCCATGCAAAACAGCTGTACACTGCAATGAGACATCCCTAAGGCAGAGGCAACGGCACGTGTGCTGGTACTAGGATTAGTCTCCACAGCATCCAACACACTTTCTTCCATGGCAGGAGTACACGTCGATCGTGGCCTGCCCTCACTTCTGCTACTTAATGACCCATAATCGCACAAATTTTGATGTGCACGCACAAACAGTGGCCTGGTACGTCTGTGTGGGAAGCATTCTTGATACATTCGTTGAGCGGCTCGTCTATTGCCCTCAGCTATCCCATACACTAAGTGCATGTCTGCCAGCTCCCTGTTCGAATACCTTTGCATGCTCATCATCAGCCGACTACCACTTGAATGAGGAAATCCGAAATTTCCCCTCTAACGCACTGATGAATAGCGCCGCCTATTGACTTACGATGATGTTTCCGGTTATGGGTTCCTATGCAATTCTCATTCCTTTAGATGTTATCTACCTCCCCTAAAAGTTTGTACCTATATTTTTGAGACACCCTGTATATATAGTATATATATATATATAGGCAATTGTGTTGATACTTTCATTCCAATAAAAGTTGCTTATACTTTCAATAAAGTTAAAATGCAACTAAAGATGCAACCAGAATAAGTGAAGGAGGCTTGTGTGAAGTAGAATGTGTGAAGTAGAATACATAGCAGTGATTGTGTGTACAGTCATATGATGATGACGACTTAAGAAAATTAAAAAATATAAATTATTTCTATGTGCAAATTAAGCAAGACTCAGATGTTACAGTTAAAAAGTTTTAAAATGGATGGTGCTGTGAGCCTCTTAGATCATTTAATTTATTTACAAGCATTTTAGTGCATTTGTGCAGCTTTACAATTTTTTAAACAAAAAAAAATGGAAGACACAAAAGAATGGCAGGTTTGCATTAAGTTTTGTTTCAAACTTGTTAAAACCACTTCGGAGACTTATGAAATAATTAAACAAGCATTGGATCTGAATCAAACACTTCATGATCACGATAATTGCCGTACAAAAATTTGTCTAAAATTATTTATTCTCGAACATGAGGAGTGCAGATGCTCTTACAAGCTATTGTTGTAATTCGTCTGTTAAATGAAAAGTTTCTTACAGTGATGAACAAATGATACAGTAGAAGTATTAACTAATCTAAATATTAACCTTATAACTACATAAAGCATACTAGAACAATTGACAATATAGTTATATTTACCAATGATTGCATGCTGGTACATCTACTTGTTTGGACACTTTTGATGTTAACACTGAAACGTCATTGTCTTTCACAAATTTGATATAGTCAGCACATAGTCTGATGACAGATATATCATACGTTGTGGACAGTCCTTTGATGTTCAGGTGTGCGATCAGGATGCCTTTACAAGAAACCAGTCCTTTCACAAGTATGTGCATTTATAGATGTCATTTCAGCACAATAACAGATAGGTATCATGATGGTAGCATTTTACTCCTTGCAGGTAATGATAAGCAATTGCCAGTTTAATTCTGGTTATGTCGAGCTACATTTATTATTTGATGTTATGGTGTGCCTGATGTTTTAATAGTACTATCAGTTGTACTTTATAGATGTTATAACCAATTGTAATTATTTGCAGCACTTGCTTCAAAAGTTCATTGGCATGAATCACAGAAGGATCCAACAATTGCACTTTCCTCAATATTTGAGATATAATTGTGCACTTTAAACATTAAAAACTGATTAACTTAGATATAAAAAATTAAAAAAAATTGCTCTCATAGCGATGCTTTGGGTGTTGAAGAAGCATAAAACATATCGGCGCTCGAATCATCTCATGGGCTACACGTTTCACCATTATCTCCTATTATGCCGTCATCAGGCTCTAGTGTCTCAGCTCTAGTGCCTGATGACACCGTAAAAGGAGATAATGGTGATACATGTAGCTCACGAGATGATTTGAGCGCCAATATGTTTTATGCTTCTTCAACACCCAAAGCATCGGTATGAGAGCAATTTTTTAAAATTTGTTTTTATATCTAAGTTAATTAGTTTTTAATGTTTAAAGTACGCAATTATATCTCAAATATTGAGGAAAGTGCAATTGTTGGATCCTTCTGCAATATATGCCAATGAACGTCTGAAGCAAGTGCTGCAAATAATTACAATTGGTTATAACATCTATAAAGTACAACTGATAGTACTATTAAAACATCAGGCACACCATAACATCAAATAATATAAATGAAGCTTGGCATAACCAGAATTAAACTGGCAATTGCTTATCATTACCTGCAAGGAGTAAAATGCTACCATTGTGATACCTATCTGTTATTGTGCTGAAATGATATCTATAAATGCACGTACTTGTGAAAGGACTGTTTTCTTGTAAAGGAATCCTGATCACACACCTGAACATCAAAGGACTGTCTACAACATATGATATATCTGTCATCAGACTATGTACTGACTATATCAAATTTGTGAAAGACAATGACGTTTCAGTGTTAACATCAAAAGTGCCCAAACAAGTAGATGTACCAGCCTACAATCATTGGTAAATATAACTATATTGTCAATTGTTTTAGTATGTTCTATGTAGTTATAAGGTAATATTTAGATTAGTTGATACTTCTACTGGATCATTTGTGTTTGCAATAAACGAATTACAACAACTTGTAACAATAATTACTTATTCTCAGAATAAGTAATTAAAAAGAGAATCTTCTAAAGAGAATAAGTAATTTTAGACAAATTTTTGTACAGCAATTATCGTGAATATACTAATTTTATCTTACAAGCTGTGTTGAAAATTATTTTAAACTTCATAATCATTTAGCATTCGGTAACAATACTATGGCCCAAACTCAGATTTTTGAGTGGTTCTCATATTTTAAACATGGGCAAATGTTGAAGGCTTCTGAATGTTCGTTCTGGTCAGTCCTAAACAAGCTGAACAGATGAGAATGTGGAGAAAGTACATCAGGCATCCACAAGGAGTGTCGACAAACAATGAACTCTGTGGAATTGCTGGACTAACATATGGATTGTGCCAATGGATCCTAATGGAGGAATTCAACATGAGGTGGATTGCTGCCTAATTTATGCCTTGACTGTCATGCGACTATTTATGCCTCAACTGAAAACTCAGGACCAAAGATAACATTGTCTCACTGTGTGCAGGGACCTTCAGGAACAAGTAAAAAGGGTAAGAAACTTCCTTTCTAAAGTCATAACTGGTGATGAAAGCTGGGTTTATGGATGTGATCTGAAACAAAGCAGCAATCATTCCAGTGGAAGAGTTCTCCTTCGTCATGACCAAAGAAAGCAAGGTAGATGAAGAGCATGCTAATTTGTTTCTTTGATATGGATGGAATCATGCACAAGGAGTTTGTTTGACTACTACGAGGTCCTGAAGGCATTTGAGGGAGAGTGTGAGGCTGAAACATCCAGGAAAATGGCATGCAGAGGACTGGGTGGTGCATCATGATGCACTGGTTCACACTGTTCTGTCTGTTCAGCAGTTTTTGGCAAAAAATAACATGATGATGGCCTGACTTGGTAACTCTGGTTTACTCACCAGACCTCACCCCCTGAGACTTCCTCCTGTTCCCCAAGATGAAGTTCACCTTAAGGATCAATGATTTGCCTGTGTCAAAGTGATTAAGGTAGAATCGAAGGAAGTGCTTAACAACATTTCAAAACGGGAGTTTCAGAGGTGTTTTAAGCAGCGGGAAAAGCACCGTGCTCACTGTATTAACTCCTAAGAGCTAAGAGGACTACTTTGAAGAGGATAACAGTGATTAAAACCTAAGATATGACAATATTTTCTTAAAAATCAGTCCAGGAAGTTTTGGATTGCACCTCATAATCAATTATTCAACAGTTTCTTTTTCATGAAACTGATTTTGTGCCAGTGATACACTAGCAGATTTACAGGGCATTATGTCTGAAACCCTAAAATATAAAGTAAATGGCACTCCCCATGTTGCAAACTGTCATTTGGCACAAAACTCATAACAACTGATTCAACCCCCCCCCCCCCCACCTTTTGTAAAATTTGGGAGGAAAAAAATAACATTTTGAGGTATTGCATGATTTTTGCCACATCTGAAGTTTCTAAACTGAAAAATGGCATTGCTTCACTCAGATAATCGAACTTTTCATATACAATTGCCTATGTAACTTTATAGCATAAGAAAATTAAATATGGTTTAAGTTACACAAAAAATATGTATACATTACGAATGTCATGTACAATGAAAGAGGAAAAAAAAAGCATTATTTAAGACATTAACATATTTTTATTAATTTTTCATATTAAGTTAATTATTTTAACATCTGATGAATCTTAGTTTTCAAAAGCTTTCATTTCAACAAAGAATCTCATCTGATAAAATGAATTGAATTCCTTCAATTTCCAGATAAATATTAGTGCTCTTTACCAACAAATTGAACAATGGCTTTATCACATGAAAGCAGAGAAAAATTAATCGATGCACTAATTCCTTTAAATTTATTGGTAGCAACAGCTATTTTGAATAACTTTTAACCTTAATCTTAAGTCTATGGGGATTTCAAGAAATTACAAGTCCACACTGGTTTTGGTTGAAACCAGAAGGTTTGCACATAAGTTATACTCTTCCCCTGGGTGAAAGTTCATGCAAAGTTTAGTTCGTCTAGTTATTTTGGGGTCGAATGCATCAGCAAACAAACACAAACTTTTTTCTTTATACTATATATTAGATAGACAGTACTCCATCACTTCACATGTGTTTCCTTTTAACAAAATTTATAGTGCATCCTTCTATCAGAATATGCTGAGAGGCATTATGCATCCCAACAACCAGTAACAAGTTCGATCTGCTTGGTGACATGCAACCTTTGTAACTGATGCTGAGCTGATAAACAAGCAAATGCAAACATTTTCCAATGGAGAAATCGTAAATTCTCATCATCAGTGCAATTTTGGTTACCATTAGATCTGCCAAAAATATAAACAATGCAAAGCAAAAAACAGTAAGTTGACTGCATTACAAAAAAAAATCATTTGATGTCAAATTTTGACAATGCTATATTTCTGACACTGTACAAAAATATAATACTGAATTTTTGTTAGGATCACTATGCTAAAAGAGGTCTGCTTTAAGTGACTTTGCACTAAACACCATTTTAAAACAAATTCTTCATTTGAAGTGAAGAAGTACTGCAGGGTCAATTTTTTTTACACTTCTCATTTCAAATTAAAATTGTTTTAAAAAAATCTTTATAAAATGCAATTTTAAACTGCAATAAAAATGAAAAGATTTACAAAAACAAATGAATAAACTTGAAGATTTGAATTGTGTTGTTTTATTTCTGAGAGGCATTTTTTACATACAAAAGACTAAATGGCCAGGTTTCAAGGACCCCAAGGCCTCAGAGAATGCTGGGGGATCCATTGGACAGTTGTTAGGAGACAAACGGTAGCCTCCTATCAAGGCCATCCAGGCATGTTAACATAGGCAAGGTATGGCTTGATGTCTCATTCAATGGATGGCAGCCTTTCCAAGCCCATTGGTGCCCCCTTTCTGACTGAGGGCAGAGTGAAGGGGGTTAGTGGAGATGGATCTCAATGCTGGCACAAATGGGACTTGAAGATTTGAAATACAGCTCACAGCAGCTTGAAGAATTTTAAGTGTAGCTCTGTTTCTTTCAAGCTTTGGGTTGTTTACCACTGAGCAGCACTTTTTTTTTGCACACAGTGGGCTAAATGGTCAGGTAACAAGGGCCCTGAGGCTCAAAGAAGGTTTGGGGGGAGGGGATCCACTGGACAGCTGTTAGCCTCCCATCATGGTTTATTCTTTAACATGCACAGGGTATAGTTCACCTGCACACGGACCATGGCTTTAAGTCCCATACAACTTATGGCGGCTTTTCCAAGTCCATTGGCATCCCAACTGACAGAGAGAAACGTGGGCACTTTGCAAAGATAATTCTCAATCCTGGCCAAGTGGGACTCAAACCTGTAACTGCAGCTTACAAGCCTGGCACATTACAGGCTAAGCCAACCCCACCGATTTCTCTCAAGAATTCTGAATGTTGTTCTTCTTATGAAACTTGGCCACCCCTTACACACACACGAATTTGGGTTGGGTTGTTTTACCTATGAGCGGCACTTTTTTGCACACCATGGGCTAAATGGCCATGTCACAAGGACCCTGAAGGCTCAGAGAAGGTTGGGGGAGGGAATCCAGTGGAACAGCTGTTGGGAGACAGATGGTAGCCTCCTGTCAAGGCCATCCAGTGTGTTCTTTAACATGCACAGGGTATGGCTCTCCCACACATGGGGCCATGGCTTAACATCCCATCCGATGGAGGGTGGTCTTTCCAAGCCCATCGGTGTCCCTACTGACGATGGGCAGGGTGGGGAATTTTGTGGAGATAAATCTCAACTCTGACCCAGCTGGGACTCAAACCTGGGAACTACAGATTACGAGTCTCACATGCTACCGACTGAACCACCCCCACCCCACACACACACGTGGATTAAAATATTTTTATTGGATCCAGTATTAACTCCAGAATCCTCTCTCAACAGTTCCAGAGCCTAGTTCAACAATAGCTGCAAACCCAGCCATATACTAGTATCAATACCAGATTATCTTGGAAAATTCAAAAGACGGAAAAGTTTCTAATTTGCAGAGGAAAATAAAATTAGGGGTATGGGATTTAATAATATATGTTGTCTAACACCATTTTTCCCTCTTCTGAAAAACTGTCTAATTCACATCTCTGTCTTTAGTTATGCCTTCAACAAGTAACAATGTGCACTTAATGACCAATTACTAAAACAAGATTAAATAATTCTTAAGCATATTGCATTTTCTGACGGAACAGAAAACACTACTAAACAATATAAAGAATCACTTGTGCTATCAACCTTAAGAATTCAATTTTCTTCTTTATATCTGTTTTATTACCATAATATGGAAACTTAGGTTTTTTTTCCCACCATTTAATACAAAACCATCCTCATCACATACCACTTTTTATCATCATCATCTTCCTCAATCAGCCATGGGCTATGGAAGTCCAACCAGATCGTATAATTTAGTTCTCCAAGCAAGTCTGTCCTGAGCTATCTCTACTGCATCTGGCCACTGCACACCAATTCTAACAAGGCCTTGTTTGACATTGTCTGCCCACCACATCCTAGGTCTCCCCCTCTTTCTGAGGCCTTTAGGCACACTGTTCATAACCCTATTCGCCAATCTATAATTATTCATACGGGCAACATGGCCAAACCAACAGTCTCTCTCTGCACAATATGCTGCTTAAAGGAGGTTGCAGACTCCTTTGCCTAACCTCAACATTAGTTACAAAGCTAAACCACCTAATACCCATAACTAACCCTAGAAAGAACCAAACTATTATACAGTCTAATTTTAGTCTTTAGGTGTATACGCCTATTTCTCCACACTCTCCATAGATTCTTAAAAGTCCCGGCAGCAATCCCTATTCGTCTGTTAATCTCATGCCGCATATCACCATTATCTGTTACATAGCTCCCAATATAGTTAAATTGTAACACCTGCTGAAGACTGCAACCATTCAGATTAACTGAATCACAGCCTGCCTGACCAATTTTCATCACTTTAGTTTTCTCTCTGTTTATAACCAAACCTACTCTACTACCAGTCTCATCAACAGCTGGAATGAAAGAGTTCATCTCATCAACATCATTTGCCAAAAGGGTTAAATCATCAGCATAATCTAAATCAGAAATTTTCGTATCTCCAGCCCATTTAAGGCCAAAATCTTTCCATTGAAGTGAATTTCGCATAACATAATCAATAACCAAACTAAAGAGAAAAGGAGACAAAATGCACCCTTGTTGAACACCAGAAGTAATGCTAAACCAATTGCTACAAGCCTTACCAACTCTCACACACGACTCAGTGCTATTATAGAGAGCTTTCATTATGTTAACTAACTTGTCTGGTATACCATATGATCTCACAATCAACCACAAATTATGACGATCAACAGAGTCGAAAGCCTTTTAGAAATCGACAAAGCTAGCAACCAAAGGTTTCTGAAACTCTAAACATTTCTCAAGAATCTGCCTAAGTGAAAATATCTGATCCACACATCTCCTACCACTTCTGAATCCACATTGCTCATCACGCAATTGACTGTCAACCAGATTCTTAATTCTATTAAGCACAATCATGGAAAGAACTTTACCTGGAATAGAGAGCAGGCTGATACCCCTATAGTTATCACAAGAACTGCGATCACCTTTTTTGAAAATAGGGATAACAATAATAAATAAATAATAAATACCCCCTCAAGCAGCTGCTTGCCACAGAGGTCTGACAGGAGCCTGTCAGTTTATATGCCACGGTAGAAGATCCGAGAGGATGGCAGGACCTCAGCAGAAAACAACACGAACAATAGCTCTGGTAAAATCCTTAGGAACCATGCCTTTATCATAAAAGATATTCAAAATTTCAGTCATCCAAGTGGTAACTGAAACATTCCCAGCTCTAAGCATTTCGGTAGTAATTTCATCTACCCCTGGGGATTTATGAAGCCTAAGTTTAGAAATAGCCAAAATAACTTTAGACTGTGTTATAGTGCCAACATTAAAGCCACCAATGCATCTATCATCATTGCAAACAATGGGAGTAGAATTAACCACATTGTTTAGAACATCACTGAATTGCTCAGCCCACCTAGCCATGACAGAATCCTCCCCTTCTATAACCTTACCTTGTTTATCCTTCAATCCCTGTATACCTGTCAGTTTTCTACCACACAAAACATTAACTATCTGGTACAGCTCTCTGCTGTTGTGCTGTCTAACTGCTTCCTCGGCTTTGTCAGCAAAGCCAAAGATTCTTATCAGCAGATAACTGATCCTTTACTTGTTAATTAAGTTCTCTGTAATACTTTCTATTGGGACTAGTAGGGTATTGATTAAGGACATTACTGTAGTTCTTTCTTTCCAAAATAAGCTCAAGTGCCTTATCACTCAGATAATTCTGCCTCCTCTGCTCCTGTTTTCCTAAAAGAGTACTGTTAGTGTCCAAAAAAGCCTGTTTAAAATGATCCCATTCTTCCTCAACTTCAGTAGTAAGCATACCATGACTGTCATAATGACTAAGTAACTTATCATGGTAAGATTTGGCTATAACTGGGTCTTTCAGAGCTTAAGTATTAAAAGTAAATTTTTTAACTCTAGCACAACACTTTTTAAGTTTAAGTTGCAAGACACTTTTAACAAGATAATGGTCAGATCCAATTTCAGCTCCCCTATATGACCTGGTATTCCTAACAGAACTAGCTCATTTGCTGTTAATTAATACATAATCAATCATATTCTTATGCAGCCCATCGGGTGAAACCCATGTGTACTTATGTATGTCGCGGTGTTTGTAATAAGTGTTAGTTATTCTGAATCCATTGAGTTTACTTACCTGTAGGAGAAATTGCCCATTGCCATTGTAGCTACCAATACCAAAAGGGCTTATTACTTCTCCCCAAAGGTCAGAGTCAGTACCAACTTTGGCATTGAAGTCACCTAAAACAAGGATAATATCTCTTTTCTTGACAGAATTTAAAATATCCTGAAGTTGCCCGTAAAACCTATCCTTCTCATCCTCATAGGCATCCTCAGTGGGAGCATAACAGCAGATAACACTAAAGTCTTTAAAGCTTGTCTGAAATTTTGCTGTAAGAAACCTTTCATCAAGCACTCATATCCTAGAAGAGCATCACTAGCATGTCTGCTGAGAGGCAGACCACGCCTTGGTGATGCTTATTGTCGTCCTTCCCTGAAAAAGAAATTTAAGATTATTTTTAAGAATCTGACCTTTATCTGTCTACCTGGTCTCTTGCAAGCCGAGAATATCTAAATTATAATGGTGGAATTCTTGTGTGAGGACATCAAGAGAAAAAGCTCTGTGCAGAGTCCTCACATTCCAACTACCTAAGGAGAGAAAATGGTTAGTGGGATGTTTAAAGAAACTACGTTTATTAAGAGGGGGAATGCCGACAATATCAAACAGCCCCCTAATCTCAGACATGGGGCAAAGACCCATTCCCTCACCACTAAAGGCTGAAGCCATCTACACTGGAAGACTTCCTCCAATGTAGAATTTGACGATGCCAATAGAAGCAAAGTGTTCAGGTGCCTGTGATGACCTCCGCTCAGGATTATCCACCAGCTGATAAACATATCCTGTGAATCTATTCACTTGGGGCTGTCAACCCACAAACAAACAGAAAACACAGCAGAAAATTTTCCCTCCACAGAAGCCCACCAGTGCAGCAAAATCAGGATCCATAATCAAGCTCAGAGCCATAATTCCGTTCAGGTTGGTATATATGGTCAGCACCAGGACCCTGTGTGGTTGACCACTCCTCAGCAGGGTAGAAAAGAAAAGTAGCTATAGTTGTCCAGATCAGTAGGCCACACTAATCTGGCAGCCCTCCCCTTTCATTCATTTCCACAAGAGAATATCTCTTTTGAAAGGTACCAACAGTCTGCACCACAAGAAGGCAGGGTCAGACATTAGGTGCTAGGCCTGGCAGGTTCTATGCATCATCAGAGGGGATTGGTGCATAACTCTCCTTCCAAAATTCAGTTGACAGACAATAGTTACAATTTACTTATCAAATAAATCAGTTATTTAATTTTTGTAGATTTGTAGAAACCATCAATGCTAAACAATGAATGACAGTGACTTAGGTGAAACTATAGGGGGTGCCTGGGTACCCCCTAATGTTTCATTAAATAAATTTATTCATTGCCCCTTTTGGCCATGTGTGTCACATTTCTTTTTTTTATGTACCAATTTTTAAGTTATTATTTGGCCCTTTATCACCACAGTAAATTTCCAGTGCACATGGAGACTCACTGCAGATGATTTTGATTTTAAGGGGTGCTGGTGTGGTCCCTGGCACCCCTAATAGTTTTGCCTATGGATAGTGGTATTAATTAGGATATAAAAACTGTATGAAAGTAAATGCCTTTTGGGAAAAAAAAACGCGAACACTTACGAATAAACTTAGAAGTACATGAGAAATAGGCACCTGGGTAGTTCTACACATAGGATAAAAAAAAATTTGAAATGCAAAAAATTCCATGACTCAATGGATTTTTACGAAGATATAATATGTATATAAAAGAGAAAAGTGACAGATAAGTTACCCATTCTTGGGTGCTCCTAACAAGATTTAGACTAACTTCCTTATCTGATACTTGTTAACTCACTTTAAAACACATCCCACACTAGTAATTACCTTTTGTACACAAGCCCTCAAAATACTAGCGCTAGCCTTGAATAGGAGATTTGAATTAGATGGTTTTTTTGAAGCAGTTTTTTTCTTTGCTCTGTAATAGAATAAACATAGTTAAGTCTGAAAAGGTCAAGATAGAACAGATGCAAAGACCCCTTAGAAATAAAAAGTCAAATCGTTCCACAAGACTAGATTTTTTCCCTAAATGTTCACAGGGTTTCCCTAAATATACTTGATTTTTATTTTATGGATGGTATCTGCAAAAGCTCTTAATTGCTTCCTTTTTCAACGAGTGTATTGATGTGAATAAGTAGGGAAAATCTTAATGCTGACAAGCAAAAAATTAACCAGTAGTTCCAACTGGTGTGTCACATCCGAAGTCCAGGTGTGTTAAAAAAATTTAAGAAAAATAATAATACTACATACAATTTGTACTTTAGTACTTTTTTTTACAATTTTTTATTACTTTTTTTGTCAAATGTTTTTCTCACTAAGGATGTGAAATTAATATGCAGTTTTGTTTAAATAAACTATATTTTAAGATACATAACAAAAAGACTTTTTACCACAGGTGTGTCACAATAAATGGACTCTTTCAGATGAAATAATTAGTTGAAAAAAATTTTGGTTTTGCCACGAGTGGGATTCGAACCCATGTCTCACGGAAACATGTTGGGTATGCCATTTCTGGAAGATGTGGGTTTGAATCCCACTCAAGGTAAAACCAAAATTTTTTCAGCTACCTAAGGGACCTGGATTCGAGCCCCAGATAAGGATGGATGTTTGTGTTGCTTTTCTGCTAAGGTCTCACCATCTTCACAGACCTTATACTATGGTGTATTAAACTGACAGGCTCCTGTCAGACCTTTGTGGCAAACAGCATTTTTTTAAACTATTTCAAGTGTTTCTTGCCCACAGGACCTTTTCCTGTGATACTTTATTACTGGATTATTTAAAAATTTAACTCTACAAATGTGAAGTAAGATTTATATAAAATACAGGTATCTAATTATACCACATAATTGACTGTAACACAATAATTAGAACTACATTGAAATTATCAGTGTAGAGAGACATTAGAGGTTTTCACTTCAGCAAATTAAATTAGACCATCATAAAAACTTTTAACTCTCAAGTAAAAGTAGCATAAGTATATTCTGTAGCATAAGTAGTCAGGTGTCACATGCTCAAAATATATCATCTTGTAAACTCTAATATTAAGCCAAATTACAGAGTGTAATACAAGCAAAAATTGCACCAAAAGAAAGGATATAATGGGGCAAATAAGCTACCCATTCTTGGATGTTCCTAACAAGATTTAGACTGCCTCCTATCAGATATTTGTTAACTCATCTTAAAATACATTTCCCATTACTAATTTAGTTAAGATGAATGGATGGCTAATGCTGAAAATACAGATAAGAACAAATATGTAACCTGAACAATGACCGACACCTACTACCCTAAGGATTAAGGAGATATACAAATTTTGGGTAATGAAAAAACAAATAAAAATTTTTAAAGAAACAAAGCATGAAAAAAGAAAAATTTCAAGCAATTTTTTGGCTATTAAAGATGAATAGGCAGAGCCTTTAATACAATCGTTCTGTGGCAAACAAATAACTCTTGTAAAAATAAAGTGTTTAATTGCACTTTATTGCATACTGTACTTATGCTTTCATTTACCTTTGTCTTCTACTTTGGATTACGAGTTTTTTTTGTTAACCTTCATGAAGCTTTTGTTTACCTGCTACTAAGACTTTCGCCC
This sequence comes from Ryuthela nishihirai, assembly GCA_038380435.1. Classification (NCBI taxonomy): domain Eukaryota; kingdom Metazoa; phylum Arthropoda; class Arachnida; order Araneae; family Heptathelidae; genus Ryuthela; species Ryuthela nishihirai. The sequence continues at coordinate 39,681,760 of JAWZYU010000024.1, read as the reverse complement.
CTTTAAGCACACTCTTCAATGTAAATTAAAGAACTTTCTTCATTCAATACCATGAATGGTGAACACAGAAACTCAGTGAAGGTGGGGAGGGGTGTGAGCAATTGAATACGACTAAATACCATAAAATTATTAAATTGTTTTATTCTGGCAGTATTTTCCATTTCTTGTGTGTTAGAATGCAGTAGATATGAAACAGTTTTTGATGAGATTGACAATCTTAGTCTTTTAGTGGTGTTCAGCTTCACTGGGATCTTGAAGGGTTGGGTTGTTTTACCTCTGAGCAACACTTTTTTTGCACACAGTGGGCTAAATGGCCAGGTCACAAGGTCACCCTGAGGACCTTGTGACCTCATTGAGTGCTGTAAAGGGAACATGAATATCTTGAAGAAAAAAAAGAAATAAAAAGGGTCAACTAATGTGTTAACAGTGTATGGGTATGTCTATCTTGTGCCTTAGGAATGTAGCATAAAGGTTATTTTATACATGGAAGTTTTTTCATGGCTCTTCTGTCGCCCCTTTCTCACTAAGGATGTGAAAAAAAACTCGCATCCAGTAAAATGTGGTATGTAATTAGTGAACATCCAGATATGAGCTTTGCCAGGTCACCCTGAGGGCTCAGAGAAGGTTGGGGGGAGGGGACCCATTGGACAGCTATTAGCCTCCTGTCAAGGCCATCCAGCATGTTCTTTAATGTGCATAGGTTATGGCTCTCTCGCATATTGGGCCATGGCTTAACATCCCATCTGATGGACAGTGGCCTTTCCAAGCCCATTGGTGTCCCCTACTGACCAAAGACAGGACGGGAAATTTTGTGAAAATAAATATCAATGCTGGCGCAGTTGTGACTCGGACCTGGGAACTGCAGATTATGAGCCTGGCATGCTTACCAACAGAGCCACTCCTGCCCTGGATCTTGAAGGAAGTGATTTTTAAGAAATGTTCTTTTTCACTCCTTGTTTAATGCTCAATGGGCTAAATGAGCAGAAAATAGATAAACCAATGAGTCACTATTATATTAGAAATGGGACCCTCATTGAGTGCTGTAAAAGGAACATGGATATCTTGAAGAAAAAAATAAATAATAAGGGTCAACTAATGTGTTAACAACTAATGTGTTTAACAGTGTATGGGTATGTCTATCTTGTACCTTAGGAATGGTTATTTTATTAGGAATTAGGAAAGGTTATTTTATACATGGCAGTTTTTTCCATGGCTCTTCTGTGGCCCCTTTCTCACTAAGGATGTGAAAAAATATCTCATATCCAGTAAAATGTGATCTGTAATTAGTGAACATCCAGATATGAGCTTTGCATGCTGCTGACTATGCTGCCACATACTAACACATCCTTAACATCTAGGGTTAAGTTTTTTACTTAACCCTAGAAGTGGCAGTATACTCTAAAATGACAAACATTCAGTAGAAAAAATACAATTCAATAGAGTATAACATTGAATATTATCAATATATTTTCTTAAAACTATGAAACTTAAATGTTTGGACCTTTAACTTCACTCTGGTAAATGATACTATATGTTATTAATGACAGACAGAAACTTCTTTCTAGAGAAAATATATCTCACATAACTGTTGAAAAATTGACAGTTGCACTTAAAGAACTACCTTAGCTATTGAAAATTCAACAGCTGAGCAGGAGGTTAAGTGGTTCATGCTCAGTAAGTTGCAACATAAATGGCTAATTTTGCAACGTTTACTAAACATCTAGTATTCAGTTCCTTTGGAAAAATAAAAAAATAGAGCTATGGAAATATGTAGTGCAATAAAAATTTACAGCATTAGATTTTGGTAAAAAATAAAAATGCAACAAAGAATTATCACTTAAAGTGTCAAGTTTCTCACAAAGCAAGCAATTGTGGTCAAGATAATTTTTAACTCTTTTCAACAGAAAAACAACTGAACTTTAAAACTTCACTCTGCAGTGACTGATAGATATATATAGGTCATGTTACATATCAAATGAAAGAACATTTCATTTAGAATAATAAAATAACAGAATTTCAAATTAAAATGAAGTCTACCTCCTAATTTTAAAAAACAATAAACCCTCTTTGGATACTTTAAGAGTTATAAAAGTGTATTTCTTTTGCAACTTGTTACTCTGCATTGAAATAAACTAAATATTCATCTCATAATTATAGAAGGGTTTTTGAAATAATGCACAACCAAATTAAGGTATAAACTGTATTTAAACCAGATTTAAACAGAAGCATTTTTTTTTTCAATTTCTGCAATGGATATTTGGATTGTGTAATATTGTGTAATTTAATATTAGTTTGATGCCAAAGGTTTCTGTGTGACTGATTACATTTTCCAGATAGGAAACAAACCTTTCACACTTATTTTCTGGCTGAGAATGTTAAATGCCTTTTCAGTTTACTGTTGACAAATGAAACAAACCATTTAAAATATTTCCCCTGAACTCAAAATTGCTTATTTAGCTTACTTGCAATCATGTTTTGATTAACACTAAAAAAGCTAACAATGTAGCACCTATTTTCACAGTGATTAGTAAATTCTATTAGATTTATTAGATTTTCAGTGTCTCCATTTTATTCACTGTGCTCCACTCTACTTGCTTTATTTTGGACTTCTTTACTTATTCTTCATACAATATTATATTGCATGAGGTCTGTTGGTGAGTTGGGTTGTTTTACCTCTAAATGGCACTTTTTTGCACATCGTGGGCTAAATGGCCAGGTCATAAGGACCCCGAAGGCTCAGAGAAGGTTGGGGGAGGGGACCCACTGGAACAGCTGTTGGGAGACAGATGGTAGCCTCCCATTAAGGCCATCCAGTATGTAACGTTCACAAGGTATGGCTCTCCCACACATTGGGCCACAGCTTAACGTCCCATCCTTTCCAAGCCCATCGGTGTCCCCTACTGACCATGGGCAGGGCGGGGAATTTTGCGGAGAATCTATAGGTGATTGAGGTCTATTAAGATAATTGCTGTCTAGTCTATAGCCATATCAGAATTATTGTTTTATTGACCAATTTTTTTTTACTAATCTGTTTTTAAAATTGTTGCTTATATATTTGCCAGATTTACTTAGCTTATTAATCTGGCAATTGCATACATTTTTCACCAAAGCGTAAATTTCAGTTTCCTCTTATTAAATTTTGAAAAATTTTTAAGGTGTTATTTTATATTGTCCCATTGTACTTTGTTTTCCCAATGCTGCTTAGGCCAATCCTTTTTTAAATCTCTGTTTTCTTTTTTTACTTTCGTTTTATTTCTTTTATTTCTCTCATGTGTGGTTAATTTCTTTTTGTGTATGTGTTTATTTTGTAGATTTTCCCCAATTTGTTGTTAGGGGCTTATTGCAGCTAGTTGGTAATATACTGGTGCCTAAAAATAGTTAATAAGAAAAAATAAATACCCCCTCAAGCAGCTGTTTACCCACAGAGGTCTGACTACCTGTCACTTTATATGCCATAGTAAAAGGTCTGTAAGAATGGCAGGACCTCAGCAGAAAAGCAACATGAACATCCATACTTCATGCTAATTTATTTATATATATAATTTTTCTGTAGCCATATTATATGGACAATCTCCTGTCAAATCTCATAGAAAATAGGCTGCCTGAGGAGAAATTTGCTAATTTTACAATTTTTATTATTTTTATTTAAAGCTTACTTTTTTTTAGATATATCTTATGCAATTTCCAATAATACAACTGACAACATAAAACTTTATCAAGCAGGTGAGCACCACCATCTTAGCTCAATTACACTGATGAACAGAATTAAGGTAACATCTTTTTCAATAATATGTTAGTAACAATATTGCATTTAAAAGATGAAAAACACATTAGCTTGCATTTTTTTATGCAAATTCTGATTATGAAATCCAATTAATCTATGTGCATTGCAGCAAACCAATTAGTTAAGACTATAAACCTTAGTTTAAGGCTCTCTTTTCACATGGGTTATTTTGCAATTTACCTGCAGAGCAAGCCATCATCACCTAAAAAATTAATAATTCCTATGTTGGAGAGAACAGTCTCAGGCTGAGATGGAAAGATAGTCAAATGTGTGCAGGTGGTATCAACACTTTTAGAAACAATTTCAGGAGACAGGAACTATTACCAAGAGGTACCAGAACAAGCCCCTGAGAGTTACCTTAAATAAAGACAATTGATATTTTTCTAATGGTAAGGTACAATTTCAGGGGACAGGAACTATTACCAAGAGGTACCAGAACAAGCCCCTGAGAGTTACCTTAAATAAAGACAATTGATATTTTTCTAATGGTAAGGTACAACGCATCACAATTTTTGTGAACTGTGGTTTCAGGAAGGATGAATTTTTTAACAATTGTGAAATAGCTTAATGAGAATGGACTTTATGAAAGGAAGCCAGTCTTAATTGGTGTCATTAACTTGATATTTGGAGACTGAAGCAATGGACCATAATAATCTCATCAGGAGCATTACACATTTGAGCTCCCCCCCTGCAATTTTGACTTCTCATTAGCATTAACACCACATATTACAATGGGCAATTAATGGAGTGTTGGACTTGCACATCTCAGTTGACCACACTATGGGGTTCTTAAATGCTTTGGAGAAGAGATTGATATGTGGTTCTGCTGCACGGGAACACTTCTAGGGAGAAAGTAGAGTGCTCAGAGGTGAAAAGACCCCTCTGGACCATTGAGCACTTTGGAGGCCCATGCTTATGCTGTGTTTAAGGAGTCAAAGAATTAGCTTTAGCTGGAAAGACTTGAGCCAATGCTCTAGGAGTTAGGGGACATAACATCTTGGTGTGATAGTGCATTAAGGGTATCCCTGATTCATGCATACATATAGTATAATTATTGTACAATAAAAGTATATATTTAAACTAGAATGTTAAGAGTTTATATTTTCTAAAAGTGAGTCCTGATTAAAAAGAACTTAATGCATTATAAATGACATTTACCAATGTATTGGCAAACTATCATATTACAGTGGCCAATTAAATTTATATTTTTCTAATGGCAAGGTACAACAGGTATCACACTTTTTGTGAACTGTGGTTGCACATTACCATATCCTCTAGATAAAATGACATATGGAATATGTTTGTAAAGATTCAATAGAATCTATCTAATAAATCTTTACAGACATAAAATGACATATGGAATGTAAGTTATATCTAGAGGATATGGTAATGGTAGTAGTGTGAATATTTGGGGTGAGATCAATATCAATGTTTTTTTTTTGCTAGTTTTATGGAGATCCCTGATGTACAGACTAGAGATCCTTGGGCCCTATGTGCAACTTTTTTCTATGTACTATTGGCCATAATTTCATCTTTAAGGAAGACAACTCCTGCCTCTATGGAGCTCTGCTGGTGAAGAAGTACCTGAAAACCTAAGATGTCAACAGAATGAAGTGGCCAGAGAGGTCCCTGAACCTAATTCCAATCTGCTCTATTGCGACAACTTGCGACTAAGACATACTATCTAAAGCTACTACTTCTTACTGCCTAATCCTGTTATCTACTATATCCAGACTACATTATCTACTATATCTACCCATATCTAATGTCTTTCCCTCAAAAGATAAGAGATATTTACTAGTGAGATGTTAATCACACAGACTTACCTTTTCAACCATTACCCTACTAGAACTATTACATCTTAGTGGCAAAAAATTTTAAAGTGCTGATAATGAGTTACAATATTATAACTATTACATATAATGCTTTATATTCTCAGAATATCATATGATTAAATACACTGTATAAATTAATATTTGATTTTCAAGATTTAAATGCTATTTATAATAAGTTGATAGAGAACTGTGCTACACATTTCTAACCTAATAAAGTGATAGAATCTTATTATATAATAGGCATAATTCCAGGTGGGTGGCGAATGAATGAACAAATGGGTGGACATGTGTTTCTTGCAAGTCCACAGTAGAGCCTTAGTCCACAGCATGACATCAATGGTGGCAGAAAATTTTGGTTCCTTGTGGTTCTGCAGATACTTGACCAATTGGTCCCAGATTTAGTGTGGTGATCCTACTTAGGTCAAGCTGAATTGGGTTAAGAGCTAGGATTGCTAGCTGCTGTAGGACAGGAGTAATCCCTCTGTAAGGGTCAGAAACTTCTGGGAGGCTGCCATTGCCTACCTTATGAATGGAGTAGTACATTATCAGCGGAGAGTTATAAATGGAGTTAATGCTCTTGAAGTCTGCACATAGTCTAATACTCCCTTAATGAAGTCTAATATTCCTTTTCATGAGTGAATCAAATTCCCATTAATTTCTGTTTTAGTTAGTATATGATACTAAGAATCATTATTCTTTTACTCAAAGACAATTTGATGCTATATTTTGGCAGGTGCATCACCAGTCTATCATCCTGTTCCATGATTCAAAGCCATAATGATTTAAACAGTTATATGAAATTAAAGAGAAAAACAAAAATTTTAGTATTGCACAGTTTGCTTTGCATTAGTCCAGAAAGTAGTGTAAATATTGGTTAAAAATAATAAGATAATTTTCACACTCAATCTCTGCAACTTTTTTTCTGGGAAAATGTGAAACATGTTCAACATTTTGTGGACATGCAAAATTGCTTATAAAATACCATAAATGGTAATTAACCGAGCTTAAGAAACAAATATCAACATTCAAGTTACTTATATGCCAATAGTGCTATTTTATATCAATGGAAAGCCATTTCAAAGCCCCATAACATTTAAAATACTGTTTTTGGAAAAATATCAAGATTTATATTTTTATTTGCTTTCTGCAAATATCCTTTCACTTTTTAAGAGTGTTGGAAGTTGGAATACTTCAACTTCTTTAACTAATAATTTAAACACATCATAATATAACGTTAGTTAAGCATTCTTGTTTTACAATTATTATGCATTTATATGTAGTACTGTAATATTATTTGCACTATTATGTATTTTTAACAGTTTCTGCAAATAATTTTTTAATTAGAAAAAATGACATGTAACGTTTTTTGCTGTTTCATGCTTCAGCTGCTATAATCTTTTAGATTTAATTTATATCTGTAAACTTATCTCCCATGGTATTTTTACATAGAAAATTTATAAGTGCTTTACATAACATGAGACTGTTCATATTTCAATGGCACTTGAATATATACAGCTCACAAAAATTAGGGGATATTTTATCACTTTATATTCATTTTGAAATATCCCCTAATTTTTGTGAGCAGTGTATATTATGCACACTAGTTAAATACATATGTATATCAAAAAACTAAGAGGTATATCTTTATGTCCATTATAAGCTGGTTATTAATGATCAGCTAAAACATTTAAGTGTCAAAGACCCTCATGGCAAAAGAATATATAATATAAATGCAATTTCTTTTTTGTCCTAATTACAGTGATAAGTTTGATATTGTGTGTTAACACAATAAGTTTCATTGGTTCTACTAACAGAGAAATTACCTAAATCTAGAATTACTGCAGTCAAGAATTATATACAAGACGCATATTTTTACAAACTTTACATTTTAACTACAATACTTTTACCACAGAAAGCATTCTATCAAGTAATGTGGTTTATTTGGAGTTTTATGGCACACTAAAAACTTGGGTTTTATATAACTCTATTGTGTCAAACCAATCCATCATATGAAAAAATTTCTTCCTTAGTTCTCAATTTTTTTTTTTAATTTTTTAACAGCAATCTGAATTTTTATTACTATACAAACTATTCCAATATGTCATAAGCTAAAACACTTCGCAAAGACATTATTGGCATTATAATAGTCTAGGCTTCTTTTACATATTTTTCTGTAGACATCAATTCAAACTGGAAGAAGTTTGTGCTGCTGTTATTGTTGCTAAACTGCACACACTTTCTTAGTGCTATTTTCATGTGCAAAATACATGATGTATGAATTTATGGATCACTGTTCAAAAATTTAAACTTCTACAGCAGACAAATAACTCCACTTCTGGCCATTAAAAATTCAACACCAGGAAAGACAATAGACATCATAGCCATATTTAGTGAATACATAGCTCGTGTTACAAGGAGCAAATGATTACAAATACCACTTGGTTAGACTTGTGGAATACAAAGAAATCAGTATTTGTGTAGCCATCATGAGCAGCAATAACCACTGCTATATGGTACGGCATTGAGAGGATCGGATGTGTGTTCGGGGAATGTCAGTCCATGCAGTTTTGATACGTACCCAAAGTTCATCTGTTGTAGCAGCTGCTGGTGTCTGGTGTGCTAGTCATCATGAGATCATGGACCAGACATGCTCAATTGTGGAGAGATCCAGTGAACATGCAGGCCAAGGCAAAAGTGTCATATGGTGGCTATCCAGGAATTGTTGGACAATGCATGCCACATGTTGGGCATTGTCCTGTTGGTAAATGGCACCAGAGAGCCCTGAAGATAAGGTACGACCACAGGCTCCAACACCTCAGTGATGTAACGCTGGCCGTTCAAAGTACCGGCAATGTGTACAGGGCACATGCATGGAATCTAATGACACCCCATACCATAACACCAGGGGCCAGACCTGTATGGCACTGCATCATGCATGTCTCACTGAGTCTGTCACCACGGTACCGCCAGATATGGATTTGTCCATTATGGTGCTGCATACTGAAGCGGGATTAGTCTGAAAAAACGATGTGATGCCATTCGCAACGTTCTTGGCACCATTGCAGTAACATGTGCCTGTGTTGTAGAATCAGTGGTAGCCAAAGCAATGGCCACCTAGCAAAGATGCCCTGATGTTGCAGACAACATTGAACCGTACGTGTGGACACTGGTTGATGTGCAACACACCCTAACTGTTGAGCTAAGGTGTTTGATGTGGCTGTACGATCATTCAAAGCCATGAACATAAGATGTCTGTCCTCTCATCGTTTGTGTGACAGAGCTGTTGAAATCCCTCACATCGGTGAGTTCGTTCTTCCTATACCCACTGAAGCCATATTCTCATCACTGTGGCAGCATTCCGTCTAACACGAGTACTGATGTCCCGGTACGATAATTCACCTTCCCACAATTCTCCCTCAATCAAAGTCGGAAACCTGGTCGTATGGATGCCGTGTTCTTTGACAGGGCATACTTGATCCTTTAATGCGCAAGAACTGCGAGCAAACACAATTCCAGGGCTTTACACGGGCTCTTTGTAATCTCCTCTTATACCACTTCCTATTTCGGGACAATCTGATGAGTTCTTCCTGGTGTTGCACTTTTAATGGCCAGCAGTGTATATCCAAGTTGAAAACATATACTTCTAATAATATCCAAGTATACGTGTCTTCTGGGGCGGGGGTGGCTCAGTTGGTAGCGTGCCAGGCTCGTAATCTGTAGTTCCCAGGTTCGAGTCCCAGCTTGGTCAGTGTTGAGATTTATCTCCGCAAAATTCCCCGCCCTGCTCACGGTCAGTAGGGGACACCGATGGGCTTGGAAAGGCCGCTGTCCGTCGGATGGGACGTTAAGCCATGGTCCCGTGTGCAGGAGAGCCATACCCTGTGCACGTTAAAGAACACGCTGGATGGCCTTGACAGGAGGCTACCATCTGTCTCCCAACAGCTGTTCTAGTGGGTTCCCTCCCCCAACCTTCTCTGAGCCTTTGGGGTCCATGTGACCTGGCCATTTAGCCCATGGTGTGCAAAAAAGTGCCACTCAGAGGTAAAACAACCCAACACAACTTGTCTTCTAATAACTTCAAGTGCATAAAACAAATTTAAACTTCTAACATTTTTTTATTATTACCTATGCATACCAGTATATTAACCTTAAAAAAAGAAAAATCTATGATAAACCTTCAAAAAACATTTTTCAATTCTTTCCAAGTTGGATGAGCAATTTGATTCAACAATGAATTTGTTTCCAGATCAGAGTAATGACAATTGCAATGAAATTTTAACACTCAATGAAACCAGTTAAAACAGAACCTTTGAAAGTAGCCTAAGTTGACTGCATTTTTGCAGAACTCCCAAAAGCCTACGTAAAATGAAATCAATAAAGCTGATCAATTTAAAGCAGAACCTCAGGTGGTCGACTTGTTTTCAGTGATTATCCATTTTATGTTTCATAAACCATTTAGCCATTTTTAACCTGGGAAATTCTATCCTAGCATAATTAATGAGGATATACTCACAATGGTAGTTCTTTCATGATGCATATGTCTGTCACATGTACTTAAAGGATTAAGCACAGTTTTTGTAGAAATTAAAATGTTATTAAATAATGCGAGCTCTAAAAACACTTAAAGGTAATAATAAATTCAGAACCATAAATTATAAATGATAATATTGGAGATAAATGAAGTTCTTTATTTTGTCTTGGTTGATTGTTTTACCTCTGAGTGGCACTTTTGCATACAATGGGCTAAATGGCCATTAATGGTTTCTCTGAGCCTTCAGAGTCTTTGTTCCAGGTCACAAGGACTCTGAAGGCTCAGAGAAGTTTGGGGGAGGGAAACTACTGGCCAACTGTTGGGAGACAGATGGTAGCCTCCTGTCAAGGCCATCCAGCACGTTCTTTAACGTGCACAGGGTATGGATCTGATCCATACACATGGGGCCATAGCTTAACATTTCATTTGAAGGATGGTGACCTGTTCAAGCCCATCAGTGTCCCCTATTGATTGTGGAAATAAATCTGAACTCAGGCACAGGTGGGACTTAAGTCTGGGACTGCAGTTTATGAGCCTGGTATGCTACCAACTGAGACATCACCACCCCATACTGTATTTTGTGAGTTTCAGAATTAAATTTAATAACAGTAATTTACACCTAATGCTATGATACCATTGAAAAGATAATTTTTTGATAATTACACTGCTAACAAAGTTTAAAAAAAATCATTAGATTTAAAAAGGACTAATTAGGGGTTTATTATTTACTACTTAAACAAATTGCATAGATTTATATACTGTTTAGAAAGATATCCAGAGAATGCACAGAAAACTTATTACAACTTAAAAACTGAATATATTAAATAAAAATATCCTGCTTTAAATATGTCCATATTATGCAAAATATACTTTTATTGACTTTTTATAGTAATATTTAAAATCTTCCTGCAATAAAATCTAAATCTATGAATAAACATATAATGTAAAATATATATATATATATTTCATGATTAGATTTATAGTTCTACACAGGGCCAGATCTAAGGAAGGGAGGGGGGAGAATGCTAGTAAAGGTAATAGAGGCAAAAAATTATTAAACTTAATCAAATTTAATACATTTTCATGAAAATTTTAAGGGCCTGTAAAAAGGAGAGGAAAATATTGTATTGCATTGAAAATTCAAAGTCTCTTAGGGTCCGGTCCCCCTTTTACATTTCTCTTAGCAAAGTCTCTTAGGGTCCCTCTTTTACATATTTCTAGCTCAATTGCATTTCTTGCCCCCCACCCCTCTAGGTCCAGCCCTGGTTCTACATTTTTTAAAACTACTGAAATCTATGTACAAATGCTACAAACATTTACAATACAGTCTTTGCATAAGTCGAGAACCGAGAACTCGACGGAAATATACTAAAGTTTGAAATTGTTGTACATAATGAATAGTCTTTTGTTACACAATTTTTCACATGACTTCTGTGAATTCCTAGACATTAACCACTGTTCAAAGCTTGGAACACTGAAGCTAAAGTCATGAAAATTAAACACTTATATCAAAGTCAGATTCCTTTTCATAATGTATATGATTAAGTGTTGATCTCAAAGCACGCACACACACACACACACACATGCTGTACTGCCTTCTCAAATGACTACTAATCTAGATAGTTTTAACCAGTTACTTTATTCATAAAATTATATTCCAATTATATTCTAGTAATTCATAACAATATAATGTAGTCATCATAGAAATATTATTGCATAACATTGCTGAACAATTAAATATATTTGTTCTCCCTATTTGAAATATTATGAAAACATTGTTTATTTTATTTGTTCTATTTATCTGGAACAAGACATTTCAGCACATTTTTAATACATTTTATATTGATGACATTTATATACTATTGTCAATTGTACACTAAACATTACATGAATATATTTCAAGTTTTTTGTCATTAATTCACAACGCACAAAATTTTGTGAAGCATTTGTGTTAAAGTACTTAATGATAGACATATTTTGGTTCAATTATTTTAATAATCATAATTAATATAAATATATGTGCACAATTCCTAAGAATATATTTCCTTTCTTAATCTGAAAGCAAATTTCAAGATAGTGTGTATTTTTTTTAATATGTGATATGTTCCCTAAAAGATTATTAATCCAAAAATAAAAAAAAAATGTTTTTTCAATACTTTTAGTGTAAGATTAAAAGGCAAACAATTACAAAATAATTTAATTGTGAGAAATTTTAACATGATTTGAAATTATAAATAAGTTAAACTTTATCTTGACCTCGCAGAAGTTGAAACTCTATATAATTTACAGCACAGACAAGTTTATTTCTATACACTTTTTCAGATACCTGCTAAACACTAACAATGGAATCCAAATTTGCATTTACAAGACACGAATTTCAATGCTAACTCCCCTAAAGTACATATAAAATGTAAAGATAATAAAAACCATACAAATTTAAAGTGTAATTTCAAATTATATTTATGCACATTGAATGGATGTAACCTGAATATCAGCAATACTGATAGGCTTTGCTTATTCACCCAGTTTAAAAATCTTATACCTCAAATAACTGAAACATGCAACCTACTCTACATATATTTTTGCAAACATCAACATGCAACAGTAACAAAAATGCAATTCCATTTAAATTTCAAATAAAAGTGCAACATTAAAAACACAATGAACTAACTCTGGACCATTTTCTCAGAGTTAAAAATACCATACCATTTTATATGCAAGCAGATAAAGTTGATTCACCTATTCTACTAACTGCAAAACATGCAATTTATGAACAAACATAACCACTTTGGTACTTATCATACAACCAAAATGATATATACATCAAAGAGCCAAAACATTATGACCACCTGCTTAATATGATGTTGGTCCTCGACATGCCACCAAAACAGCTCTTACCAGTGAGGCATGGATGCTACAAGGTTTTTAAAGGTGTTTGTGGTATATGGTACCCACATGTTACCAGCAGATCCTTTAACTCTTTGTAAATTACATGGTTGAACCACCACAGATTGGATACGCACAAACCACAGACACTTGATTGGATTGATGTCTGGGGAATTTGGAGGCCAGAGCAATACCTGGAAGTCTTCCTCATGTTCCACAAACCATTCTCGAACAATCCAGGTAGTGTGGCATGGTGCATTATCCTGCTGAAAGAAGGCAGTACTAGAGGGATATACTGTTGCCATGAAAGGATGTACCTGGTCTGCAATGATGTTTAGGTAGGTGGTAGAAGTCGTAGTTTCCTGCACATGAATGACTGGACCCAGGGTTGCCCAGCAGAACATTGCCCAAAGCATTACATTTCCTCTATTGGCTTGTTTTCATCCCATGTTGCATTCTGATGCCAATACTTCCCCAGGTAAATGACACACACATTCTCGGCCATCCACACGGTGCAACAGGAAATGAGATTCATTGGATTAGAAGACCTTCTAATCATTCAAGGTCCAGTTTTGATGCTCACAAGCCCAATGTAGATGCTTTCGATGGTGAAATGAGATTAGCATGGGCATTCAGAGCAGCAGCCCGATTTTCAGCAGGGTTCAATGTATTTTGTGTTGCGACACATTACTCCAATCACCAGCATTCAAATTACAGGCGAGTTGTGCTACAGTATCCCTTCTGTTGGCTCGTACCATATGGGATAGCCTTCTCTCACCCCACACCTTGCCAGTGGTTGATAGTTTTTCCCTCCTCGGACCACTCTTTGAAAGTATTAACCATGGCTGACTGTGAGCATCCCATAAGCCTTGCTGTCTCGGAAATGTTCTGACCCAGTCATCTGGCCATTACAATTTGGCCTTTGTCAAACTCACTTTAGTCCGCTGCCCTTCCCATCTGAAGAACAAGAATAACACTGATTAACAGAACTCAGTATCAAGTGTTATTTATACCATTTCATGACCTTCACCACATGCTGTCATTTACCTGCAGTTGCTTTGATTTGCATAAAGATGCACTGATCATAATGTTTTGGCTCTTCAGTGTATATTTAATATATAAACCCAAAGAAAAAAACTTAAGTTACTTGGCAGTTCTGAAAAACCAAAACTTATACTCTGCTATAAGGTAGGCTGTATTTTCCATTAAAATAAACAATATATAATGACAATGTTCATAGGGCTACTTATATTTCTGACCTATGGTAAACTAAGTTGACATTTTTAAAAGCCTTGCTTTGAATGCTAAACAGATAATTACACCTTTTTTTAAGTTGTATATATTTATACATCAGATTTAATTAGAACTAACTTCTGAAGCTGAAAATGCTTTCACACTATATAATTGTCCGACACCAAAGTACCCTCGGGATATTAATATTATATATAGTAAATTTTTCAGAACTGAAGAGCAACATTTCAAATTTTCATACTTCTAATATTGTAAAATCTCACATTTCAACCACCTTATGATGTCTTCTGCAACTTAAATTCAATAATATACTATTTATTAGTATATCTGGTTTAAAACTGATTGTACCTATCATATTATTTGAAAGAAAAATAAACTACAGTGCATAATCTGACTTTCAGGGTACCGAAATTTGTTTTTGGTATTTTATTTGGCTGTAATATTCATATAGCACCTCAAAATCTGAATCAAAGCTTTTTTTCTGCATAATAAGTTGATTATAACAAAGGTGGTCTTATGGAGATTTACTGCCTAATTTGCTCTTATTATAAGAAATAAAAGAGAACAGGCACTTCTTTTTTTTACTAACACAAATAAAATGTAAGTGTCAAGACACATTCTATCTAGTTCATTACAATTTAGTCCTGAATGAAACATGCTGGAAAACTTATAAAATATTCTAGAATTGATTAAAAGCAAATCTAACAAACAATTATTGTAGTGTTTAAATAGAGTAACACATGCAATGAGTAAATTAATATTCAATATTTTACAAAACATCATACGGCTGAATAATTGCATTCATATGTATAAGCATATAAAAATAATCATGTTCATAACACTAGAAACATTTATAATTTATGGCATTACACTTAGTAGTTAAAATACATTTTTTATAGAAAGTTTTAAATGCCTTAAAAGAGCTTAATTAGAAGATTTTATTACTCATTTTGCATTGAAAACATTAATGAAGTAAAATATTAATGCAAATTTATATACTAAAGGCTATAGAACACAACTACTAGATATTAACTATGCTCAAAATTATAAATGGCATTAGATAACAAGTAGTAAACGTAATCCCATCATTAAAATAAGGACACATTATGTTTAACCATAACTCATTAATTGCATGCAAAATATATATAAAAATTAATTGTAATTTGGATCATGCTCAGTGAAATTGCTCAAAATGCTTAAGTATTGTTGTGTTTAATTTTGACTTTATACAGTGGCAATGTGTATATGGATGGGGAAGGGGGTAATAATTGCACAAATTTTGAAGCCATAATATAGCAAAGAGTGGATTTTTTTTTTGCACCAAAATGCCTATGCAATGTATTTTTATGAATTGGCAAATCAATTACTAAAAGATTTAATATAGTTACAATTTTGTGAAGCTGTTTGATGAAGCTTACTCTCTAGTAAAACATGAAATTTTCTTGCAATGAATAGTTTAAAAAAGCAACAAAAATATAGTTATAGAATAAGTGCTACAAACAAATGCATTTCTGACAAATTTCTACTAAGTTCATTATACACACCTGGCTTACAAAAATTAAAAATAATATCAGAAATTCAGTAAAATATTCAACTGCTTTATACTTGCCTTTTTCCCACCTTAAACAAAAGAATACTTTTTTCAAAATTCAATAGTGTACTGTTTATTAAAATTTTGTTGTTAGTAAATATATTTTCCATTATTAAGAAGAATGTCCGATAGAGATAATTTTAAACTCAAAAAATTTATATTGGCAAGATTTAAAAAAACTGAAATTTGCACTTAATGTAATTATTAGGGATGTTTGAATTCAAAAGTAGAATGAAAAGACTTGTAAATTTGAATGATGCTTCAAAGTTAAAAAATTATCTCTTTTTTGGAAGTTTTATTTTAGAGATGGAGTATTATTTTTAACTTTGAAAACAACTATAATGTTAATTATATAATAGTTATTAATAATTAACATTATAGTAATAAAATAGTTATTAAAATAACATGCAATGGTGAAATTATTCTTAAATTCATAACACACTAACACAATTGAAACCTGTAGCTATCAACTGTGAGTTAAATTTGCCAATACATTATACTAAGTTGGCTATTAACACATTTGTTTGGACTGGACCTTATTTAAAAGACTAATTATATAATTAAACCAAGTATCAACTACTTTCTTTTTACAATGTAGGTGTATTGTGTACCAGTTAATGTATATTTGAGAATTTTAATGTAATCAAAAATTTCCCCATTATTATAGCTATTGCTATGAAATGAGATAAAAAGCTCTTTGAAAGCAGGCAGCTATTACATATGCTCACTTGTACATGTTATCTGGCTGAGTGACTGGTTATGCATGAAATTTGTATGCACTGTATAATGCAGCAGGAGTATTTACCATGAGTATTTTAGTGTTCTGACCAATTACACAAATTAGTGACTCTTTTTAACACATTTTAACATTTATATTGTAAAGAAAAACACCTTAAGATTTTTACACTCAGTTTACTGGTATCTCAGGCCAGTACTATACACAACATTTAAAAGAAAACTGCAGTCAATGAATACTTAAAAATAGACTGTAGAATTTGTCAAAAAAAGTATATCACTGACACAGACTTAATTATATATTTTTACTATGTCTGGATTCGAAGGAAATTAGTTACTTTGAGCAATGATCCCAATGGTTAATATATAAGATGGAAAAGTCTCAGTGTATAAAACAATAAGTTGAGAAATTTCACTAAAAACACTGGTAGACTATATAAAATAAAGATTTGAGATGTTGTGACAAATCATGGAGCAATAAAAAAAAAGATGTGAGCAAATGTAGCAAAGCAAAAAAACAGTAGAGATTCTAAACAAAGTTCAATTTATTTCAATCAATTTCATGATGGTAGAAAAACTTACATTTCATTCAGATGGAGTACCAAAAACTGATCACATTTGATAATGTCAAGAAATGCATGATGTTAACAAATTAGATAACATCGATAAACGTGCACTAATCTAAATAAACCTTATTTAGAATCACTCCTGTTTTTGTGACTTGCTGTATATTTCAACCCATTTGCTTATATCTTTGTTACTGCTCCATGATTTGTAATGATATCTCAAGTCTTTATTTTGTGTAGCTCTTGCATCTACCAGTATTTTTTAATGAAATTTATCAATTTCCAATGGTAATTAACTTGCTTCTTTGTCTTGAATATTTTCTTTTCAATAAAATGGAATTTACTGTGGAATCCTGTTATTGGCATCCTTGGTGGATTGTTTTCATTCCCTGGCTGATTTTACATTGGAGAATATATTTTAGTAGGATTTTTCATGATGATTCTGGAGCAATGGTGGCTCACAAGTTTTGTTAGTTGAAGTGCATAAGCCAGAACAAGAAGATAATATCAATTGATGGAAATTGATATTATATGAAATATTAATAAAATGAAATGAAATATTAATGATATATTGGCCTCAATGTAAGATACTAATCAATTGTAAAGGTATCATTACTAATCACTAAAAATAATTGCATTTCCATTTGATTTCATCCTCCTCCTCAAGCAGCCATGGACAGGCAGGCACTGGCCAAGAATGCATGTTTCGTTCATGGGATGCTAATGTTTGCTCTTCTCCAATGTGCATGTTCACTGTAGTGACAGCTTAATGACTACACAAACTTGAGAGTTTTATCTAAGTTTTTAGCTTCTTGTCATTGTCCATTTACTTGACCAACCATTCCCAAATTTTCTACATAGGTCTCCCTGTTCCCTTTGTGTTGCATTAAAAAATCAAGTTCCTACTTATAATAGAACATGATTTAGTGATACATTATTTATGTAACTTTAGCAAATTGGGAATCAGTCTGCCATGGTGATTGCCTTCTGAGCTTTCTGTGATTACCAAAGAGTTCATTTCAAGTTTCTTGATTGGAGAAATGAACACAGAACTTGCAGGGGATAGCCAGTATTTTTAAATTAATATCGCAATAATGTATTTGAAGACAATATTTTGACATATGTAGGATTTTGTTCCTAATTCCTTTGCAACATATATCAGACTGACACATATGAGTGATCTGCTGTATTTTCATAGAAAGATCTCATTCTCATGCAATTCTCCCTGTGTAATAAACTGTGATATATGTCATTGCACACTATATTGAAAAGTTGGAGTGCCTGCTTGTATCCACTCTTTTGCATGGATGAAAGAAGCGTCACCTCTCATGCCCGATAAAAATAAACATTATTTGAATGTGAAAAGTAACTATCATTGACAAAATCTTGTTTTTTAATCTTTCCAGGGTTCAAAATTAAAGTTATTTAATTCTCTATGACACTGCTAAATGTTTTTAAGCACTTCAAGACATTGACTATGCTATCAAGTATCAATAGTTATTAAGGAGAGATTTAAATGCTTTATTATGGTAGCATTTCAGCATTTCTGTTTTAGCTAGTTACAATTGTGTTTTATATACTCAGATAACAAATGCTTGGCTAAATTGTGCAGTTAAGAACTCTTGATAACTAATGATGCTTAAAACTCCACCAGCAAAAGGTAAAATCTGACTAAAAGGTCATCTTCCAATGGAAATCAATTAAAGAACCATGCTACAGCAGCAGAGCAAAAAGAACGAAGAAAAAAAAAACTCACCAAGAATGCCAACAACAGTTAATATGCACAGTCAACAAAAATAAAAAAAACTTGTAAAGACTGAAATAACAGCTGTGTTGAAAACACTTTTATACATTTTTCAATCAATTATATCATAAATATTAACCACTTTGTAAGTCGATTTAATTTTAGAGGAAAAATTGTCTTGAGCTGGGTGGGGATATGAACCCACGACCTCCTGATAACATGTCAGGTGCTCTAAACTACTGAGCTACCGGTCACCAATCAAAATCTCCTCTAATTGATGATATGAACATTCTCAACCTATAGTACTTATTCCATTATGTCACATATAAGTGCTGTTCGGGCGATCTTAGCCACAATTTGGCAAATAAATGCCGTAACGATGGAAAGTATATTTACAAGTATCATCATCATCATCCTCCTCCTCAAGCAGCCATGGGCTACGGAGGTCCAACCAGACCGCGCAGTTTAATTCTCCAAGCATATCTGTCCTGAGCTACATCTGCTGCATCCGGCCACTGTACACCAATTCTATCAAGGTCCTGTTTGACATTGTCTGCCCACCGCATCCTAGGTCTCCCCCTCCTTCTGAGGTCTCCAGGCACACTGTTCATAACCCTATTCGCCAATCTATAATTATCCATACGGGCAACATGGCCAAACCAGCGGAGTCTCTCTCTGCACAATATGCTGCTTAAAGGAGGTTGCAGACTCCTTTGCCTAACCTCATCATTAGTTACAAAGTTAAACCACCTAATACCCAAGATACTGCGTAAGCATCTAGAATCAAAAGCATCTAGTTTCCTGTTATCTTGCTTACACAGCGTCCAAGTTTCACTACCATAACTAACCCTAGAAAGAACCAAACTATTATACAGTCTAATTTTAGTCTTTAGGTGTATACGCCTATTTCTCCACAATCTCCATAGATTCTTAAAAGTCCCGGCAGCAATACCTATTCCTCTGTTTATCTCATGCCGCACATCACCAGTATCAGTTACGCAGCTCCCAAGGTAATTAAACTGTGACACCTGCTCAAGACTGCAACCATTCAGATTAACTGAATCACAACCTGCCTGACCAATTTTCATCACTTTAGTTTTCTCTCTGTTTATAACCAAACCTACTGTACTACCAGTCTCATCAACAGTTCGAATGAAAGAGTTCATCTCATCAACATCATTTGCCAAAAGGGCTAAATCATCAGCATAATCTAAAGCAGAAATTTTCGTATCTCCAGCCCATTTAAGGCCAAAAGCTTTCCCTTGAAGTGAATTTCGCATAACATAATCAACAACCAAACTAAAGAGAAAAGGAGACAAAATGCACCCTTGTCGAACACCAGAAGTAATGCTAAACCAATTGCTACAAGCCTTACCAACTCTCACACATGACTCAGTGTTATTATAGAGAGCTTTCATTGTGTTAACTAACTTGTCTGGTATACCATATGATCTCACAATCAACCACAAATTATGACGATCAACAGAGTCGAAAGCCTTTTTGAAATCAACAAAGCTAGCAACCAAAGGTTTCTGAAACTCTAAACATTTCTCAAGAATCTGCCTAAGTGAAAATATCTGATCTACACATCCCCTACCATTTCTGAATCCACATTGCTCATCACGCAATTGCCTGTCAACCAGATTCTTAATTCTATTAAGCACAATCATCGAAAGAACTTTACCTGGAACGGAGAGTAGGCTGATACCCCTATAGTTATCACAAGAATAGCGATCACCTTTTTTGAAAATAGGGATAATAATAGCTCTGGTAAAATCTTTAGGAACCATGCCTTTATCATAAAAGTTATTCAAAATTTCAGTCATCCAAATGGTAACAGAAACATTCCCAGCTCTAAGCATTTCCGTAGTAATTTCATCCACCCCTGGGGATTTATTAAGTTTAAGTTTAGAAATAGCCAAACTAACTTCAGATTGTGTTATAGGGCCAACATTAAAGCCAACAATGCATCTATCATCATTGCAAACAATGGGAGTAGAACTAACCACATTGTTTAGAACATCACTGAAATGCTCAGCCCACCTAGCTATGACAGAATCCTCACCTTCTATAACCTTGCCTTGTTTATCCTTCAATCCCTGTATACCTGTTCGTTTTCTACCACACAAAACATTAACTATCTGGTACAGCTCTCTGCTGTTGTGCTGTCTAACTGCTTCCTCAGCTTTGTCAGAAAGGCCATCAAGCCAAAGATTCTTATCAGTAGCTAACTGATTCTTTACACGTTTATTAAGTTCTTTGTAATGCTTTCTATTAGGACTAGTAGGGTACTGATTAAGGACATTCCTGCAGTTCCTTCTTTATGAAATAAGCTCAAGTGCCTTATCACTTAAATAATTCTGCCTCCTCTGCTCCTTTTTCCCTAAAAGAGTACTGTTAGTTTCCAAAAAAGCCTGTTTAAAATGGCCCCATTCTTCCTCAACTTCAGTATTAAGCAAACCATGACTGTCATAATGACTAAGTAACCTATCATGGTAAGCTTTAGCTATAACTGGGTCTTTCAGAATTTCAGAATTAAAGGTAAATTTTTTAACCCTAGCACAACACTTTTAACAAGGTAATGGTCAGATCCAATTTCAGCTCCCCTATATGCCCTGGTATTCCTAACAGAACTAGCCCATTTGCTGTTAATTAATATGTAATCCATCATATTCTTATGCAGCCCATCAGGTGAAACCCATGTGTACTTATGTATGTCGCGGTGTTTGTAATAAGTGTTGGTTATTCTGAATCCATTGAGTTTACTTACCTGTAGGAGACGTTGCTCATTGCCATTGCAGCTACCAATACCAAAAGGGCCTATTACTCCTCCCCAAAGGTCAGAGTCGGTACCAACTTTGGCATTGAAGTCACCAAGAACAAGGGTAATATCTCCTTTCTTGACAGAATTCAAAATATCCTGAAGTTGTCTGTAAAACCTATCCTTCTCATCCTCATCAGAATCCTCAGTGGGGGCATAACAGCAGATAACATTCAAGTCTTTAATGCTTGTCTGAAATTTTGCTGTAAGAAACCTTTCATTAATGCACTCATATCCTAGAAGAGCATCACTAGCATGTCTGCTGAGCAGCAGACCCACGCCTTGGTGATGCTTTCCATCCTCCCTCCCTGTAAAGAGAAATTTAAAGTTATTTTTAAGTATCTCACCTTTACCTGTCCATCTGGTCTCTTGCAAGCCTAGAATATCTAGGTTATAGCGCTGGAATTCCTGCATGAGGACATCAAGAGAATAATCTCTATGTAATGTCCTCATGTTCCACGTTCCTGCAGAGAGAAAATGATTAGTAGGATTTTTAAAGAAATTAGGTTTATTGAGATTGGTAGGGCCAACAATATCAAACAGCCCCCTGATCGCAGGCATGGGGCAAAGACCTGTTCCTCCTCTGCTAAAGGCTGAAGTCACCGATGTTGGTAGGAACTTCAGGCACCACCTTTTCAAGTGGACTTTTTCAAGAACCATATGGCCTGCCTGAGACACATTACTCCAGTTTAGGCTTGACGATGCCCAACTAGCTAAGTAAGGTTCAGGTACCTGCGATGGCCTCTGATTAGGATTATCCACCAGCTGATATAAGGTATCCCATGCCTCTGTTCACTTAGAGCTGACAACCCAGAAGCAAACAGAAAACACAGCGGCAGACTCTCCCTCAACAGAGGCCCACCAGTGCAGCAAGTACAGGATCCATAATCAAGCTCAAATCCATAAACAAGTCCAGTCTAGTAGGTATAAATGGTCAGCACCAGGACCCTGTGAAGTTGACCACTCCTCAGCAGGGTTGAAAAAAAAGAAAAAAGTGGCCAT
The DNA here is from genome assembly GCA_038380435.1 of Ryuthela nishihirai. NCBI lineage: Eukaryota > Metazoa > Arthropoda > Arachnida > Araneae > Heptathelidae > Ryuthela > Ryuthela nishihirai. The sequence continues at coordinate 39,659,014 of JAWZYU010000024.1, read as the reverse complement.
AGATGACCAGATCAGTAGGCCATACTGAACTGGCAGCCCTCCCCTTCCGTTCCTTCCAAAAGAGAATATCTCTTTTGAAAGGTACTAACGGCCTGCACCACAAGAAGGCGGGGGTCGGACATTAGGTGCTAGACCTGGCCGGTTCTGTGCATCATCACTGGGGATTGGTACACAGCTCTCCTTCCAGTTTACGCCTAGCTACCATTTACAAGCCTTTACAAGTATACAATTGATTAAATATTGAATAAACTCGACTTTCTAGGTATATACTAAATATTAACCACTTTGTAAGTCGATTTAATTTTAGAGGAAAAATTGTCTTGAGCCAGGTGGGATATGAACCCACGACCTCCTGATAACACATCTTATCCCACCCGGCTTAAGACAATTTTTCCTCTAAAATTAAATCGACTTACAAAGTGGTTAATATTTAGTATATACCTAGAAAGTCGAGTTTATTCAATATTTAATCAATTGTATACTTGTAAGATATACTTTCCATCTTTACGGCATTTATTTGCTGAATTGTGGCTAAGATCGCCTGAACAGCACCTATATGTGACATAATGGAATATGTACTATAGGTTGAGAATGTTCGTTCATCAATTAGAGGAGATCTTGATCGGCGGCCAGTAGCTCAGTGGTTTAGAGCACCTAACGTTATCAGGAGGTTGTGGGTTATATCCCACCTGGCTCAAGACAATTTTTCCTCTAAAATTAAATCGACTTACAAAGTGGTTAATATTTAATATATACCTAGAAAGTAGAGTTTATTCAATATTTAATCAATTATATCAATAAATTGACATTTTTTTTGTTCAATCTTTGCATCCCTTCCCCAAATAAAATTGTCTACCAATATCATAATTTCTTCCATTAAGGAAATCTTCAAGATGAAACACTTATCACTCCTGCTAGATCAATACTCATTTACAGAATCATGCTACAGCAGAACAAAAATAATAAAATATTGGATTCAACATCCAAGACAGTAGCAGTCAGGATTATTGGAATAGGGGTATATGGGAGTACATATATACACAGTCATGTCAGAATAATATTACCACCCCTGGGATCAGTGTACCTGCCCATGCACGTCACAGAGTACACATGACAAAGTTGACCACATGGAGATATAAGCGGCCGGCCAGAACAGATGAGCCATAGTGCGTAACGTGAGCACAATGGGCAGAGGTATCAATTTGACGAATGTTCAAAAAGAAATGATCATCAACTACCGCACCAAGGGTGGAAGCATCTCAGAAACAGCAGACTTCATGGGCTGTTCGAGAGGTGCTGTAGTAAGGGTGTACCAAGAATGGACTGCTGGCACACTGAGTACCTCCAGACATCATAACTGTGGAGCCCCAAAGGCCATTGACCCCAGAGGAGAACGTTGCCTCCATTGACTGGTAAAGGGCAATTGATGCGCAACAGTGCAGCAATTGACCACTCAAACGAACGCTGGGGCACCCAAGTACGTGTCCCCAATAATAGTAGAGTGAACCCTGTTATGGAGTCTATGTTGAGGTATCTGGAGTCTATGTTGAGTAAAGGCACCCGTGTTAACCAAGGTCCATTGGCAATGAAGTCTGCAGTTTGCATGGAACTATCGTCATTGGACAGTGGAAGAGTGGAAAAAGGTTGCCTTCTCCAACGAATTGTGGTTCTTCTCCACAGAAGTGATGGGTGGTGGTGGATATGGCGTCAGACACACGAGAACCAACACCCAGACATGCTTGTCAGTCAAGTACAGGTCAGCAGTGGCAGTGTGAATGTCTGGGGATGTTTTCCTGGTGTGACCTGGGGATGCTGGTACCACTGGATGGGTCCCTGAACGCCAATGGCTATCTATCCATCCTAGCTGATCACATGCATCTCTTCATGTTGTATATTTACCATGGTGGTGATGGTGTCTACCAACAGGATAATGCACCCTGCCATGTTGCTAAGGTGGTACATGACTGGTTCCAGGAACATGACAGCAATGTCTCCGTTCTCCCTTGGACAGCGAAATTGCCCGACATCAATCCCATAGAGCACTTGTGGGACCATTTGGATCAACAGGTTCAGCATGCTAGCATGCCAGGCTTGTAACCTGCAATTCTCAGGTTCGGGTTACAGCTGTGTAAATGTAGAGATTTTTCTCTGCCAACTCCTCGCCATGCCCACAGTGAATAGGGGTCACTGTTGGGCTTGAAAAGGCTGCTGTCTGTCAGATGGGATGTTAAGCCATGGCCCAGTGTGTGGGAGAGCCACACCCCATGCACATTAAAGAACACGCTGGATGGCCTTGACAGGAGACTGATACCCTTCTTCCAACAGCTGTCCAGTGGGTCCTCTCTCCCAACCATACTTGTACCCATGAGAGTTCGGAACTCGGACATTATCCGAACTATTCGATTTCATGGTAGCGATAATCATTTTTTTTATATAATAAAAAACAAAGCTCGGAACTCCCCCTTGAAAACGATTGACTCTGGGCACAATTCAATTACAGAGCTACAGTATATATTCCGAATTTATCACTACCAATCCCTATTGGCAATAATTCCTTGGCACAGCTCAAAATTCAAAACATTTCAACTTTCTTAAATTGAATGTAAAGAATGAAATTAGACAATTATTGTGTAATACAGATCTTTTCGATAGGTTCCTTCTCTGCTGCTTTAATATGAGTTTTCCTTTTGCGTCGATCAGCACATGAGAGTGACATGTGGTGCCTTCCATTAGATGTAATACTATCCTGTATAGTGGAGCATCAGATGGCATCATTTAACCATATTTCATCTCTGGAACCTCCATGCTCTGTTGGAGTCCAAATGGGCATATGGGCACATGTGCCTCTTGCAACCTTCCAGGGCCTCACTGTATCCAGCTACACCATCTCCCCGCTGTCATCCGGGCCAAAGGTGGTTATTCCCATTATTAGGTAGGTGGTCATATTATTCTGATACGACTGTGTATGTGTGTGTATCGAGGAAGGTTGTAAGTGAAGAATTTTAATTGACAAACTAATGGTTTCATAAAAATAAACTTCTCCAAGGGGAAAGGTGTGGAATCCCTCCTCCCATCTTGGCTATGCTACTGACTCAAGATAATTATTCTTTGGTTCCAAACATAGTAAATAAATACATAATTAAGTCTATTTGAATGAGCTGAGAATTTAAACTTGATTAAAAACTAAGTATTTGTTAGATACTTTTAAAGTGAATTTTAATGAATAATTTTCAGTTATACAAGAGGGAGCAACACACTTCTTTCATTCATAATACATTCTGAATTTGGCATAATTAGCAACTATCCATAGTAAAACAAATTTCTAAAATAAAATAATCACAATTTGTAATGTACTTTGTGCAATGAAAATTAAGCAGATATTGAAATATTAAAAGTATGAGGTCAATTCAACAAATAAGTTGATTTTACATTATTTTTACAGATTTATGTACCAACTTATGTAATCATTTCTATATAACCTCATTACTGCATTTCTCTGCTAACCATGCTTCTACCCTCAGTGAGAAAGAGGACATCATTGGGCTCGGAAAGACTACCATCCATTGGATGAGATGTTAAGTTGTGGCCCTGTGTTCTGGAGAGCTGCTTGTTAAAGAGCATGCTGGCACTGAGGGGAGCCATCTCCTAATAGCTCTCCAGTGGGTCCCTTTTCCCCACTTATTCTAAGCCTTCAGGGTCCCTATGACCTGCCCATTTAATCCGCTGTGTGCACAAAAGAATCACTCTGAAGTAAAAGAACCCAAACCTCATTACTATATGTCAGAATATAGAGTACTTGAAGTTTCCTTATGAAGAAGCAACATTATACTCAACAGTTTATTTCGAAGCTGGAATCCCTTCCCATCAGACTGTACTGTAGTTGAACAGTGAATGTCTTTCGATTTTTATGATCAGAAGGAGTTAAAGGAAGTGAAATTTATTGTACAATGTATGCACAAAATGGAGACAGCTCTTTATTATCAAAGTATAGCTATAAGCAGTGTGAACTGTTTAGAAATGGTCACACAAGTGTAGTGAGATGATACAGATGCTCAAAACGTGGGGCATAATTGGCAATCACCTTTACCAAATGTTTCTTCTGGAATTAAAAAGGTTGTCAATCGCTAGAATAAATTACATTGAAAAAGAGTATATGTTTATGTTTCTGGAATAAATTGCTTTAAAGATATATATAAATTCACCTTATTTATTGACTCCACCTCATAACACTAATTTAGCTACAAAGGCAAATCTGTAACTGAAATTACAATATTAGTGAACATCATATATTTATATTTATATTGTGAAGAAGTAAAAAATAAAATTCTAGAAGTGTCTAGGTTTCAAAATAGTATCAGTTTAGTAAGAGTTATCTTATTATGGCTGTTTTACAAACTACTGTCAGTGTGTGTGCTGTTCATTCACATACCATCTGCATATTTATGCAGATGGTATGTGAATGAAAAAGGAAAAAAAGAAAAAAGAAAAAAAACATTTAGAAATATTTTAAAAATATTTCTAAATTAGTATTCCACTTGAAAACATGTTTTCCCCCTTCATCAACTTGATTACAGAACTGAAATTGGCATAATGATTAAGGAGCTAGCTACTGTTTCAGCAAGCAAACTTTGTGTACTGTGTTAGCTCAAATTGAGGCAGTGCTCAGCAGTGACTTCAGTCTTAGTAGGGCACGCTCTTGTTTGAAAAGGACTATGAAAACTAGGAATAGCTTCTAGGATTCTTCTCTCTTTGTCTTGCAGATAAAAAAATAAATGCATGATACCAAAATTCAGCATTTTTCACAATGTATGACTACCTATAACAAATTAATCTTCAAAAAAGGGACTATCAATAACACACTAAAATATCTGTTGTAAAGATGATATGTAAATCCTATCAAACTCCACAAAAGACCCTCCAACTAACATTAACTGGATTTTGCCAACCAGCAGCACCATTTATATTGGAATTAGGTCCCCCATCATCCCATAAAAAATGACATTATATAAGCACATGCAACCTGACTTGTACACATAGTCAAGAACAATGGATGTATAATAAACTGACCTCACATGTTAACCAGTGATTAAATTTTACTCCTTATGTGCTGGAATATACATATATCATCAGTCTAATACACAAAACTACACAAATCGTGTTTTAAGAAAATATATTTTTTTAACAATGAATAGTCATTGAGGAATGCACATTCACATTTTTTATAGGCAGATTATCTACCACAAGAGCCATTATACACATTCATGACTTTGCCAGTGTATAAGTGATCCCTCTGTAATTTGCCCTATGAACTGGAATTCGAATTTTGCAGTTTCATGCTGTTGACATTATAGTGATATGATTTTAACAAAAACAATATAACTATGCATATAGGAAGACAATCCACTACTAAGTAGTATTAAATTATAAACTTTTCTTTCCCCAAAAGTACTCTTAACATTTTTAATCTAGTCTATAATTTTACAAATTGTAGATCAAAATGAAAATTCACCTGTTAATTTATCTCTGCAAAAACAAATGGATGAAATCTTAAAAATAAACTGGCCAGCGAATCAGTACTACAGAATGTTGCTGTTATTGCATCTTAATCAACATGAGGGTTCAATTTTTTTTTACCCCAGTAAAGAAGAGCTAAAAGCACTACACAAAGGTGACATTCTATACAAAAATCTAATGGCAAACGATTTCTTTCAAAAGGTGGGACACTCTACAAGCACTTAAAGTTTATGGAAGAAAGAGAAGAAGAAAGTAATCAATTTCACCCCTTGTACTCAAACTTTGCCAACCACATCAGTACCTTCACTGCCATCAGAGTGAGAAAGTAAAGAAATATAAGTTACATAAAACTTAATTATTATAATAACAATTGGTTATAGCAAAAATAAAAAGAACTCTATTTTTGTTCACTTGATAAACTACCAAAAAGGCAAGTATAATGCAGGATAATGGTTGTTAATGATTTTTACATAAATATCCTTTTCTTTAAGACTAGTAACTAAAAATAAAGAGTTTCATAAATGCAAAAATACTAAAAATTTCAAATAATCCTTACCTAGCTAATCTTAAACTTGTTATCTATATATATATTAGAGCAGGCATGTCAAACTCGTTAACCACCGAGGGCCATATTAAGTATTATATATTAAATCGCGGGCCGCAAAACAAAAAAAAAAACAGATGAAAATTGTTATGTGCAAACTAGACTAGAACACAGTATTCATTCATTGACTGCTAACGAATAGCTTCCGACTGTACCGGCATTTCATGGCTCATTGCCATGTGCAAAGTACTTACATTTGAATGACCTCGAGACGTGTATACATGTCGGAGCCCGATCATAGAATTGCTCATATCATGAAATGCCACTATTTCATGAAATGATCGGCATTTCATGATATGAGCAATTCTACGATCGGGCTCCGACATATACATTTATGTGCAATAGTTTCCCTTATATATAAATGGAAATGTTTTCTGAAATACGTTTATTTAATTCATGTACCATGTATATACTTATAATTTTAATTAAAGAATCCAGTGTTGTCAAAAGTTAAATAAACGTATTGGTTATCAATCTTGGTGGGCTGCGTGTTTGACATGCCTGTATTAGAGCATCAAAATATATTTAACAGTTTAATTGGTACATTTAATTTTGTGAATCCTCAATTCTATATTTTTTCTTATTAAAGGTTACACACTTTAATATATCTTAATGGCAGTTCAACATATGTATTGTGAACCACCTGAAAAAATGTGTTGTGTCCAGTATTTTTTAATTATTTTATATCATTTTGAAATACCCCACCCCAATCAAGGCAGAAGCCCCTCCCAACCTTAGTGCATTGTATATAATTTTAAAAATCTATAACTTCTAATATAAGCCTTTTATGAACAAAATTTGGTTGAAAATAGATAAAGTTTTAATTTTTATCAAAATGTTTTATTTATTTTCAACAATATTTATTTGATATTAAAAGCATTATGATGGCTGGAAGTTTTAACAGCAGCAACGCATTTATACAAAATTAATATACATTGAGAGTTATTTACACAAGCTTCTAAAATGGTTTGAAACAATATTTAAGATTTCAGTTTTAATAAATTCTGTGAAAGATTCTCATGACTGGCATTTCTGCTTTTAAACATTCAAATTTCTATGATTCTAAATAATGAATGAATACGTTAAAAATTACAATTTAGATATACTTGAGATTTTAAATTTATTTTCAGTCATATTTTTTTATAAAAAGCTGAAATTAGCTTCTCATTTTACACAATGCAGGGTTGTAACTTTTGGGCACCACTATAATTAGTGAAGAATTGCAATTAATTTCAAAATCAGAAGTAAAATTTGTGATAATGTGCATAGACTTAAATTTTTATTATTGTATGATAACTGCAATTTTTATTTCATATTTTCATTTCTAAAAATAGAAAATCTGACCATAACCATGCTATATTGCTGTAGAAAAAGCACATGTGCATTTATACACTAATACTTTCAATCAGCTAAACCAATATTTACATTCAGTTTCTGAAAATGTAAATATGTGAAATATTGCTATGTATGTACGCTGAGATGCAAGTTCATTAGCTTCACTTACCTGATAGTGTGTGCACCTCCTGTGGCCTTTAGAACAGTCCGAATTAATTTGGGCATGGAACTTACAAGATGTTGGATGTGTTGTGCAGGAATGTTGCACCATATGGAAATGACTGTGTCATGCAGTTGCTGCAAATTGGAAGGCAGCACAGTCTCACTGTGAACTGTTCTTACTACCTCACCTTAAAGATGCTCGATAGAGCTAAGATCTGGAGTGCAGGTCTACGAAGCAAAGAAAATTCGCTGGCATGTTCCTGGAACCATTTGGTGATGATACATGCCTTGCGAGCATTATCATGCTGAATATGTCCATTCTAGTGAGGATAAACCGTAGCCATGAAGAGATGAATTTGGCCAGCAATGATGTTCAAATAATCCATGGCATTCAGATGTACTTTGATGGGTATAAAGAGGCCTAATGTGCGCCAGGAAAACATTCCCCATACCATCACGTGCCACCACTGTCCTGTACTTTGAAACTAGACAAGATGGCTCCATGGCCTCATATTATTTGTGTCAAATTCTGATCCATAAACACGATGCAAAAGGAATCTTGATCCGTCTGACCAGGTAACCATTTTCCAGCCCTCAATGGTCCAGTGTCGATGCTTCTGCACACACTGGAGACACGCTTTTGTGTTCTTTGTTGACAACATCAGCACTTGACATGGTCAGCAGCTGTTGTAGCCCATTCATGACCAGATCTGATATGTGGTGTATTCAGAGTTGACCTTTTGCACACCAATTATCACCACAAGACTTATTATACACATATAATAAAAGGATAATAAGAGGAAGAATTTAATTCTGCTGCAATTTGTCTGGTTGTGGCTCATCTGTTTGCTTGCATGATTCTCGCCAGTCTCCTTTGACACCCTCTAATCCACAAGCTGTTTTTGTCCACAGGATCCTCAATCACTAGTAATTTTTCTTTTGCTTTTTGAACCATTCTCAGTAAACCCTTGAAATGGTGCAAAAAAAAAGCATAGGAGGATATCTATTTTGGAGATACTAAAACCAGCATGCCTAGTACCAACTAGCATGCCACATTTGAAGTCTCTCAGGTCACTTGTTTTGCCCATTCTGACACTCAATTCAACTCTGATTCTCAAAATACTGGTCTACATTAAAAATGTGCCACAGTTGGAAATATTTCTCGAACTAATAGCAAGGAACATTTATGATGATGATCTGCATCAGGCATTGTGTCTCAATCAAGACAAGAGCTCTGACTAGGAGATAAAATTTGTAGTAGTGCTACTGATCACCTGTTATAATTGAATATATGAAATACAACCAATCAATTTGTTTATATCACCTTTTAATATTATTTGCCATTCTGTGGTTGAGTGGTTAGCATGCTTGGCTACTGCTCTAAGGGACCTGGGTTCGAGCACCAGATAAGACATGGATGTTTGTGTCGTTTTTCTGATGAGGTCCCACCATCCTCACAGAACTTCTACTATGGTGCATAAACTGACAGGCTCCTGTGAGACCTCTGTGGCAAGCAGCTGCTTGAAGAGGTATTTTTTTTAATTTATTTATTGTCTTTAATATAATCTCATAGCACAGAAAAGATTTTCTGTTTGCTATTGACAAAAATGTCTGAATTTTTGTTATACATGAGTTACTACAGAAACACACATGCTGATTACCATAAAAAATTAATATTCTTGCAAACAAAAAAGCATTGTATAATGGAGAGGGAGGAGGAAGTGGCGATTACAAATTGGCTAAAACAGCGTTATTTAATTTATCGATGACCTCTATGTCAGGAAAATTTGAATTGTAAAGAATTTCTTGTGTGATTATAAAAATAACCCCCCAAATTCCTTCATATCAATTTTACTTTCTACAATTCAAGAGCTTAGAAATGTTAATTTAATGACATAAAATTGAGGTTTCACTATGTTAGCATAATTCTTCTTATTATTTAAAAACTACTATTTCAATTGTAGCTATGATATTTACTAATTTGAATAATTTAGTACAATATCAACATTTCCCAATTATTTTTGGAAGTAAAAAGCAAACCGTTTTAAGCAAAAATTACTTACCTGTGTTTGAAGTCGTGTAAGACCCCTGATCCATAAGATCTGTCCTGTTCTTTTCACATCCTGGGAAATTGAACCACTGCTACCATCTTCTACCAGAGAGACTGTTGCTGCTATTTCATCTGGTGGACCAGAGCCCCATGTGAAGGTTTTTGGGATTTGTTTGGTGGGTATTGTTGTAATAAGTTGGCCCCATACTAATGTTCCAAATCCAAAAAATATACACCACAACCACTGGTCAATAGTCAATGTTGCTGTAGAAAAGGCATATCCTCCATATTGGATGATTATAATCTGAAATAAATGCAGTCTTTAGTTAGGAACTATCAGTTTTATGGAATATTTTTTAATCCACTGATATCAATATTGCATTACATTTTACATATATTTTAGAAAGTTATTTGTTTGTTCACTATGCATTTGGAGACTTTTAGTATACAAATTTCATTATTATAATTTAAATCAACACAATCCCCATCCCCTAAAAGAAAGGGGCAAGGAACTTACAAGATGTTTGGATGTGTTGTGCAGGAATGTTGCACCACGTGGAACTGACTGTGTCATGCAGTTGCTGCATGACATAGGTGGGGGTGGGAGTGAGTGAGTTCTGCTAAACAGTAAGAACTAGGGTCACAAAACCCTTATTCAGTTCCTCTATTATGTAAAGGTCTCTTGAACTTTATTTTGCTCCACCCACAAAAAGGGAAGATGCATTAATGACTCCTGAGTGTAGATGAAATTAAAGCTTCTGATATAGAAAGTATCATGGCTACCTCAAATTATGCCCTTTCTGCTCCCCCCAATCAAGAAGATAAATTTCATGGAGTTGACTGTAATAAAAAAAAAACGTGTAAAATAAAAGTTGAGGGTATTGGGAGTGTCATATACAATATATTTTTGCAGAGCTCAGTTCAGATAAAGACTCAAGCAACACTGGATGTTCAATGCTGGTATTCTCTGAAATTAATTTATTACTATGAATTCTTTTGTACATTAAGATTTGTTACTTAAGTAGGCAGATAATTAAAGTAAAATTAAAATGAAATACAGTAGAACTTCATAAATCTGGCACTCAAAAATTTGCTTTTTTTTTTTCCAAAGTGCACTTTTTAAAAATTTTGTAATCTCTTATACTATGAAATAGTGAATGCACTCCTTCACATCAAAATTCACAAATTATAGAGCCAATTTTCAGGCAGCCAATCAAGATATGGCCAGTTATCAGCTTACCAAAGCAAATTAGTACCTGTTACAAAATAATATTAAAATCCAAAATTTAGACTACGTATTTTTTTTTATGAACAAGTTAGTACTTCCCCCAGTATGGGGGAGAAACGATCGAGCCAGAAGGGCTGACCTTGACCCTGGAGGGTCGGTAGATCTCCAGGCAGTCGAGAAGCAGGCTGTTGCGGAATCCCCCCCCCCTTATAGGAGCCGTCCCATGGCCGAGTGGTTAGCGAGCTTGGCTACTGATCTAAGGGACCAGGGTTCGAGCCCCAGGTTAGGCATGGATGTATGTGTCATTTTTCTGCTGAGGTCCTGCCATCCTCTCAGATCTTCTATTTTGGCATATAAACTGACAGGCTCCTGTCAGACCTCTGTGGCAAGCAGCAGCTTGAGGGGGTATTTATATTATATTTTTATTATTATTATTTTTTTATATGCAGTGGCATAGCAGTAGGCATCTACATAAATTATAATTTAACACTTGACCATCAGGATTGTTCATATTACAGCACACAATTCTGTTGTAATAGTTACATAGGGATCTGTAAGAATACAGTAGCCTACAAACCTACCTCAATAAATAATCCACCTATAATGGTCAGACTGAAACATATGCTATGCTTCCCATAGATTTGCTAATATTTTACATGATTATCGACATGCATTTTGCATTTTAAAATATTCCAGCATGATCTTTGATTAAATTTTGAAATACATTATATAGATTACAAAAAGCTTTGATTTATCTACAATAGTCTGATTTGCCTCCTGGGTACTTATGCTTTGTGAAGCGCTTTAAAAAAAAACTAGAATTTTTTAAGATCTGATTCATGTTAGGTCCGGAGGGTTCCAGATTTATAAAAGTTCTTTTGTAGTACAAAGTTGAAAAATTGTCATGGAAAAAAATGTAGTATCACCAACAGTATCAACAAATTTTCTAAGGAAAAATGATAAAAAAAAAATTGAAATTTTGACTCTGAAGACTCAAATCTTTATAGTATTGCCAATCAGTTTTCATTAAGGAATCAGAAGATAGTAACACTCCCCTTACCAACAGATAATTCACATCTCACAAGATTATTGCACATACGAATGCTTGTTACAAGAATTTAAATTTTTTTTACAAATTATTTCTAGTATTTTTTTGTTCTAGAGACATTAAGATTTTACTTTGGTTGGGTCGTTTTACCTCTGAGCAGCACTTTTTTTTACACACAATGGGCTAAATGGCCAGGTCACAAAGATCCAGAAGGCCCAGAGAAGGTTGGGGAAGGGGGCCCACTGGAACAGTTGTTGTGAGACAGATGGTAGCCTCGGTCAAGACCATCCAGATTGTTCTTTAAAGTGCACAAAATATGGCTCTCCAGCACATGTAACAACTGTTTAACGTACCACCTGACAGAGGGAGGCCTTTCCCAATCCATTGGTATTCCCTACTAACCATAGGTTGGGCAGGGAGTTTTGCTGAGAAAAATCTCAATGCTGGCACAGTTGGAACTCGAACCTGGGAACTGCAGCAGATCACGAGCCTGGCACGTTACCAACTGAGCTACCCCAGTCCCTTTTACTTTGGTATAATCTGTTTATTTTCAAAGAATTATAATTATTTTAAAACTTGCAATAGACTGTATGAAGAATTAAAAAATGGGTTAGCAGCATGCTAGTTTATTCATTCTGTACATGTGTTTTAAGTGTTAAAAATCTCCCTCCTCCCCTAAATGAAGTCATGTTCAGTAATTATCAAAATGGTTCAGGCCTAAGTTTGATACCTTCAGATTCAAAAATCTGAGTACAAATTAATCTCAAGTACAAATATTACTTCTCAACTCAAAAAACTATTGTGCACCATTGCACTGGATGAAAATTTACATGTTACATATGTAAAAAGGCTATGCAAAAGCAGAAGAGTTTATATATTAAGTTTTATTTTATTATGAAACTGCTCCACTCAGCTTATATTGAAATTATATTTTAATTGTTTAAAAGTAACTATTTCTTGGTACACGATAGTTTTGTAAATTATTTTATTACAGCAAACTTTTAAAATCAGTACAATTAATAATATTAAAACTAACTTCTTAATTGTTATAACTAAGAGAGCAAATTAAAAAAACCTTACCTGAGCACCAGCAGTAAGGATAAGTATACCATAGAATATGGGATTTGTCAACAAACCCTCAAATATATTGCGTTCACCATGAATTTTTCTTGCATTCATTTCATTAAATAGAGTCATCATAACAAATGTGTTGAATATCAGTGTAAAATGCTCAGTGGGAGGTGCACGCAGTGGAGCATTCAGTCCTGAGTCAATGTCAAATATTTCATGACCTGCAATATCGTAATTTAAAAGATTTTTCCAGTGGGTACTTTACATATTACAATTATAATACTAACTTATTACAGTTACACAATAATAATATCTAGTGACTTACAAATATAATAATTCTAAAGATTTTAACAGTGCACAATTCTAAATTTCCATAAATTATTACATATATCATTCATCTTATTGGAAATATGTATGAAATCTAAATATAGCTAAACATTAAAGTACTTTTATATTACTGAAGTAAAAAAAAGGAATAAATTAGTACTTTCAGAAAAACAAATGAATTTTTCAAAAGGCAAGTTATTTTCCCAACGTCTATTAAATAAACAATGTGTTATGTAAAAAGAATTCATGCAAATATCACAACTTTAAATTTAGAGTTTTTATAGATATTCTAAGTTGTCAGTAACTAACATATGCTTTATCTCATGAAACAAGTAATTTAGCATAATTTTATTGGGCTTGAACTCAGTTAAGCTGTTCAATCTAAACTATCTATAAATCTATGTTCCATTTCTAAAAATATGATTAATCTACATAAATGTTTAATATACAGGTAACGGATAAAAAAAACAGCAACATAAAATCACTAATATGGTGTTCGACCGCCATGTGAGTTCAGTACAGCCTGTATACATCATGGCAGTCTACCAGTGTCTGAAAGTCAGCAGGAGGGATGTGACACTATTCTTCCACAAGGAAAAACGTTATCAATTCCTGCTTGTTCAATGGAGCTGAAAAACATTGCCAGAGATGTCATTCCAGAAGTTCCCATAGCTTTTCCAGTGGCAAGTGTATGATATCTAGTGACTGTGGTGACCATCGTATGTGAAAAAGTTCCATTACAGAATCGCCATTCAACCCTTGACTGGGGTTGTTATCCAAGGAGGTTGTAGTTCTGTTGGAACTGCAACTTCAGATGACGATCCTAGTTATGGTTGAAATATTAAATATTTATTCACAAGTAAGTGAATCCCTTGTCTTAAGTTCATCATAAAGTTAAATTATCTCACGTTCCTCAAACCACTGGGTGATCACATGTGCTCTGTAGATGAGAGCATTGTTATCATGAAAGAAATGCTGTAAAATTGGATGAAGATGATCACTCATGACTGCCAAATAGTGATTGGCATTAATCTTGCTTTCTAATGGAATGAGTGCACCCAAACTATGCCATAAGAAAGCATCCCATACCATTACAGAATAGCCATTTCACTATTGACTGGGGTTGTTATCCAAGGAGGTTGTAGTTCTGTTGGAACTGCAACTTCTTCAGATAATGACCCTAGTCAATGGTTGAAATATTAAATATTTATTCACAAGTAAGGTGAATCCCTTGTCTTAAGTTCATCATAAAGTTAAATTATCTATTCTAAGAGAGCCATGCATTCAATTATTAATCATTCAATATAAGAAACATACAGTTCAAGTTTTTAATGAAAAGTATGAAAAAACTGCATGAATTCTCTGATAAACTTATATTGCATTTAAAGAATGAGACATAAATTACCTGCAAATAGAAGTGTAAAAATGATTGCGAGTTGATACACAGCATGACCAAATATATTTTTCATCATTGTCCTTGATATTAAGGGTTTCATTCTTCCATATGGTTTCCTTAATAATAAGCTGGGTGTGGGCAACTCTGTTGCCAAGGCAAGTGAGGCAAGTGTATCCATAATAAGATTTACCCATAACATTTGTACTGCTTTCAGAGGACTGTCCTGAAATAAACATCCCCTTCATGTATATTTCCAGTATAGAATTTACTTAACCATTTAATGAACTATTTCATTCATAACAGTTTAGTAATATAATTAAAAAAATATATTTTTATATTCATTCTTCTTTACAAAATTAAGAATATGACCTAGGTAACAAAACACATAAAAGCAAATAAAGTAAAGTATATGCCAAGTTATCAAGTATAGTTAATTACTGTAGTAAATGGCACGATAGATGGTATATAAATTACATAATGCACAGAAGGGTGGATTAAAAACAATATTGTGTTCTGTTGATATAAAAAAGTTGCCAAACTCCTGAACAGGTATGTATTTGTTTAAAATAAAAAAATTTAAGGGTTCCACTTAACCTTTAAATTTTTAGCTAATTTAAAAAAAACAAGCTATTGTTTTCATTTTGTCATCCATCTGTTTGTGAATAAACATTTACATGCTTGTGAATAAATTTTTGTTTTTAGAGATAAATGAAAAATAGTTTTGGGGTTAGATGGGTAGTAGTCAAATATTAAAATTTCCATTTTAAGATTAAAAAAAAACAGTATTAGGATATTTGCATTTTCCAACAGTTCCAATGTTAAAGAGCACTTAAGTTGGAAAATGGGGAAATGTTAAAATAAACAGATATGGTTATGATCTAGTAAGTGTTCACAAAGAACAGCAAAACAAACAGCATTTGTTCTGCAAGTACCAGATAAAACGTATATCACAGTAAAGAAAGCATTGGCTTGTTTCTTCCTGATGGCACTCACCTGTAGCTAGAGATGGATGTGGTGCTGGCTAACATAATAAGGACCCGAGAATCTATCAGTAAATGCACTGCGGTAAGATTACAGTAACAAAGGCACCCTAATCATGTTATGCAAAAAATGTGCATAAATTACAAGAGGGAAACAAAAATGAAAATAATTTTATAACAAAATATTAATGTGAATATTATACAAATAAATATGGTCATTTAGTATTTATGACCTAAGCAAACTACTACATAATATCTGAACTGGGTTGGAAAACAATATTTCATCTTTCATAACAGATACTTATTTTGTAGAATCAGTGTGAAATTATGATATGTTCAAATAATATAACAGATACGTACTTCTATTGCACAAGCTCCAACAAAGGCCACAATAACAGCTACAACATTAACTGTAAGTTGGAACTGAAGAAATTTTGCTATGCTGTCATATACATTTCTACCCCACATAACAGCTTTTACTATGCTTGTAAAGTTATCATCTGTAAGGATGATGTCTGAAGCCTCTTTAGCAACATCAGTTCCAGCAATACCCTGAAATATTATAGAATTAGTTTCACAAATAAGATTTTACCCATCAGTAGTATATCCTACTAAAACAAATAGTGATTTCTTAAAAATTAGATATAAAAATAGAAAAAAAAATAAAATTTGCAGAAAAAACAGAATTAAAACATTTTGAAACACAGCTTTTTGCACATCATATTTTGTGTAGCTACTTTGTTTGACAATAGTTATCCGTCATTACTTTCTTTTTAATCGTATTGAATGCAACAAAAACTGTTGAAAATTAAAACATGTGAAGAGAAATGCAATATATTATTTGTCTCATTTTGCAACAAAATATTTTTATTGTGACTAACTTTTAATGTTGAAAATAACCCATAAAAATAAATTTTTACACTTTGCTTTACATGATGTGGCACCACTATAATAAAATGTGCATTTGCAAATTTGGAAAGTGAACTGCATTAACAAAGAACAATTTTACAACTTAATAATTTAAAATTAAGTTTTTCTATTACTAGATTTATGTTTTTTCTGTAAAGATTTCATACTGCATTCTGTATTCAGTTTATCAATGACAATTGAACAGTATATATATATTTAAATGAAACAAATTATTTAGTATATAAAAAATAAAGAAAACCCTAATCTTTTCTGTAGCTGTAAATATCACTATATATGGGCAAATAAAAGCAAAGAGTAAATGTATCACAGATAGTTCACATTTTATGCAGGGGATATGTTCCCTGACATCTGACTTTAAATGGGGATAATTTCCCCCCACAGATATATGTATAATAAGTGAGAGATGAGCTCCAGATGATTTCTACATTGAATACGTAGCCATTGAATACGTAGCCTATGTATGAATTTTCACTACATAAATATCACTCTCCAAATGTCTTAATTTATGAATATACTTTAAAAATTAAATACTATTAAAAAAAAAATTCTTACCTTGAATAATTCTGGAAGCTGATGGATGTAGTGGATGTAGTTTGTTGGATGGTGGGAGGGGGGAGGAACAGAAAAATTGGAAGTGGTGTAACATTTGATTGTGGAGGTAAAACACATTGAATTATTTTCTTTAATGTGAGTGCACTAACCTGAAAGATGACAAGGGTGAAATTGAATGCCATTTAACAGCCTATGAAACTGTCATTCTGTGCAAGATGCACACTATGAGAATTTAATAATAGTGCTGCCTTTAAATTAAAATTGTGCTATTAGCTGGGGATTCAGGTGCATATGTTTGCTGAATTTTCTGCATCATAATAGCAAAATGTAATTAACAAGGAACTACCTATATTAAACTTTTTTCTATTATTAAATGAGTCACAAAATACCTGAAGTACAGTATACTTGAATAACCTATAAAGCATGATGTCTCAAAAATACTGTGATATAATTAAGGAAGATATCACTCTGAATTTAACGTCAATCAATTTTAGAGGAAAAATTGTCTTGAGATAGGTGGGATATGAACCCATGCCTGGCCACTAATCAAAATCTCTAATTGATGCTATGAACTTCCTACTAACAGTACACAATTATCTGCTGTGTCTCATGAAGGTATTGTCCCAGCTGCTCTCAGCCTCAAGAAACAATGACAAGAAGGGGATGAAGATGGCAAATACATTTCCGAGTATACAATTGTTTAAATTAAAGATATTTTTTCAACATATTTGATGAATTATTAAGGAAGATATCACTCTGAACTTAATGTCAATCAATTTTAGAGGATAAATTGTCTTGAGCCAGGTGGGATATGAACCCACGTTACAGCACCTGATATGTTATCAGTTGGTCAGGGTTTCATATCCCCCTAGGCTCAAGACAATTTTTCCTCTATAAATTGATTGACATTAAATTCAGAGTGATATCTTCCTTAATATTTCATGAACTATGTCGAAAAAATCTCTTCAATTTAAACTATGATATAATTTATAATAATATTGAAAATTTGGAAAATATTTTCATTCTGGCTACTCTTAAATTTTAGAATGCAAATTAGAGACCTAGTTCACTATGCTTAGTCAAAAATTTAATTTAGTTATTTTGCAAAAGAGTTTTAAAGAAAGGAATTATGGTATATCATATGCCAAATTAATCGGCATTTAACTACAGATTTTATGAAAAGAAATTATTTAATGAAAATGGCAAAAAGTTTAATTTTAATAGGGCTTTTTTTTACAGTTATGTACTAAAAAAAGAAACTGGTCATGCAAATAAAAATATATTGAAAAAAAAATTATAAATATATATGAATAGAAAGGCTATTTCTGATTTAACAGGAAAATAAATTTTTACTTGAAACAAGAAAAATTTCTTTTATTTGTAAGTTTTTTCTTGGTACTATACTTTGAGAAAAGTTCAGGCTTCTTACCAACTGCACTGAGTAAAATAAGAAGAGAAGTGGAGGTACACTTTCTTGGCAAAATGCTGGAAAGTTAATGTACCATAGATAAAAATTTTCAATATCCAGAATAGGCATAGCCAAGTACTTCAGGTGAAGTTGGGGGTGATAAAATGTTTCAAATCCATTCAATAAATCTAATTTTTATGGAATAAAGTTTATTCAAGGGAAGAGTTTTAAAAACTATCTCAGTAAAGAAACTGGTGATTGTGTGTGTGTGTTTTGTGTTCTTGATGAAGTTATAAAATGAGTGATCTGATTAAATATGTACGAGTTTAAGTGGCTTGGATGGCAAATGAAAAGGGCTAAAATAAATTCGATGTTCACAATTAAAAGCTGGGCATTCAATTAAAATATGTTTTATAGTTAAAACAGCATCACAAATTTACACATCGGTTCATTATCCGTCTATGGAAGAATGTGTACGAAATCTATGATCTAAGTGGAGTCAAGCAAGTACAATGTTCTTATTGCAATTCTTGTGAAAAAATGACTGCCACAATTTGACAATAGGCTTGGTCTTAATGAGCTTGTTTGTAAATTGTCCAGACCAAGATCTTCCCACTGTGCCAAGAGATCAATAGAGAAACACTGCTGGAAGTCCAAGTATGGAACCAGAAATGAAGAGCAGGACAGGTGAATGGATGACTTGGCAGCAGCATCAACCAAGTCAATGCTTCTGATGCAGACATGAAAGTGCACTTAACAGAAGAGGATGGTGGATATAATGGCCAGACAATGAAGTTACTGGAAGATTTTGGAAAGAACAATGTGAGGCTGAGGACTCACCAAGATCAAAGCCTGTAGTGAGCTAAGAGAGTGTGTAAATCATAACTGATGATACTTAGCTGCTATGTGGTCCAAGGCAGGATTGATAGCATGCAACTCTGCAGTGAAAGTGGAACATTGTGGTGAGATTTCGTTTGCAATGATGACATCACACAAGACCATGAGCAACTCCACCAATGTGTTGGACTTCAAGTCATCTGTGAAGACAGGCAAGAAGTCCAGGATAAACAAGAAAACAGGCATTCTCCTTGGACTTTTAGAATATGTGCACATTAGATGTATGTTCCTATTTTTCCACAAAGACTAAAATTAGGTTATGTCTTTCTAACATGGCTTGAAAAATTACCCATCCTCCCAACTGTGATGACTGAAGATTAAAAATTGATGTCTGCGCAGAAGGGTGAATAATTTTTGTTTCATTACAAACTTTCGTTTTATCCTTAAGAATATATTTGCATTTTTTTTACCACTCTTTTTTGCAAAATAGGACTGCAAATGTAATGGGAGATGAAACCACAAATCAGGAAACCAGAAATTTTCTAACTACCTCAAATATATATGAAAAACAATCCTTGGGAAACAAGTGGGTGAGACATATTTTTAGATTCATCCTTTAAGAAGGATGACTACTTGGTTTTCCTATTGAAATTTGGGTTTTGGTTATGTTTCCACTAAAACTAGTTTGTACTTGCATGGTGCAAAAAACACTATGCAATTGGGGAAATAAATTTAAATCGCATATTATCAGATAACTTTGACCCAATTACACATACGAATCACTGGTTTGATTGTTTTACCTCTGGGTGACTTTTTTTGCACACAATGGGCTAAATGGCCAGGTCACAAGGACCCCGAAGGCTCAGAGAAGGTTGGGAGAGGGGACCCACTGGAACAGCTGTTGGGAGACAGATGGTAGCCTCCTGTCAAGGCATCCAGCTTTTAACATGCACAGGGTATGGCTCTCTCACACACGGGACCACGGCTTAATGTTCCATCTGATGGACAGTGGCTTTTCCAAGCTCATTGATGTCCCCTATTGACCGTGGGAAGGGCAGGGAGTTTTGCAGAGATAAATCTCAATGCTGATCCAGCTGGGACTTGAACCTGGAAACTGCAGATTACGAGCTTGGTACGCTACTGACTGAGCCACCCCTGCCAAATGCTGGTGTAGGAACTCGTCATATTGATGGACATAATAAAATACCATGTGATGTTAAGGAGGATAATTAAGAACTTTAAGTCATATAGTGAAAAGATATATATATATATAATATTGTATTTAAATTGTTTTAATATATAATTTAATTTACATTGTCATTTAAATGACTGAATAGTAAGAAATTATGGGTAGATTTGTTTGAAAATGAATCATAAATATATTAAAAACTAGGTATCACATAAACAAATTTATTGGTTTTATGTAGAGAATGAGAATTTTTGAAGGACAGGTTAAATTTAAGCTCACAGTCTTTGAAGACAGGTAAGATTTTTAAAATTTTTAAGCCTTGGTTTCTAAAGTTTGCTACGGTAGTGAAACTTGAATCCTTTGTAAGTTAGATAATAGGAAATTTGATATTACACAGCATCTTGGATATTAAGTAGTTTGACTATGTAATAAATTAATAAGATTTACAAAGGTATCATCAACTACTTTTGAGCAGCTCCTTGTGTAGGGAGAGACTGCATTGGTTTGGCAGTACTATCTGCATTCAGAACTGCAGTTCAGTGAATAAAGTTATGAATAGTGAGCCTAATGGCCTCAGAATAAGAGGGATGCTTAGAATTCAATACCAAGCAGGACCTTGTTAGAATTGGCCTGCAGCAGCCAAATACAATATCTGTCCATCTGTCTGCCTGCTTGCCTGTATCATCCAATACTTACTAAAAAATTTTATTCAAGTTTATTTTCATGGATTAAGTATTACTATGCATTTTACTATGAGAGGCATTCAAAAAGTTCTTGACATGTCTTTGCAGGACAAAGACCATTGTACTTACCTCAACAAAACTTTTACTGTCCTTCAAAGTACTCCCCTCCAGCATCTACATAAAGTTGCAAACATTTATACAAATTCTGGAATGCTTGTTGCACTATTGTTGGGGAATATTCCAAAACTCTGAAAACATTTTTCAAAGTCTTACAGCCTTGAAAAAAGGCTTCCCAGAAAGTTCCTTTTTAATTTTTGGAAGCAACTAAAAATCACATGGTGCAAGATCAAGTGAATATGCAAGATGGGGTTGCTGTTTCTTTTTTTCCTACTCCAGATAGGCCATAACATGCCAGGTTTCGTGAGCACTGGCATTACCATGAAGGATGGGAACACTTGACATGCTTGTTGTTGGATACTCCTCCTTAATCTCCTTAACCATTTTGGGCAAAACAATGTTGGTGTAGTATTGGCTATTTATAGTAATTTTTTTCAGGTAAGGTGTCAATGGCTACCACTCCTTAGTAATTGAAAAAAAAAAATGTGAACATCCTCTTCCTGAGAAAAAGTCTTGTCAGAGGATTTGGAGACAATTCATCTTCTGCAACTCAAACATAGTTGCCAATCTTTCTGGGAGTTCTGTAGTAATGAAACCATGTCTCATCACCTGTGACAATATCTTAACCACTTTCAGCCGCTAGGTTCAAACACTGCCACCATCTTTTTGCACAAATTGATTCTAGCCCTTTTTTGCTGTTCTGTCAATTTATGGGGTATCTATTTAGAACAGATCTTTCAGAACTTTAAATGTTGATGAAAAATTGTTTTCACACTGCCAATCGAAACACTGACATCTAAACTTATTATCTGAATGGTGATGTGTGGGTTTCCCTTAATGAGTTCAAGAATAGCAGTGATGGTTCTCTCCATTCATGGCCTCTTTTGATCTCCCTGCATAAGGGAGGACTTCGAGCTCTGATGTCCTTCTCTGAATTTACACATCCATTCTGTAACAGTGCCATATGAAATATACTTGTGATACCCCATATACTTGTGATAAATCAGTATGAATTTTTTTACGTCATCCCCAAGCTGCATTCTTGTGAAAATGTAAAATCTTTCCCATTTTTAGTGAGCCCCACAGCAAAGATGTGCAGATTTTGCAGATCAAGTTTTATACACCACGAGCAAAGAGAGAAATGATGATACAGCCTGTTTTTTTTTTGAATGCCCTCTGTATTTATTAGGATATTACTCAAATCTTTTTCCACCCTTTAACAGAATACTACATTTCAAATTTTGCTAAATTTCATGCTTAAAAAGATATTCTTAAAAATATATTTTAACTCTGTTTTTAAATAGTTATGTCAATTTTGCAAGCACATTACAGTTTTAACTTAAACATTTACCAACCATAGCAAAACCAACATCAGCTTTCTTCAATGCAGGGCCATCATTAGTACCATCTCCAGTAACAGCTACTACTTCTCTATTCTGGTTTACCTTGCTATCAATGATTCCTTTTACAAGAGTATACTTATCTTGTGGAGATGATCTGGCTAATACTCGCAACCGGGGCCATACTTTGTCTAACAACTCTTGCTGAACCTAATGCATTATTTACAAAAAAAAGGGGAGGGAAATTTTATTAAATAAGAGTTCAGCTAACACAGAAATATTCATATCTTAAATTTGAATAAAATAGTTTTATATAATGGATATTAGGATAAAGCCCATTTAAATTCAACAGGATCTCCAAATAGATTTGAACTAATCTTGGTGCAAACAATAACATTAACACAATTTAAAATCACAGAGAGTGAAATGAATCTTAAAATATTGAAAACTATTACTGAAATCTATTAAAATATACAATATATGTTAGATATGGTAAAGAAAAAATATAGTGATTCACTGAATAACAGTTTATTAGCTTTGCAATGAGTTCTCATTTCTTAAAATTTGCTCTATTGTTTTATCACAATATTTTTTTTTCTGTAATTTCTGGATTAAAGTATCTCCCTAAATGTCTAAGGCTTCATGTCAGCTAATGGCAGATGCTCATCTCTGATCTTTATTGATAATATTTAGACCATCTTTAAGTGCTTAATAAATCCTTTGATTCATTGTACTATTATTCCTCAATCAAATGTGTTGCACAATCTTCGGGGGGGGGGGGGGGGGGGGTAACATTCATGCATCACTAGTATTTCCAGACAGTGTCAACATTATTTGTCATCCACAAAACACTTCTCTGACATGGTCTGTGCAATGGATAAGGCCAGATTTACATCAAGACAATGTAGGCAGTTGATTAAGGTAGAATATTTCAAAAAAGAACAATTCTTACTAATTAACAAAAAATATTAAAAACAAACTGAATCTCCTTGATTATACATCTGGTTCAGTCTACAGGACTAAACAATTACCATATATTTCCGCAGATAAGACTACCTTCAGATAAGACGAGGTATAAATTTTCGTCAAAGTTTTACAGTTTTAGCATATATCTGTCCTATAAGACGACCCCAAACTATCAACGGCCTATGAATTTAGTTTAGATCGGCGATCATCATCTGGATAATAATAATAAAAAAATAAAATACCCCCTCAAGCAGCTGCTTGCCACAGAGGTCTGACAGGAGCCTGTCAGTTTATATGCCACAGTAGGAGATCTGAGAGGATGGCAGGACCTCAGCAGAAAAACAACACACACATCCATGCCTACTCCGGGGCTCGAACCCAGGTCCCTTAGATCAGTAGCCAGGCGTGCTAACCACTCGGCCATGGGACAGCTACTGTATAGCATATACGGAATTATGTCCTATTCGCAAACATTCGCACTGATTTGGGCATTCGGGTAATGACCTTGACTATTCACAAAAGCATTGTATGGGCTATTCTATTTTGTGGACCTTTCTGTACTAGTAAATAATTACGGTTTGTCGTTTTTTTCCTCAGTAGCTCAATAAACATAACTTTTAATATTTATTTTGTTTTAGTATTGTTTTACTATTACAATGTAATGTATTATTTACTATTACAATGTAATGTATTATCATATAGCATATTTAAATAATATAGATTTTTCGATAAGTTGTAGTAATTTTCAAGATCAGTCGCAGTCGGTGGTTGCATGCATAAAGGAAAAGCCTCCTTTAGCATGTTACTTTTTTTTTGTATCTGTCCTATAAGACGACCCGGATTTTGGGGGCTTTTTTTATGATTCAACTATCGTCTTATCTGCGGAAATATATGGTAGTCATAAAAAGGTCTTTAAAAGAAGCAAATCAAAATTTTATTTTGTTCATTCTGTCAGAATTCTTTGATGCTTATTCCTATATTTTCACTAACTTACTGTTCATTATAAATGAAAGATATTTGTTCTACCAAATTTTTTTTAAAACAACAAAGTATAGAGATAGCTTGGAAACTATGTATAGTTTCTCCTGGTTTCTTACATAACATACAAACATTTACATAAGGACCCATATAACCACAATATCCAAAAATGATACACAAAATATCTGATATGGCAAATGGATAGACAGTGGTCATCTTAGATATCTTATGGATATTTTCTGGAGATTGTGGTTCTGTGTTAAGTTCACTAACCACTGCAGTCAATCTTGTTTTTTTTCATATGCTTTTTCTTTAATTTTAGATTAGTAAACTACTTCAGAATTATTTCATAATGACAGTTTGAACCCAATAGCTCTTGATGTGCCAGTGTACTTTTTGCTGAGACCAGAATCACTATACCCACAGAGGAGGAGGGTACAGAGTTATTGCTCATAGTCTGCTATGTTAACCAACTGGTCACTGTAGATTTCCATAGAGCAGCGTCACGAACGGTTCAATCAGGAAACTATATGCTACATGATTGTTACCATGATAGTCAGAAACCGGTAGGTGCTGGCACCTAAGGCTGTCACAGAGGAATTCAATGACAAACTGCAGCCAGCAAATGGTTGACACTGGGACTTCAATGACAAACAGCTTGAAGAGAAATTGCTTGTGTTGAAAACTTCCTCATAGAGTTTCACAATATACTTCAACAAAAGAAACTTATCGAAAAGATGAACCAAAACGACAAATAATTTGTAATATACATTAACATTACACTAACACTAACATTTGAATTTCTACAATGCCGCCAAAAGGTGTCATGTGCATGCAAAGAGATGACATTTTAGTTCCAAATCGAAATGTGGAGTGCTGCTCAAAAACAATGAGTTAACACTTTGTATCCCTTTCCTCTATCATGGTGATGGAAAAACTGCTTCACAGTATTCCCCCCCCCCCCCTCCAAGAAAATCTGAATTGTACTTTTTTTATTTTAACTGAATTTGAAAGCTAACCAATCTAATTTCAATATAAAAAATTACCTGTTAACTTATATATCCAATAGTTGATTACATATATTAAATAATCCAATTACAAAATTGGTGAAGCTTTTTTTGGTGAGCTGGTGCAACAAGGTGATGATACTGGGTTTTGCAACATTTTCCAAAATCAAATCATTGGTTAGAATTGTTGCAATTAATTTTTGCCAAAAACATTTGTTTATTAGCTGATTGAGTAAAAAAGTTAAAGTTGTCCAAGTAAGAATAAACCATTCAATAAATCAGTTTGATTTAGCCTTTACATTATACTATCTTTTCACCCTTTTTCCAATCTGCAATTATTTTTATTCATTTGATACGTATTGCAAATACATAATTAAAAAGACCTTCTTGCTCAGAAATTAATTAAAAATAATTTACAATTCTCTGTTGTTGAGCAATAAAATTTTAGAGTTTATCCTTCAAACTATTTGCATTTTAAAAGTTCTTAGGATGAATCATTCCAAATTGGCATTGAACGAATCAGCATTGGACCAGTTGGCATTAGACAAATCATACAAGACCTCTGAGAATGTACCATGTTTAATGGGAGAGTGCAATGCAGACATTGACAATAGCTGGGCTTAATTGAAGAAACAAGTGTGCTTGTGTAGAGGTAAATGATCTTTGATGTTTATGGAATATCAGATATGCAGTTTTCTCAATTAGTATAATTTTATTAAACTTTTGTGTCTCTTTTTTATATGTGTACATTTTTATCTTTTAGAGTTATAGCTACATCATCTTTTGGACAGTCTTTGCCAATTATTTCTAACACAAATGTCTTAAAACTTGTTGTTGCTGAACTCAGATATTTAAAAAAAAAATCTATTTGAAAAAAAAAAAGAAATACTTATTTTATTATGTCTTAAGGTTAAACAAGGACTCAGGAATGGAGACAATAAGAATTTTCTTGTGAGATAAGGATGGGATCAGAAATCTGTCCTTTCTGTGGTAGCAGGAGGGGGGGGGGGGAGAATGGTTGAGTAGTTCAACTAATGAGCTGATTAACCTTCAGTAGGATGTGGTTACTACATACATTCATAGTACATTCTAAAACCTTCTACACATACTACTGAAAGATGATAGTGAGCAAGATACACAAAGCAATGTCTAATAAACAGCTACTGAGAGGGATGCATGTGTTTGTTAAGAAGTCTAGATAAACAAGAAATAGGCTACAAGAACCATGTGGCCTGTAGACCATGTGCCTAGTAAAGAGTAACAAGTTGAAAAGTCTTTTTAAAAATGATTGTGAATGTTTGGAATTATATGCTCATATATGATCAGAAATAGTTTCAGTTATTATCAAATCACTTAACTGTGATTAAATATAAATAAATTAACAATTTTAAAAATTACCTATCTTCCAATATGGGTCTTAAAAAGTAGAAAACAAACCTAAAGAATATTGATGGTGCAGTCAGTCACTGAGTTCATATTCATTTCAAAGGACGATGGATACCAGCAATCTTATTGTATAGGTAAATAGGAGCCCTATCTTCCTTTGAAGTGAATGCGAACTCAATGACTGATTGCACCATCGATATGCTTTAGGTTTATTTTCTACTTTTTTAGTAGGATATAAACCTATATAGAAAGATAGACATTTTAAAATTTTTTTATTTTATTTTTTTTATCACTAAAAACATTTACCTTCAAAAATCATTTGATGCATGGCTCATAAACATTGAGCCCATTTTTTACTCCTTTTGGAGTAATGTTTGACATAACCGCAAGCTTTGAGATATGACTCGTTAAAGTCTAACCTGCAAAAACCCACCCCTCTCCCTGTAATGCTCTAAAAGATTGTTAAACTTCTTCTCTTTGGATCTTTTGACTGATCCAAATTAAACTAAACTTACAGATAGCATTGGGGGCCAAGGAATATCAACTTGCAAAAAATAAAGTTAAATGAGGGTTTGCTAAGTATATGGGTGTTACTTATTGAGTAAGAAATCAAAAGACTGTCAAATTAGTAAAGTTAAATCTCAATAAAAAAAAATCAATTATCATTGTCCAAGAGAAAAAACAGCAAAGTCAAAATATTTCATATAACAAAGTTTATTTCCAAAAAATTAAAGACTCATCATATAAACTGATGAATACAAAAGTCTGAGCAACCAAAAGCTCCATCTCTACTAACATCCTTCCTCTACTAACTCTCTCTCATTACAATATGATTACTGACTCCATGACCTAACATCGCTTAGTATACATGCAGCATGCAACTGACGTGTGTGTTGCACACTGGGAAAAACATTTGCATAAACTTAAGATCGTGCGCTCACTATGACGCACACACATTAGCAGCTGTCAATCGAAAGTTGGAGTTGTGCATATGCAATTCCTTCAGCGGATTGGGATGAGGAAAAATGATGGCCAACTAAAAATAATTCTCAAAATGACAAATATAACATAAATAAAGAAAACTAGTTAAAGAAAAGTGAATGGGTGAAATTCTCTTTTATCCGGAGGGGAGAATAGTGGGGACAAAATTCACAACAGTTTACGACTGTCATTATATGATTTTCATTTTGCACCTAACTCGTAACTGTAGGCCTTTGCATTTGGAAGATATAGCAGAATGACTTACATATTTTTCATTTTTAGGGGTGTGTGGTCAATTTTTAATAACCTATGACACTCTCCATATCAGCTTTCCTTTGACTTATAGCTGGTTACTTTCAATATTTGCATTCTGGAGATATAGCAGAATATTTTTCATATTTCCCTTTTTTTAGGGGGAAAGCATGGGAGTTAATTTTTTTTATAGCTTATGACACTCCCGGCATCACAAGCTTTCATTTGATGCATAGCTTGTTACTTTTGGCACTTGCATTCTGGAGATAAAATGGAAGAACAGTTTTCATATTTCCTCCTCTTTAGGGAGAGAAAGCATGGGGAGGAGCAGTTTTTTTTTATAGCCTATAACACTCCCTGCATCAGAAGCTTTCATTTCATACATAAATCATTAAGTTTCTCCATCGTGTTCAAAAGATATGGTAGAGCAACTGTTTTGACAAATTCACAAACCAACAAAAGTCGAGTAAAAAGCAATAAGATAGGTAAAAAATGCTTATGTTTGGATTGAAAGTAATCTATTATGCAGACATCAATATTTCTCTCACTTTGAAAAAAAATGTAACATAGAAAATATGACATAACCTTTCATAATATATTTGATAATTAAAATATATTAGTTGTCTGAAAGACTTACTTCTCCATTGCTATCTCGTATCCTATGATTGAATTCTTTTCCATCTATTACCAAAAAGTCTTCTCCTGGCCTAATGATTCCACATTTCATAGCAATTGATCGTGCAGTGTTTACATTGTCTCCAGTAACCATGCGAACTGTTATTCCAGATTTTTGGCATTTCTTAATTGCATCTGGAACCTAGATATAAATATTAGTTGTTGAACAATAAAATATATAATTTTAACATTGTAATCGATGAATGAGAGCTTTCAATGCAATACTTAAAATTGTCCATTTAAAACCAAATAGCAGAATTATGCTTAAATACTCATTATAAAGTTTTTTTTGCTTGAACTACAATAACCATAAGATGTTTTACAATATTGATAAACATTAAATTTGAAACTATAATATTTGCACAAATCAAACTTGATGTTGTTAAATTGGGAAACGTGAAATTCACTATATAACAAATATATTTGCAAAAATTGTTTAACCACATAAACCAAATATGCTGCCTCACACTCAGACTTTAAAATATGCTTTTCAAATGACTGTTCTGATACAGCATTTTTTACTAAATACAATAAAAGTTTTGTTGAAAAATAAAGCTGGAACATATAATTGCCATTTGATTACTTCAAAACCTTGAATCAAATAAGAGCTAAAAAAATTAAACTATTTTTGAAAAGAAAGCAGTTACTTTCCTGTACAAAGTGCAGGAAAACTAAAAAAAAGCTTTATTTAGCTTGTCCTGGTTTCCCAAACAACAAACAGATACAAAAGGATATGCCCACCCAGGCACAGCCTGGCAAGAGGTACTGAGCACTGTAACGTTCCAGGGACTTAATAGGAGCAGAATTTTTCAAATAATAATTATTTTACACAAATTACATAGAATTGGGTAAAACCTATTTTAAGCATCAAGTATGAACTATCAACAGAATAAGTACTGAAATCTTGATAAGGAGACCAAAAAGAGACCATCCCTGAAGAAAAAAAGTGACAGTGAGCCCCTGCACTCACTGGGGTAAAAGTAAGCTTTGCTAACCCCTACATCCAATGAGGTTACAAAAGTAGAAACAAATTCTAAAGTTTTTCTTGATTATTTTACAATATCTTTCTTGATTTTTTTCTTTTTGCAATATTAACTATGCTATTATTTTTACAGCATAATTGAAGTATTGATCATTTATACATGTATCTTTCATCTTAAAAATGTTGTAGTCTTTAGAGAGAAAGTTTTGTGCATAAAATCTTACTCAAAAATTAAAAAAAGTTTATAAATCCTTCAATTACTTATTAATTAAAATATAATTTAATCCCAAATTCATGGTTTAAAATGGTTCAAATACCCATAGGTTAAACTTATTAGCTTCTTATGAAAGTTAGATCTCTAAATCTCTAGTTGCCTTATGCAACATGAAATAGAAATGACTAATGCCCAAAATAACATAATTATTACTTTAAATAAATGATACAGTATTGAATCAGCATTACAAACTGAAGGGTGAAATATTTGTGATAAACAGAACAACACAGTAACAAATTCAACTACCTGCTACTTTAATGTCCATAATGGAACTAGTGTACATAGTGTGTGTCACAGCATGAATGTAACAATGCATAAAAAATGACCCCAGATAAACAATTAAAAAACCTTGCTCAGAAAATAATTAAAATAACTTAAAGTTCTCTGCCATTGAGCAATAAAATCATTAAGTTTATCCTTCAAACTATTTGCATTCCCAAAAACTTTAAATATGCAAATAGTTTGAAGGACAAGCTAATAATTTTATTGTTCAACAAAAGAGAACTTTAAGTTATTTTAAATGACATCAGCACTAATGGCATCCTGAAGAACTACCAAGTGCATTGATATTTTCCATACCAAGTTCAAATGTTAAATTTGAAATCCATGCCAGTTACATTATGATTCAAGATGCTTGAGTATCAGATAACTGGGAGTTTACTATACATCAGATAATAATTATTTTACACAAATATAATAAAGGTTAAAAACTTCATAAGGTGTAAATATAACATGGTAAAAAACTTCATAAAGGTTAAAAAGATAAGGTTAAAAACTTCATAAAGGTGTAAATATAACATGGTTAAAAACTTTACAAAGGTATAATAGAGCAGATAAAATTAAAAACTTTACAAAGCACACCTCTGAAAAGTTTTTAACCTTATTATTTATCATTTAGATGCATGGTATAAACTTTAAAATATATTTAAAATGATTAAGTTAAATCATTGAGAGTGCTCCATTCAATACCACTTCATTCATTTAAAGTGATAATTATCTTATTTTGAGCATTAGTCACTTCTATTCCATGTTGCATAAGGTACCTAGAGATTTAAAGATATAACTTGAACTCTTGTAAGAAAGCTAATAAGCTTAACTTAAGGGCACTTGAACCTTATTAAACAGTGAATTTGCTATTAAATTATATTTTAACTATTAATCACTGTGTCTTATTATCTACTTTACCTATTAGTTTCCACAATCTACAAAATTCAGTTTTTGCAACATCAGATTCAATTAAATTAAACTTACTTCTGGACGAACAGGATCTTCAATTCCAACTACACAGAGGCAAGTGAGATCTTTAATAATATTTTCTTCATCATCCCAGTCTGGTTCACTATCAATTTGAATTTGATTGGGAAACTGAGATGCATTAAAGACATAGTCTTTATAAGCTATAGCAATAGTCCGCAATCCATCACATGCCATAGGTTCAATTATAGTTTTAACTAACCTATCTTGATCTTCTTTAACAAACCTTTCCAGCTTCCCATCTTTTCCAAATATAAATGAGCACCTAAAATTAACAACAACAACAAAAAAAAAGAAATAATGAAAAACCCATAGTTCAAACATTAATATATTATATATATAAAAGTAAGAAAAATTTTTTTTTTATATATACCTACTGTATACATAAGGGTTGCTTGAAATAACATATGTGAAATAACATATGTTGCCATTACTTTTAATGCATGAAATTAACATCTCAAACTCTCAATGTAATCACAGGCTAGGTTAACTTTATTCCAAATCTGTGGGAGCCAGTTAATGCCATCAGCAGATCTGTTTCTGTTGATCACTACAATTGACCACCCTATGGCTTGCAACACTTCAGTCAGACTGAGAAACAATTTGAATTAAATCCTCTGAGTGGTATTTTCACCTTGGGAAACAGGCCAAAGTCTCAAGATCTCATGTCTGGACAGTATGGCAGATGTTTCAAGGTTTCCTATTGCCACCTGCCAAAAGCTCTCCACAGGCTGTGCCACATGACAACAGGTAGTGTTATGAATGAGATATGGTAGATCCCATGTTTGAAGTCTTGATACTTTCGTTGTACAGTCAGACACAGATGATGTACAAGAAACCATTGTAGTACTCCACATTCATAGTTTAGCCATGAGACACTGCATGGTGGAGGAGAATGCCATCAGTGTCATAAGCAACAATCAGCAGCCCTTTCACATCTCTGGATTCTTGCAACAGCTTTTTCGGGCAAGGGACCCTGGATGCACCATTCATTGGACTGGAATTTGCCATGCCCATGTTTCATCAATGGCAATAACATGAAGAAATGCATCATTAGAGTCCAACTTCAATTGGCCAACTAGAGTTGGGCTCTAGTGACGAATCCAACAAGTGAATCCAACTTCAAAATTCCATGCCCATGTTTCATCAATGGCAACAACATGAAGAAATGCATCACGAGAGTCCAACTTCAATTGCCAATTGGAGCGTCATCCATGTCTGTAAACATCCAGCAGTGACTGTACAAGCTGAATCTTTTCCTGTGGGACTGCAGGACACCCTACACAGTGAGTATCATCAACAGTGTCCTGACCCTGGCAAAAGGACTGCACCCATTGTGAAACTATGCAATAGAGTAGTGCTGCATTTCCACATTTCCCTCAGTCCACGCCAACAATATCTTGCATTACAGCCACATGCCATCTCAATTTCAACCAAATGCACTGTTCTGACTTTGTGGAGATGTCTTAGGGCACTCTGGCAGGAGTTTGATATTGCCATGATTTTGATTTTGTTCATTATTCTACAGGGGCACCATATGAATGATGGCTTACCTCTGGAACAGGTTTTGTGCAGGATTTGCAAACAAGCACATTTGGCAGCAGTGTTGCCATGACTTTTCAAACAACCCTCGCACTAACTTAAGTAAATTGACATCAGTCTTATTCTATACAAGTTATTTTAACATTAGCAGTGCAATAGAATCCTGATTGAATGAAGGTAGGAAACCAGAGTGGAATTTTTAATGAACTGGAAGAATTTCATTATAATAATGAGTTACATCAGAATATTTCTAATTGAATAAGGTATTTATTCTTTGATTAAAATGAAATGGAATAGGCTTATAGAAATACTGTATTATATTAACATATTCCTAACAGAAAATATTATATAAGTTGCATTCATTTATACTAAAACTCAGCAATATAAATTAACAGTACACTGCTAAGTATTAATAGAATTAAATAATGACAAAAACAGTTTTGCATAAACAATAATATACAGTGAAACCAATTGTTATTCCAACTGTGACATGAAAATAAAATAGTTTTCATCATTGGATTAAAACCACTATATGTCAAATCATCAAGAAATATGGATTCCCATAACTAAATATACAATTCCTACATTTTCTAACCTCAAAATGCACACAATGAATTATTTACATGTGTAAGCATTGTACAATGCTAAACAGCCCAACCATACTACAGGTTAACACACTACCAAAACTTTTACTGTGGCAATGCAATTTTTTTTTCAATTTCTTTTAAAGGGAAGTAGGTAATTCCCTACACAAAGGACAGAGATAAACTAGAAAATATCAGATTTGCCCTGGTTTTTCATACAGCATACAAACACATACACAGAAGCATGCCCTCCTGTTTAGTAGTCAGGTATAGGCTATAGTGTATAGATTTTTTTCCTACATTAACTTTTTAAATATTTATTTGCCTATGCATGCACAACTAAGTAATTTGCTGTTTGTGCTTTAAAATGTTATGGGGGGGCTACAGTGAAAAAAAGTAAATAACATAGTCTTTGTGGGATAAGCAAATAACCATTCTATTTGAAAAATGCTTTGAGTAATATGATATCAAGATAAGAACATATAAAGCAAATCTAACTTCAAAGTTCACAGTTTAATTGCAATGACTTTGTAGGAAACACCTTGCAATTCGTCACACTGAAACTGATGCTCCAAAAAGCATGAAGACAGGTAGCTGAGTGAACTGGATAAACACAGGTAAACACCAACCTCAGAGCACACAAATTACTTTCCTTCACTCTAAGTTATAACATGGATGCTTAGGTTGTCATGATGGTATAATAATAGTATGGAGGATCATATGAAATAAGAATGAGACTAATGTAGAGTGTGGCTGTAATGGTTACATTCTTGTCAGAATACATTCATCTATCATCCTTCACCTTGCCTGATCAGCAAACATTATGTTCCTCATTAACCTAACATATGTATGTTAGGCGTTTTTGTTCTGTTTAGTGAAAAAATTTAAGACTTAAATTAACTGTATAACATTCATGCATTATCACAGTACATTCAGTTTTAATAAGACCACCAATTACACATTGATTTCTTAACATATCAACTGTAAAATTAGTAACAATTTATAAAAAAGACATTACAAACAGAAAGCATATTTTGAGTCATGTCCTTCACAGTTCAAAGTTCTACTTTTGAAACATTATCAAATTTCCATAGATCTGAAGCATAGGCACTGTACATCAAAGCTAGCACAATAAATGAAACTTTGATCCTTCTATCCATTTCCAAGTCTGTGGTTCCTTGTCGCCTTCTAATATTATGATACCACATAAATAATTTCTTCCATTCCACAGACATGATATTTGCTATTACTGTTCAATTTCTTTTCTCCATTTAAAATCATTCCACTGATTTAAGTTCACAAGTTTAATTTGAACTATAATCAACACATTTTTTCTTAAAGTTCCAAAATTCTCCTGAGAATTAAGTAAAATTTTTTATGCAATTATGAAATATGTAAGTCAAATTCTTGATTTACAGTTCATCTCTGCTTGGGCAAAGGTGTTGAAGCTAGAAGATTTCGTTGCAACAGATGTCTTAATTGCTGGAAGTAATGCTGCTTATGCAGTGATGTCCTACTGCTCCATCCTTATGACTAGCTGGCTCACTCATTGTGTTCAGATGGTGAAGTCCACCTTGGTGTAAGAATCCTTTCAACTACCACTGAATGGTTCTCATTGCAATAAGCAATAGAAAATAATTTAAGTGCGATTCTAGACTGTCATTTTAGTTCTAGGAAAATTTATTCTAAATTAACAGTGAAATTGTCGAAATTAAACAATTTGAACAACAAACACTGTGATACTAATTTCTTTTAAAATATGTAAGTATTTTTCTCTTTTAATCTTTTTTTCCCTGCTTTAACCAATTTTTATATTTCTGGAATTATTTTTATCAACTACCACTATTGTACACTTCATGGAATCAAGTGGAAAAGCATTAGTGGTATGTTGCTTGTGGTGTCGTGTGACTTCCTTGTCATATACAATAGAGGAAGATTGCACTTTCTCAGTTAGAATTTATGTATTTTTTTCTAATTAAACTTTCATCTTTATTTGCATATCTTTATAAATTATCAATCTTTTGGAGTTATGATACAACTTTGCAATTTTGCTGATGAGGAAGTCTTACAATTTGTTGCAGATATTCTTCTAACATCATTTTAGTTCTTAATGATTTTAAAATTATTTCTTGGGTTTTCAGCAAAAAAAATCCATTTAACTTTGCTTGCTTCTTGAGAATGAATGAGGTTTTGGATATGGAAGCAAAACGTATTTCTTTGGCATGAGAATCAGGCTTCCTGCAGCTGGTAGAAGACAATTTTATTAAAGGCTTATACCCCCTCCCTTGTGATTGGTATTTTTTTAATTACAAGTTCTTAAGTTTATACTGCATTATTTTAAAAGTTATCCCCCACCTCTCCCATCATCTTGGCTGTGTCACTCTGAATGACGGTATTGACATTTTTTTTTAACCTTGGTGCACTAACTTTTAGGCACTTAGACAAGATTCCCAAAATTCAACATTCAAAGAAAAAATACACAATGTTCAGTATAAAAAAAAAAAAGCCAAGAAAGTGTTCCTCCATTTCATAAATATGACAGATTCCATGAATGTGGGAAGTCCAAGTCACCTTGTATAACACTGGCCTGTTTTAAAATATAATATAGTGAAAAGAATTAAAAAAAGAAATAAAAACAATGCTTTAGATAAATATTATATTTTCAAGAAGAAAATTATTAATCAATAGGAAAACAGTTTTTCCTTTTGGTTTTCCAAAATCAAGCCTTAATTGTGTAGCCAGAGCGATTTTTTGCTATATCACTGTGAAAAAGTCTTATTAATAAGTTTGCAAAATTATTTAAAATTTTTTATTTTCATAAAATTCAGAACTAAATTCTGTTTAATTTGGTGTATAGCATGACCTTTTCTGTTGATTGGTTATTTGTTAAAAAAATCTAAAGTTGACATGTTTACTAAGCATAGTTGGTGAAAGGCATGGGTTGGGTTGTTTTACCTCTGAGTGGCACTTTTTTGCATACTATGGGCTAAATGGCCAGGTCACATGACCCCGAAGGCTCAGAGAAGGTTAGGGGAGAGGACCCACTGGAACAGCTGTTGAGAGACAGATGGTAGCCTCCTGTTAAGGCCATCCAGTGTGTTCTTTAACGTGCACAGGGTATGGCTCTCCCACAAACGGGGCCACGGCTTAATGTCCCATCCAACGGACAGCGGTCTTTCCAAGCCCATCGGTGTCCCCTACTGTGAGCAGGGCAGGGAGTTTTGCGGTGAAAGGCATGGACTTTCTTTTCAGAATGTAGTAGTGAAGGACATCAGATCTTTCAGTTTTTATTTTAAAAACTCTTGAAAATTAACCTAGCATTTATTTTAAAGGTTAAAATGTCTAAAATAAAATCTACATGAACTATACAAATAATAATAATACTCACTTTTTCATCACCATTTCTGAAGCTCCTTTAGTATACACACGATAGCCACCATCATCTAATGGAATTACTGTACTCATTGACTTTCGAACAGAGTTAAATGTATACACTTTATGAAACCTTTCCTCCGGAATATCATCCCTAACAGTTTGATAATCTTTGTCCAGATCAAGAACAAATCCAAGAAGTGCACATTCAGTCTTGTTGCCAACTTGTTTAGGCAGTTCACCAGGATTGTCAGGAGCCTATGAATTAATCATATGCTACAAAATTTGATGTAATTTTTCTTTTATTAAGTACATTTGGCATGCAAAAGTAATTTTTACTAAAGAATGATGAAACATTCAATTATTAATATGTATATTGCAAATAAAAATAAAAAATAAACTGGCTAATAAAGACTACATGCAAGCTATATGCTACAATTAATTGTTGGAGTCACTGTATGAAATGATTATCTGAGTTTCAAACATTAACTTTCAAACAGAATTAAGAAGCATTTATAAAAACTTCCCCAAGGAAATTAAATGAAACACTCTTGAACATCAAACTCAAAGTTAGAGGAAAAACTGTTTTGAGCCAGGTGGAATATGAACACAACCTTCAAATAACATGTCAGGTGTTCTAACCACTGAGAGTTACAGGTCACTGATCAAGACTAAGACGTATTCGTATCCAACCCTGCTCCAGAAAAGTTTTCCTCTAACTTTGAGTTCAATGCTCAAGAATGTTTTCAATAAATTTAAATTGAATCAACATCAAATCTTTACTTATAATCATAAGTATACTTGGAATCAAGGCTGGATCTAGGGAGGGGGGGGGGGGCATGCTCCTTTCTACATCCAGCTTTGATTCCAAAGAGGATCCAACGAACAACTATTAAGTGATAAAGCCTCCCAACAAGTTTTTTAATTCTTTAATGTCAATAATGGTAAAAATTTAAAATGCCCTAGTCCAAATAGTGCAATTTCTTTGCACTATAATAAGCCGTCCTGTGGCCAAGTGGTTAGCATGTTTGGCTACTGATCTAAGGGACCTGGGTTCGAGCCCCAAATAAGGCATGGATGTTTGTGCTACTTTTCTGCCAAGGTCTTGCCATCCTCACAGACCTATTATGGTGTACAAACTGGCAGGCTCCTGCTTGAGGGGGTATTTATTTTTATTTATTTATTATAATAATAATAATGGCATGATACAACCCTTCATGTGGATGCAGCAAGCTCTGTGCAAATTGATGCATCATGGAGTCTTCAGGAACTTTATAATTGCAGACATTATACCCATATATTAATCTTCTGTTGAAGTGATCCTTTGATAATCTTTGCAGGTCTTTTGAGAAATGTTTAGCATTTTGAATTGATTCCACAGTCTGCTTATAACACTGACTAGAATTTAGCCACCTGGTCATTTCCACCTGCCTACATTCTCCCTATTGCTACCCACCTCAATAAATAAATTAAAAAAAAAACAGTTCCTATGTGACATAGTTGGAATAAACCTCATCTCAGATTTGACAGTTTAAGTATCAAAGTTATTTTATTCTGATTGCTTTATTCATGCTGTCAGATGTAGTTGAAGTTGAATGTAGTTGAAAACAGGGCTGTGGAGTCGGCACACAAAAACTCTGACTCCGACTCCTCAATGTTTTTTCTATTCAACTCTGGCTCACTCTGTTCTGTTTGTGCTGTTTGAGAATCAGTTTCAGGAATGTATCAGAGGCCATCTCAGGTACCTGAACCTTACTTAGTTAGTTGGGCATTGTCAAGCCTAAACTGGAGTAATGTGTCTCAGGCAAGCCATGTGGCTCTTGAAAAAGTCCACTTGAAAAGGTGGTGCCTGAAGTTCCTACCAGCATCGGTGACTTCAGCCTTTAGCAGAGGAGGAATAGGTCTTTGCCCCATGCCTGTGATCAGGGGACTGTTTGATATTGTTGGCCCTACCTATCTCAATAAACCTAGTTTCTTTAAAAATCATACTAATCATTTTCTCTCTGCAGGAATGTGAGGACATTATAAACAGATTATTTTCTTGATGTCCTCATGCAGGAATTCCAGCGCTATAACCTAGATATTCTAGGCTTGCAAGAGACCAGATGGACAGATAAAGGTCAGATTCTTAAAAATAATCTTAAATTTCTCTTTTCAGGGAGGGACGACAATAAGCATCACCAAGGCGTGGGTCTGCTTCTCAGCAGACACACTAGTGATGCTCTTCTAGGATATGAGTGCATTAATAAAATGTTTCTTACAGCAAAATTTAAGACAAGAATTAAAGACTTGAATGTTATTTGGTGTTATGCCTCCACTGAGGATGAGAAGGATAGGTTTTACGAACAATTTCAGGATATTTTGAATTCTGTCAAGAAAGGTGATATTTCCCTTCTTCTAGGTGACTTCAGTGCCAAAGCTGGTACTGACTCTGACCTTTGAGAAGGGGTGATAGGCTCTTTTGCTATTTGTAGCTGCAATGGCAATGGGCAACGTCTCCTACAGGTAAGTAAGCTCAATGGTTTCAGAACAACCAACAATTATTACAAGCACTGCGACATACATAACTACACATGGGTTTCACTTGATGGGCTGCATAAGAATATGATAGATATATTAATTAACAGCAAATGGGCTAGTTCTGTTAGGAATACCAGGTCATACAGGGGAGCTGAAATTGGATCTGACCATTACCTTGTTAAAAGTGTCTTGCAACTTAAAGTTAAAAAGTGTTGCACTAGGGTTAAAAATTTTACTTTTAATACTGAAGCTCTGAAAGACCCAGTTATAGCCAAAGCTTATCATGATAGGTTACTTAGTCATTATGACAGTCATGGTATGCTTACTACTGAAGTTGAGGAAGAATGGGATCATTTTAAACAGGCTTTTTTGGACACTAACAGTACTCTTTTAGGGAAAAAGGAGCACAGGAGGCAGAGTTATTTGCGTGATAAGGCACTTGAGCTAATTTCAGAAAGAAGGAACTGCAGGAATGTCCTTAATCAATACCCTACTAGTGTGATGCCCCATCGTTCACTTTTGCTTTACCTTAACCAGTTTTTGTTTAATTTACGTTATATTTATCATTTTGGGGATTTTTATTTCCTTTTCGGCATCACAGCACTCGTTTTCAAGTTTCTAGGAGTTGCGTACGCGCAACTCCGAACTTCCGACCGTAACCGTTAAAGCGCGTGCCAAGGACACGCCCCCTCTTGCGTCATAGCTTGCGTCCGTCATTGTATGCAAATGTTTTTCCCGGCATGCGCCGGCCCATTGTCAAAACCGTGCCCTGCGAGGCACTTGAAGGATTTAGCACTTGAGAGTTGTAGAGAGAGCAGAGAGATGTAGTAAGGTGCGTAGCACCGTGCGAGTAGCACAGATTTTAGTTTCTTCGTTGATGTCTTGGTGAGTTACTTATTTTTGGAAATAAATCTATTTTGTTATGTTACAAACTTTTGAGTCTATAGTTTTTATCTTGAGCAACGCTAATTTAGAATCTTTTTTTTTACATTAACTCTTATTTGTATCAAATTCATTTTGACTCTCACTTATGAACGCTCACTGGCATTGGAACCCTAAATCAACTTATTCTACATTTTTGGCAATTTGTTAATGATTGCCTGGCGCCCGTTAAAGCTATCCGGAGCATAAAACTTTAAGTATTCTACATTGTTTGGAGCGTTACAGAGTCACAAAAAAGAAGTGGCACAGCGAACAGGGACTCGCCAGTATTTAAAGATAGTAAAATTTTTGAGCTCAATAGTGGTATATACTAGTTGTAGATTTAACGGCAGCTTAAGCCGAGAATTTTTGTTGAGCAAGTAGCTTAACATTTTTGTATATTATTCAAAGGTACTGAAGTTTCAGCTTTGATATTGCTGAATATTTAAGATAATTTTTGATAATATTTAAGATAATCGTATGTAATGATTAGAAGTGTCCGGACACACAAGTACGTAGGACGATAAGAAAATTTTTTTATAAGCAAATTTATATTTTTGTAAAGCTTAGTTATAGCTTTATTATTGTTGTATAGCAGTACCTTTGAGCGCTGCTCAAGATAAAACGTTTTCAAAATTTCCAAAATTCCAAATTTCAGCAGACCGCTAAACATGTCTGCTAATAATATGGCCGATTCCGCCATAATGACTCCCGACATAGAAAGAGTAAAGGGTAGATTGCAAGAGGTAATGATGGAAGCAGAAGTGCTAATGAATCTGCTTGATGATAATCGGGAGAAAAGGGGAACGACAACAACCCCTAAATTTGCTGACAATGCTACGTCAGTTCACCAACGAAGAAACTTTGAACGTAAGGTTCCATTTTCTGTTCTGTCAGAAGCAAGCGATAGAACAGAGTATTTTCAACCGCCACAACGACAATTTGCCAACCCATCCATTAACTATAGTCCTTATGTTAATTGGCCTTTACCTGAGATAAGGTTCGACGGTTCGAAACGTCCGTCATCGTGGACATTTGTCAAGTCCATGGAGGAGCACTTCCGTTTACATGAAGTGCCAAGCAATAAAAAAGTTGTTTTAGCAGTATCTTGCCTAATTGGATGCGCTAAGCAATGGTGGAATAACGTAGGATGTCGTCATGGCATAGAACTTTGGGAAGAATTTAAAAACGAAATCATGGACATATATCCGGCTTATAATGATTTTACAGAACTAGCTACAGAGTTGTTTTCACGAAGGCAAAGGGAAAGAGATGACATAGAAAAATTCATATGGGGTACAGTAGAGTTATACCAGCTGTACGATGCTGATGCCGCTGAAATTGATATTGTAAATTGCATATTGTCTCAATTACTTTTGCCCATCCGAGAATTCCTAGAAATACGAAACGTGAATTCCGTGTCCGAATTGGTAAAATTGGCTCGGCAATACACTGCAAGAAGAGAATCTGCAGCAAATACACATAACCAACAATGGATGCCATTCCCGCCAAAGCAGCAATATCAGGTTGAGTCACGTAGAATGACTCCCGCAAGACCGCAATTTACACGGTCCCGACAATTTGCGCCGAACGCGCCAAGAACTATAGAATATGAACGAAGTAGAGACTTTTTGCCACGTCAAGCTTCAAACCATAGACCTAAAACTTTGGTTAAACAACCTCAAACTATCACTTGTAACTTTTGTGGCCGACTGGGACATACTGAAAATTTTTGCTACCGAAGGAATGAAAATTCGGGAAACTTTCATCGGGATCTTTGAAGCGAGAGGCCAAAGTTCCTCAAGAAAAGCCCTCTCAAGAGTTATGCCTTGCCACTATGGCTTTACCTTTTGTTACTGATTGTCACGAAGTAACTAAAATAACAGATCAACACGATACAGAAGTCGATCTTCAGTTTGCTAAGGAACAAGTTTGCGACGATAATAATGACGAATGTCAATTGACAGTGCAGCCGCGGTCCAGTGGACTTTTTGACTTACCTTGTGGTCCAGAACAGATTATTTCAGAAGCACCTATAAAATGTCCCGTTAGTGCAAATAATGAGTGTTTAAATAACGAAGTTTGTGAAGTAGAAGAATCGTATGAGGAAGCCGTTTTTGAAAAGGTTTTTAAAGTAGAAGTTTTAAAAGAAAGTAATAATAATGAAAATAATTTTGAGTCTGATTTAAGTGAAGAAAAAACCAACCAAGAAGTTGTGCCGACCGCAAGTATTCCTGACAAGTCTGGAGGTCCTCAACTATTAAAGCGTCATTTGGAGGCGGACACCAATAAGCCTAGAAAGTACGAGAAAAGGTTCTTCAAAAATCCGCACGGAGCAACGAAAAGCCGACGAAACGACCAGAGCCTGCAGAGCGACAACCGGCAGCGAACATCGGGAAGATGACGTCACGAGAGAGATCTACAGCGACGACTTGACTTGAACGAGATCTTCAGTAACAACTTTACGTGAAGCCACCCAACGACGACGGAAGGATGTTATCGGAAACGGACTAGATGATTTATCGCCACGGAGTGCCAACAATAAAATTTAAGTATATTTTTCTTTCACTTGGCACTTGATTGAGTTATAAAATGTTTTTTTTTTCTGGAATAGATGAAGACGAAGAAGAAGCCTTATTGTGAATTATATAGTTAGCGATGTTTAATTTCTTGTTGAAACTTTAGAGTTCGATATTTATTTTTGAAAAGTGAAATTGTTGTAGTTCCAGTTTATACTTGTGTGAATAGAGTTTTTTTTTGCATTCTTGTTCATCGAGGTTCTAGTTATTGTATTTACGTGAGTTAAAATGTATTTTTGTAGATTTTTTTCAGTTGACTGATAGCTGAAAATTTTGTAAGTCGATATTGGAAAGTTTAGAAATTGTAAAATGTTTCTGGATATGAAAGAGAAGAGTGAAAGAGAATTAGTGATTTAAGAATTTGTATTGTAAAATAACGTGCATTCCAAAGTGAATTTATGTAAAAAAAAAAAAGGAGATTCATGTAAAAGTTATTGGATGAAATGTTATCATCGTATATTATAAATTATTTACACTCTTTTTTTTCTTTATTCTTAGATACGATTTATGTATATGTGTTTAAATCTGTTCAGTGTCATCAGTGATATTTATGTGTCAATGATACGTAATTTTTGGGGATGACATTGACAGTATTTATTGGTATATATAGATGATGACCATGATGATGATTGCAGAATTTTGTTTTTTTTGTGTACCTTTTTGGAGCTGTCCCCAAATGGCCTAGTCTGATAACCGAGTTGTTACCAGCATAACTCCTTTGGGAGGGGGACGTTAGCTCTGAAGGGGGAGGTAACTAATGATTTTTTATTTCAGCTAGATCGCGATTTCTGTGAATAGGAGAAGAATTAGCGGATGATTACAATCCCGCTTGTTTGTAAATTTTGAATTTTCTTAGCTTTGCGTATTTGAATGTAATTAGGAGGAGATAACGGTGTTCGAATACCCGTTTTTTTATGTGATTTAGGTGAAGAATTAGCTTTCACGAATTTTTATTGTGGTTAGGGGAAAAGCGGAAGTTATTACCCCGCTAACAACAAATGTAATGAATCACTTTTTCTTTTCATCTTTTTAACATTTATTAGACTTAGAGGAAGTTAGGAGTTATTAACCTGTTTTTCTGTACAGTTCAAGATATGCCAATTTCGAGTTTGTATCAGAATGTGATACTAGTTAGACCGATGATGCTAGTATACAGTTAACTGTCACAGCCACTGGTACGTAAGTACACTAGGGTAGCTGTTAAATACATATTTTTGTTAGGAGGAAAAGGGAGGAGGTACCTTTGGTTGTGCTGGAAAATTGTGTCAAAGTAAGAATAGTTCATCATATCCAAATTTGCGCTAGCATACTTTTACTTATTTATGTTTAGCCATGTGTAAATGACGTAAGATGTGTCCTTTATTCAAAATTTGCTCGTCAAAATTTGTTAGGTCAATCATTTTGACTCCCTTTGGAAGGGGGAGTTGTGATGCCCCATCGTTCACTTTTGCTTTACCGTAACCAGTTTTTGTTTAATTTACGTTATATTTATCATTTTGGGGATTTTTATTTCCTTTTCGGCATCACAGCACTCGTTTTCAAGTTTCTAGGAGTTGCGTACGCGCAACTCCGAACTTCCGACCGTAACCGTTAAAGCGCGTGCCAAGGACACGCCCCCTCTTGCGTCATAGCTTGCGTCCGTCATTGTATGCAAATGTTTTTCCCGGCATGCGCCGGCCCATTGTCAAAACC
The DNA here is from genome assembly GCA_038380435.1 of Ryuthela nishihirai. Classification (NCBI taxonomy): domain Eukaryota; kingdom Metazoa; phylum Arthropoda; class Arachnida; order Araneae; family Heptathelidae; genus Ryuthela; species Ryuthela nishihirai. Next base: position 39,614,278 of record JAWZYU010000024.1, on the reverse strand, counting down.
GTGCCCTGCGAGGCACTTGAAGGATTTAGCACTTGAGAGTTGTAGAGAGAGCAGAGAGATGTAGTAAGGTGCGTAGCACCGTGCGAGTAGCACAGATTTTAGTTTCTTCATTGATGTCTTGGTGAGTTACTTATTTTTGGAAATAAATCTATTTTGTTATGTTACAAACTTTTGAGTCTATAGTTTTTATCTTGAGCAACGCTAATTTAGAATCTTTTTTTTTACATTAACTCTTATTTGTATCAAATTCATTTTGACTCTCACTTATGAACGCTCACTGGCATTGGAACCCTAAATCAACTTATTCTACATTTTTGGCAATTTGTTAATGATTGCCTGGCGCCCGTTAAAGCTATCCAGAGCATAAAACTTTAAGTATTCTACATTGTTTGGAGCGTTACACTAGTCCTAACAGAAGGCATTACAGAGAGCTTAATAAATGTGTAAAGGATCAGTTAGCTACTGATAAGAATCTTTGGCTTGGTGGCTTGGCTGACAAAGCCGAGGAAGCAGTCAGACAGCACAACAGCAGAGAGCTGTACCAGATAGTTAATGTTTTGTGTGGTAGAAAACAGACAGGTATACAAGGATTGAAGGATAAACAAGGTAAGGTTATATAATGGGAGGATTCTGTCATGGCTAAGTGGGCTGAGCATTTCAGTGATGTTCTAAACAATGCAGTTAGTTCTACTCCCATTGTTTGCATGATGATAGATGCATTGGTGGCTTTACTGTTGGCCCTATAACACAATCTGAAGTTATTTTGGCTGTTTCTAAACTTAAACTACATAAATACCCAGGGGTGGATGAAATTACTACGGAAATGCTTAGAGCTGGGAATGTTTTGGTTACCACATGGATGACTGAAATTTTGAATATCTTTTATGATAAAGGCATAGTTCCTAAGGATTTTACCAGAGCTATTATTATCCCGATTTTCAAAAAAGGTGATCGCAGTTCTTGTGAAAACTATAGGGGTATCAGGCTACTCTCTGTTCCAGGTAAAGTTCTTTCCATGATTGTGCTTAATAGAATTAAGAATCTGGTTGACAGTCAATTGCATGATGAGCAATGTGGATTCAGAAGTGGTAGGAGATGTGTTGATCAGATATTTTCACTTAGGCAGATTCTTGAGAAATGTTTAGAGTTTCAGAAAACTTTGGTTGCTAGCTTTGTTGATTTCAAAAAGGGTTTTGATTCTGTGGATCGACATAATTTGTGGTTGATTGTGAATCATATGGTATACCAGACAAGTTGGTTAACATAATGAAAGCTCTCTATAATAACATTGAGTTGTATGTGAGAGTTGGTAAGGCTTGTAGCAATTGGTTTAGCATTACTTCTGGTGTTCGACAAGGGTGCATTTTGTCTCCTTTTCTCTTTAGCTTGGTTATTGATTATGTTATGCGAAATTCACTTCAAGGGGAAGATTTTGGCCTTAAATGGACTGGAGATACGAAATTTTCTGATTTAGATTATGCTGATGATTTAGCCCTTTAGGCAAATGATGTTGATGAGACTGTTAGTAGAGTAGGTTTGGTTATAAACAGAGAGAAAACTAAAGTGATGAAAATTGGTCAGGCAGGTTGTGATTCAGTTCATCTGAATGGTTGCAGTCTTGAGCAGGTGTCACAGTTTAATTACCTTGGGAGCTATGTAACAGATACTGGTGATGTGTGGCATAAGATTAACAGACAGATAGGGATTGCTGCTGGGACTTTTAAGAATATATGGAGATTGTGGAGAAATAGGCATATACACTTAAAGACTAAAATTAGACTGTGTAATAGTTTGGTTCTTTCTAGGGTTAGTTATGGTAGTAAAACTTGGACGTTGTGTAAACTTGATAACAGGAAACTAGATGCTTTTGATTCTAGATGCTTACGCAGTATCTTGGGTATTAGGTGGTTTAACTTTGTAACTAATGATGAGGTTAGGTAAAGGAGTTTGCAACCTCCTTTAGGCATATAAACTGACAGGCTCCCGTCAGACTTCTGTGGCAAGCAGCTGCTTGAGGGGGTATTTATTTATTATTTTTTTTATTTAAGCAGTATATGGTGCAGAGAGAGACTCCACTGGTTTGGCTACATTGCCCGTATGGATAATTACAGATTGGCTAATAGGGTTATGAACAGTGTGCCTAAGGCCTCAGAAAGAGGGGAGACCTAGGATGCGGTGGGTAGACAATGTCAAACAGGGCCTTGTTAGAATTGGTGTGCAGTGGCCAGATGCAGCAAATACAGCTTAGGACAGATATGCTTGGAGAACTAAATTGCACGGTCTGGTTGGACCTCTGTAGCCCATGGATACTTGAGAAGGATGAGGATGATAAGCAAAATTAAGCACTTGGTTGAAAAAATTCACATAGCACAAGTTATTTCAGACACTTGAAGTTTGAAGGTTTTGATCTGGATAACATAAGATTTTAACTTTCTGTTAATTTTTTATTAGTAGTCAAGGGTATCTAATCTCTTCACATCCAATACAGTACTGATACTAGTTTAAACTCCAATTTTCATTCGTCATGTATCATAAATCTGTATTCTTTCTACATTATATATTTATCTGCTATATTTCAAGGCACATTTCTAAACCCAAATCTTACTTCACAAAATGGAAAGTTAAAATACGAAATTATGATATTTACAATTCTTTTTATTAGCCAGAGAGATTTGTAGCTCTGTTTTATGCAAATCTATAGCTTGATCACGCCAATATTTTTACACAATGGACAAAATTACATTGATTTTTGTATTAAATTTGTTCAGATCTTCCAAAATCAAGCTACAATAGCATTTACACAGAAAGAAAAATACATTTCAAAATGGATCCATCAACTGTACAAAAAATGATCAGCATAGTATTAAGATATAACCAAAGTCATAAATATCTTATGTGTTAAGCGAACTATTTACATTCAGGTAAAAAATTGCTATATATATACTTTAAAATTCTTACCATAACACGTGAAGTATAAGCACTATTAACTGAAATTGCACCAACAAGTATTTCAGCAACATTTTGAGGCAGATTTACAAACTTTGGTGTTACCTTGTAACAGGTACCTAAAAAAAAACATACTCCATGTAAAGAAGACTTAATCACTACTATATTATAATGATTTCTATTATGATACTGAAACAATATTATTCCATAACTGTAAAATTTTAGTAATAAAGTCTAATTTTTTTTTTTACATAGAATTAAAAATTCTGGTGATTACATTTAAAAGTCCAAAATTTCTGATGGATACTATACAAAAGCATTAATAACACACAAAGGAATACACAGAAATCCAGTAATGAAGTATGACAAAGATATGTAGATAATTCTATGAATGGCTGACAGCAAGAAGAAAAAATACACACAGTCAAAAAAAGAGTATAAACATTCAATTTCGTGGAGAAGCAAACAAGTTTCACCAGTAAAAATAACACAAAACAGGAAAACAACACAAATGCACACATACTATATGAGTGCTTCAATTCTCTCTTTATAGCATCCTCATCAATTCAGACTAAGAAGCACAAGAGAAGTGCAACTTGGGCATACAAGAGAGAATCTTCAGAGGCAGCTAAAAACGAAACATGTATCTTTAGGTTAAAAAAAATTCACAACCACCAATACAGGAAAAATGCTGGATTTATGTTGCAAATGTTAAGAGATCAAAGTAAAATCTAATACATCAAACAATAAATAAAACAAAATTATAAACACTGATGAAACTAGGATAATAACATATTGCCTCTGGCAAATAAGGGATGCTGTATTTCCATTTTACAAATTTTGCACCCTTTAACAGCAATAATTCACACTAATGGATAATTAGAAATTGCAAATAATAATGTATTATTAGCATTGTATGATGCAAAAACACTTTCTTTTATTCCTTAAAATGAAAAAGTTTTATTTTTGTCATCCCCTAGGGGTCAGTGTCATCATGGGCTTCACTTTGTGTGTTATTAATGTTTTTGTATAATCAGCAATTTTGGACTCGTATATATAATCACCAGAATTTTTAATTCTATGTAAAAAAAATTAGACTTTATTTACTAAAATCTTACAGTCATGGGCATTCATCACTAACAATACTCAATTTAGGAAAAAAAGGAGCAGAGGAGGCAAAATTATTTGAGTGATAAGACACTTGAGCTTATTTCAGAAAGAAAGAACTGTAGGAATGTACTTAATACCTACTAGTCTTAATAGGAAGAATTACAGAGAGCTTAATAAACGTGTAAAGGATCAGTTAGCTGCTGCTAAGAATCTTTGGCTTGATGGCTTGGATGACAAAGATGAGGCAGCAGTTAGACAGCACAACAGTAAATAGAAATACCAGATAGCTGATGTTTTGTTTGGTAGAAAACGAACAGATAGATATACATATATTGAAGGATAAACAAGGTAAGGTTATAGAAGGTGAGGATTCTGTCATGGCTAGGTGGGTTGACCATTTCAGCGATGTTCTAAACAATGTTGTTGTTAGTTCTACTCCCATTGTTTGTAATGATAATAGATGCATTAGTGGCTTTAATGTTGGTCCTACACTGAAGTGCCATTGAATTAGGGATAGGAGACGTTATCCAAATTCAGTACTGCAAGTCCCGCATTTGTACCCGTGAGTGGTTGAAACTCTGGTCATATATAGCTGTCAGCTTTGGCTTCCTCAAGCATTTGTCATGATATGTAATGGGAAAGGCATGGGATTTAGATGCATTTGACAGAGGGCAATCGTAGGTGCCCAACGAATGGGACACTCAATCTCTGAAATTGTCAATGAACTTGGATTTTCTCATATGACAGTTTCAAGAGTGTTCAGGGAATATGAAAATTCCAGCAAAAAAACAAGCACCCAATCAAATTACAAAGGACAACCAGCTTTGAATGATTGTGGGCTTTGCCATCAATCATTCCCACACTGATAGGGGTCAGACATTATCTGAAATCACCTCTCATCTGACCACGGGTTCCAGCCAAGAAGTCAGTGCACTGACCATGCAATGCTCACTTCATCGTCTCGGCTTCGGGAGCAGCTGACCTACAAGAGTCCCACTTCTAATGGCATGACACAGGGCTCAATGCCTTGCCTGGGCTAAAGAATATCGAAACTGGACCATCAAAAATGGAACGGATAGCCTGGACCAATGAATACCGATTTAAACTTCCTCATGCTGATGGGAGACTGAGGGTATGGCACCATCCCCATTAAGCCATGGATCCTGCATGTTAGGTCAGAACAGTATACAAGCTGGTGGTGGCTAAGTGATGGCCTGGGATGCCTTCAGTTGGACATCTGTGGGACCTATGGTACATGTACTGATGACTCTCAATGCATCCCGGTACATAGAACTCATGGCTGACCATTTACACCCATTTATGGCCAACATGCATCCCAATGGAGATGACGTCTACCAGCAAGACAACTGTTCATCTGACAGGTCCAGGTTGGACTGCATGGTTGCCGGAGCATTCTGCTGACTTTGAAATAATGAATTGGCCACCTAGAAGTCCAGATTTAAATTCCACTGAAAATCTTTGGGATACTGTTGAGCAGAGTGTTCGGGCCCGTGTCCCATCAGCGATGACCTTGAGAGAATGTGGACAGCTCTGGAGGATGCATGGGTCACCATACCTGTGGAACATTTACACAAGCTTGTGGAGTCCTTGCCTCATCGTGTGGCGGCTGTTATCAGGGCCAGAGGGGGTTCTACATGCTACTAGGTTGCTATCCCTAATTCATTGGCACTTCAGTGTATAACACAGCATGAAGTTATTTTGGCAATTTTTAAACTTAAACTACATAAATCCCCAGGAGTAGACGAAATTATTGCAGAAATGCTTAGAGCTGGGAACGTTTCAGTTACCATATGGATGACTGAAATTTTTGAATATTTTTGTATGATAAAGGCATGGTTCCTAAGGATTTTACCAGAGCTATTATTATCCTTATTTTAAAAAAAAGTGATCACAGTTCTTGTGATAACTATAGGGGTATCAGCCTACTTTCTATTCCAGATAAAGTTCTTTGCATGATTGTGCTTAATAGAATTAAGAATCTGGTTGACAGGCAATTGCATGATGAACAATGTGGATTCAGAAGTAGTAGGGGAGTGTAGATCAGATATTTTCACTTAGATTCTTGAGAAATGTTTAGAGCTTCAGAAATCTTTGGTTACTAGTTTTGTTGATTTCAAAAAGGGTTTTGATTCTGTTGATCATCATAATTTGTGGTTGATTGTAAGATCATATGGCATATTAGACAAGTTAGTTAACACAATGAAAGCTCTCTATAATAACATTGAGTCGTGTGTGCGAGTTGGTGAGACTTGTAGCAATTGGTTTAGCATTGCTTCTGGTGTTTGACAAGGGTATATTTTGTCTCCTTTTCTCTTTAGTTTGGTTACTGATTATATTACGTGAAATTCACTGCATGAGAAAGATGAGACTGTTAATAGAGTTGGTTTGGTGATAAACAGAGATAAAACTAAAGTGATGAAAATTGGTCAGGCAGATGGTGCTTCAGTCGCTTTGAATGGTTGCACCCTTGAGTAAGTGTCTCAGTGTAATTATCTTGGGAGCTATGTAATAGATACTGGTAATGTGTGGTATTAGATTAACAGATGAATAGGGATTGCTGCCAGGACATTTAGGAATCTATAGAGAATGTGGAGAAATAGGCATATACATTTAAAGACTAAAATTAGACTATAAAATAGTTTGGTTCTTTCTAGGGTTAGTTATGGCAGTAAAACTTGGATGCTTTGTAAACAAGATAACAGGAAACTTGGGTGTGTTTGATTCTAGATGATTACACAGTATCTTGGGTATTAGATGGTTCAACTTTGTAAGTAATGAAGAGGTTAGGCAAAGGAGTTGGCAACCTCCTCTGGGCAGTATATTGTGCAGAGGGAGCTCCTTTGGTTTGGCCATGTTGTTCATACGAATAATCAAAGAATAGCAAATAGGGTTATGAAGAGTGTGCCTAAAGGCCTCGGAAAGAGTGGGAGACCTAGGATGTCATGGGCAGATAATGTCAAACAGGACCTTGTTAAAATTGGTGTGTAGTGGACAGATGCAGCAGATGTAGCTCAGGACAGATATGTATGGAGAGCTAAATTGCACAATCTGGTAGTACAATCTGTAGACCAGGCATTTCAAACACGTGGCCCACCGGGAACTGTTCTGCGGCCAACCAAGATTGATAACCAATACGTTTATTTAACTTTTGACAACACTGGATTCTTTAATTAAAATTATAAGTACGTACACGGTACATGAATTAAATAAGCGTATTTCAGAAAACATTTCCATTTATATATACGGGAAACTATTGCGCATAAATGTATATGTTGGAGCCCGATCGTAGAATTGCTCATATCATGAAATGCCCGATCATTTCATGAAATGAGCGATTCTACGATCGGGCTCCGACATGTATACACATCTCGAGGTCATTCAAATGTACGTACTTTGCGCATGGCAATGAGTCACGAAATGCCAGTAGAGTCGGAAGCTATTCGTTAGCAGTCAGTGAATGAATACTGTGTTCTAGTCTAGTTTGCACATAACAATTTTCATCTGTTTTTTTTGTGGCCCGTGATTTAATATATAATACTTAATATGGCCCTCGGTGGTTAACGAGTTTGACATGCCTGCTGTAGACCATGGCTGCTTGAGGATGATGATGATCATGATGAGGGGTCAGTGTATGTAAAATAAGTGAAATTTTGAAAATAAAAAGCTACTAGTCGAATTTTAACCTAGAGTAATTTAATTAAAACACATATGAATATTAATTATATTTCTGTTATTAAGTTATCTTGGTATACATTCTTCATTAATGTATTATATCACCAGAATTTCTAATTTGTAGCATAAATATATCATTTGCTATATTACTTTCAAGTTTTTAGCACCATCTAATGACACAAATTAAAGCCTTTCAAATTATCTGAAAACTATGAATCATCATATTTTGTTATCTATTAAATTCAAAAAGTTTTTCAATAATATCTAAAAAAAAAAATCCTTTACGAAATGAAGAGTTCAGAGATCATTCTCAGCTTATGGTTCAATTCTGAATCATTTGAAAATTGATGGGGAAAAAAAAAACAGTTGCTACTGCTGCCTCATGGTAATAGTCAAAGCCTATATATCTAAGAATGCAACTGATTTATAGGATGATAATTTATATGTAAATTTTAGGAATGAATCAAAAATGGTCATACTGGGGAAAAAAATGCCATTTATTTAATGAGCCCAGAAAACTGTTTCAGGAGTCAAAATGAGAGGACAGTATCATCAACATGTCATAAAAAAACCTTTGACATTTCTAGAAATAGTGGGGCCACTACGAATTCCCAAATCAGGAGATAAGTCCATTGGTTGATGAGCAAGAAATTAGAGGTAGTGAAGCCCAACACTTTGTGAGTGCCAAAACATTTCAGGAGGGGGGGGGGGGGACATACGATTTCCAAACATTTGAGTCACATGGATACATCCAGGCACAGGTATGATAGTATATTAATGCAACACCAAAATTTTCAAAATTCATCCAATAATCAGAAACAAATAATCTGCTTCATTCTTACACACTAAAAGTTTTAGATATGACCACCATTTTGAGACTATAATCCATTTAATATTCTACGATTGGGAATAATTAACACTTCATTTTAGTATGTAAGTAATGATTCCATATACAAAAAACTCCTGAGGAAACCCTTAAATTTACAGTACATGCAAAGTTTTCTTAGACTCAGTTATGCTGTGATTTTAATATTTTGGCCCCATTCAGAGTTTCTAATTTTGAACATAAGGATTTTTTATGGCAGATTTCACTGAAAATAAGTAGACCTCAATTAAATATCACTAAATAATAAGTGATAAAAACGGGAACATTAAGCAACAGCATCAGTCATAAGAATTTCTAAAAACTTAATTAAAACATAAATAATTTTTCAGTATGCATAATTATTTCTTTTAGTTTCCATAAATTTTGGCAAAAATTACTTAACTGCAACTTTTTTTACTGTTACAGTTTAGATCTCTTTAAATACTGAAAAATAAAGATTTAGACATTTTTGACAGAGATCTTCATAATTTATATCTAATCACTTTCTCCCATAAAATTCTTATTTTTAAAGAGTTTTGAATGTGATTTTCATTGACATAATATGCTTTATTATCTAGTTGTTTTGAGAAAGGTATTTTATAATGAAATTATATGGAAATTCAAATTAGTCCATATTTTAAAACTGAATTATATACATGGAACTCTTGTTGACATGTGAAGTTGTTAACAAGTGAAGAAATAAGCACTATTAACTGAAATTCCACCAACAATTCGATTTGGATTATGACAGCTGTATTGTAATATGTAACTTCAACTAATGAATTGAAATGGTTTTAATGAGTGCTGAGTGAGTTAATTGCTACAAATTGTATATGTATGCAGGTACCCCTGAAGTGCATGCACAATTAGTCTAAATGTGTAGTTTTCTGATAACTTTACTTCTATGGGTTTTAGGATGAATGCATCTTTATTCCAAAATTGCTTAAAAATTTAGTGAGTATGCTACCTTTGTGTTTGCAAGTTTCTTTGTCTGAGGAAGAATACTTTTCAGTGTACTGTGTTTTTAAAAGTATTTTTTAATTTATTGGTATACTAGCAGATTTACCCATCATTGCTCAGGCCAGAAATTCTTTAGAATATAGATTAGATGGCACTCCCCATGTTGCAAGCTTTCATTTGGCATAAAAATCATTATGATTGATCTCCTCCTCTGGTTAAAATTTCTCCCCTCTCTTTTAGGTGAAGAAAGAAAGGCACATAGTTTGAGATACCCATAATCCTCCCCACATCAGAAGTTTCTAAACCAAAAACCAGAATTTCCTCCCTCAGATAATCGAACATTTCAAATCATTTTGTACCCACCAGAGTTCCTCAGATACAATTTGCCAGGCATATGTAACTTTATAGCAAAAGAAAATTAATTATGGCCTAAGGTGCATAAAAAAATTATTATTATTACACAAAATTATTTATTATTTAACATAATATTTAAAACATTTATTAATCAGTTGTATATACTTTTATTAGCTTTTGCATATTTTTCAATTAAGTTAATGATTTTAACTTCAGATATGAAACTCATGTTCCCCTCCTGCTTAATTAGAATGACTTCAATATCCATGGATGCTCGCACTTGTGACCCAATAAACTGAACAATGAGTTTATCATGTGAAATCAGAAAGAAATTAACTTCATGCATTGATTACTTGAAATTTAATGGTGGCAACAATTATTCTGAATAACTTTCAACCATTAATGCTAAATCTATGGGGATTTTGAGAAATTCAAACCCACCCACCCAAATTTTGGTTCACCCCAGTGGGTTCGCAAATAGCCTATATTCTTCCCCTGGGTGAAGGGAACATTCACACAAAGTTTGAACCTTCTCGCTCTTCTGGTGGCTGAATACATAAATGGACAGACACACAAACCCACAAACTTTCTTCTTTTTATTTTAGATTTGTACTGATAAATTATTTTATTATATATTTATGAAGATGAATATTATTGGGTAGTAAAATTAAGTCTTTTTTTAGCATATTCATTTTTGAATTAAAAGGAAACAAAAACATGTTCAATCAATTATATACTTTGTTTTGTTCTACAACCATTCTCCATCTAGTTATTTTTTGATTCTTAGTAAAATTCCTCAGATTTTTCATTCCAGAAACCTTTGTATTGCTTGTTTCACACTATCCAGATTATTGAAATTTTCTTCATCTACACAATTCTGAAGCAACCAATAAAGATAGTAATTTGATGGAGCAATGTCAGGTGAATATGGCAGATGTAGTAAAACTTCCCACATATAGTCAGGCATTATCATGCTGAAGAACTCCTTTGCAGTTGCTGGGATGGTGGTTTTTCTTGCAACTTTTCACATAATATTTTGAGTTAATCACAATACAGCGCTCCAGTGAAAGTTTCAATAATTCAAAATGGTCGATCCTTTGATGTCCCAACAAACTGTATTCAACCCCAAAAAATAAATTTTATGGGGTGAAAATTTCTTTTTGATATGACTTGTCCATGTCCTTATTTGTTCACTCTACATTTTAGATTGATATTGGGATAGAGGACTCATTTTCCATCCCCTGTAGCTACCCACCTAAAAATGGTTCAAGAAGCTGGCAATTGTCCAGAAAGAAGCAAATTGACACTTGTTGCATTAAATTTTCCTTGCACAATTCATGCAGGATACATACTCAAAGTTTCACAATTTCCCAAGCTTCAACAGATCTATGTTCACCTTTGTATGAGAAGTTTGAAGCTTGTCTGCTGGTTGTTCAATGATCAATCTCCATGAGTATCTTTAAAGCATCATCATCTAATAAACTTGGCTTCCCTGAATGGACATATCATTCTTAATGCTGTATTCCCCATTACGAAGTTCTGTGAATCAAAATTCCCACTTTGTCACCTTCAGCATATCAGGGTCATACACTTCACAAATGTTTTTACAGCTATCACTGAACCTTTTTTATTCAATTTATAAAGTATGCAAAGCCTTAGATGCACTTTTTCCACATTCATTTTGGGTATTTCAAGCTGTATCAACAATTAACTTGGAAATTCCATTCTGACTGAACACATGTACTGTTAGCTTGTTGAACACTACTACACAATCAAATAAATGTGCAATAAAGACATTTTCTCACGGGAAAGGGGAAATTCCACAAATCCAGAAAGAAAGGGTTTACATTGCCACCCAATATTTTTCAATCCTGAAAAAATAATAAAAATAATAAGTAAATTTCAAGACATACCACAAAAGAAGCTTTGGACAACTGTCATTCGATTGGTAGTTAGAGTTCCAGTCTTGTCAGAACAGATGGCAGTGGCATTACCCATTGTTTCACATGCATCCAAGTGCCGAACTAGATTGTTATCCTTCATCATTTTCTGAATTAAAGAACAGATTGATTACTAATTAAAATAATGCTTAAATTTCTGAACAAATCTGAAGTCTAAGAATGTTACTGAAGAAAATATGACAATTCTAGGTGGTACTTTTACATTAAATATTAAAAATTGCACATTCAACAGATAGTTGGAGCAAGCAAGACCTAATCTCAGAGGTTCAAATGTGGCAAAAGTATTTACCAACAGACTCCAATATGTAACTGAACAAAAAATAAAATTATTTAAAAAAATGTATGTTAGTATCTGTAATACAATATAATTTTCAAAGTAGTTATACTTTTTTACTTCAACACCAAACAACAAAAATAAAACACACTTGAAAATAAAATGCGGTTTCATAAGAGGGAAAAAATATAGCATTTAGAACAAAAATCAGGCAGGAAAATGCTTTTACAATGTAGATGAAACATTTCCTTTTTATAGTTACATTCAATTAAATATAAAATTTAACAAATTCTCAATTAGAAAAATCTTAATATAAAATTATTTTTAAAAAATATATACTAGGATGTTCAATACAAAAATTTTTTTGAAGGACATATACTACTATCCTCAATATAAAATTATTTTTATTGAATGTACACTACTATAATTGCACACCGTGAAAAAACAAACAAACTGTCAATCAGTAAACATGCAAGATAGTTAACTGGAAATATAAAAGCTTCATTCTTAGCATTTAAACTTCAAGTTTCATTCTGAGTTGGGGTGGGGGTGGCTCAGTTGGTAGCGCGCCAGGCTCGTAATCTGTAGTTCCCAGGTTCGAGTCCCAGCTGGGTCAGCATTGAGATTTATCTCCGCAAAAATACCCCGCCCTGCCCACAGTCAGTAGGGGACACCGATGGGCTTGGAAAGGCCGCCGTCCGTCAGATGGGACGTTAAGCCGTGGCCCCGTGTGTGGGAGAGCCATACCCTGTGCACGTTAAAGAACACGCTGGATGGCCTTGACGGGAGGCTACCATCTGTCTCCCAACAACTGTTCCAGTTAGGATGTCATCCACATATCTGATATATAATGATGGTTTGTATTGAGATTTATTAAATGCAGTTTCCTCGACGTGACGCATAACAACATCTGACATGAGTCCAGATAGAGGCGATCCCATTGGAATCCCCTCCATCTGGAGCCATGTCTTCATGTTCACATCAAAATATTACCCACAATTAAATTTACGTTGAAATCCGAAGATAAATGACAATTACCCTTTCTTGACATATTAATAAAATGTAATGATAACTATTGTGATACTACTGTATATCGCAAAGAAACAACAACATATATTCCCACATATATACCAGCCGATTCCGCACATCCATTAAGGTACAAAAAATCTAGCATTTTACCATTATATATCAGGGCATACAGATACTGTTCCGAGGCTTTAACTTTTGCCACTGAAATAGAATATATTACTAAAACTGCCCAAGAAGCAGGATATACTAAACAATAATTAAAAAGATGGCAACATAATGCTAAATTCATTGTCTTAAAAAATTCTCAATTAATCCCAAATCAGGAAGTAAAACAACAAACCTATGCACACAGCTTTCCTTACATGACAGGCATTTCAAAAACATTACACACTACATTAAAAAAATATAATATTGTGTTACCTACAACAGTTAATAATAGAATTAAAAACTTATTAATTAATGATCGTGACACAAAATTACCTACTGGCAGAGTTTATCAACTTAATATACCCGACCCCTTAAATCTACTCGACGGAAAGAATAAATACATAGGTAAAACCCATAGACAATACGCTGATCGTATGAAAGAGCATCAATCTGATTTAATTAAACAACTTCCAAACACAGCTTACGCGCAAACTATAATAGAAAATAAAATTCAGATAAATAAAGTACAATATAAACACTTAATTGCTCCCAGGACTAAATTCCAGTTGAATTACACTGAAAAGATGCTAATCCACACACAACATCATAATTTATGCAATACCGACATAGCACCCATTCCATCCGCTTGGAACCTTCTCCTAAATACCCAATCATCAAACATCACATAATATCACATGATCGACAATGTAGGAACTGGGATATGTATAAGTAACATGCTACTCGTGACACCACCAGAGCCTGATGACGTCGTAATATGTAACTACGGAGAAACGCACGTAGCTCAAATGAACTGTTGGAGTGCCAATAAAATGTTAGCTGTCTTAACATCGGAGGCAGGGGTATGAAAGTAGTTTTATCCTGTTTTTATACTTGTGTTATCGGTTCTTTTAAAATGTTTAGAAGTACACATCTACGTGTCAAACAGTAATGACAGTGCATTTTGTGGATCCATCTGTGATATACACCAATAATATAGAAGCAAGTGCTGCAAATCAAATAAGAAATTTCCATTAGAATAACTAATTATCGGTACAACTACAGCTTTAAGTACTCTATGGTTACAAGTAATATGGATGAAGCATGGTTTCATTGGGAAAATACTGGCACATCTGAAAGACTATGCATATGGAGTAATAACTTAGCTGCAATACGACTGTACTACATTATTATGAGACGACATCTATAACATCAAGCCCTTGAGGACTGGTTTCTTGTTAATGATATCTTAATTGCTTTCTTTATCATCAAAGACTTTTCACAAAGCCTGATACAGCAATATTATGTCATGTTAGACATTAAATGTGCCTCTACAAGTAGATTCACCAGCCACTATCACTGGTAAATATCAATATTTGTCAATTAACCTAGTTTACTTTATGTAAATATAAGGAATTACTTAGATTGAATGACAAAATTTTGGATCAAATATAGTTGTACTATATGTATTACAAGGATATTTTATAAGTACTTCGTTTGAGAATAGGTAATTTTATACAATTTATTGTACAGCTTTTATTGTGATTTTACTAAACTATTAGAAAAATTAGTAACATGTTTTTCAGCTTTTATTGATTTCAAAATAACAGAATATGAAAATTACTTAATTTGAATTAGTCATACTAAAACAAGTTTTTAGTACATGAATTGGTCAAAATTTGATTGAAGAATAAGGGAAAAAAATACTATAACACCAATCACACAGGACAATCAGTAGCATAAAAGGAAATATGTTTGCACATACTTTAGTGTCTCTCATGTGGATTCACATATTAGTGCATTAAGGATTAAAACATAATCATAAACTGAATCACAGCTAAGTTTAAAATTCAGCTTATTGTCGGGTTCACTGAACATAGTGCAGGTAGTGATCTAGCAGTTTAAAATTTTCTTTCAACTAGTAGCTAATTTTTTTGCCCATCAGAAATGTTATATGATAATATCATTATACTGATATCTTTATTAATACCTTGAGGGGTAATTTATTTTTAATTATTTAAATTATTTGTTTAAATAATTTGTACCATAAATAGAAAAGCAATTCTACCATGCAAAATAAGCTTTGTTTTACTTACTGTTTTCTTCAATACTTCAGAAACGTAGAAAGAAAAAAGGTTATTCTTTAGTTTTATTGAAGGAACACAAAATAATACAGTCCAAATATGGTAGAAAAACAACAAATCTCCCTTGATTTCTACTTTTTTTTCCAGTACTTGTCTAGCAAATATTTGTTGTGATGTTTTTTGTTTTTGATCTTTAGCAGGTTTAAAATATCGCAGTTAATGTTATTCCTTAAAATCACCTATGAATATAGCACAAATATTTACATAATAGTTCTCAAGCAGCCATGGGCTACAGTCATTCAACCAGATAT
This sequence comes from Ryuthela nishihirai, assembly GCA_038380435.1. Lineage (NCBI taxonomy): Eukaryota > Metazoa > Arthropoda > Arachnida > Araneae > Heptathelidae > Ryuthela > Ryuthela nishihirai. Next base: position 39,598,547 of record JAWZYU010000024.1, on the reverse strand, counting down.
GCAATTTAGTTCTCTAAACATGTCTGTCCTGACCTACAGCTGCTCTGTTTGGATATTGTACACTATATGTACAAATATTTCCAGTTGAACAAGCATGCATTCTGACTGAAATGTGTCAAAATAGTCATATAGAAATATTGCATTAACATATTCCATAAAGAAAAATATTACACAAGTTGCTCTTGTGTATACTGAAATTGTTAGAAAAATTTAGCTGCTACTACTACACAATCTCATTGATGCAAAAAAAAAGGTTTTTTTTTACACACACACACATATCAATATTTTGATTAGACTCCTGACCAGCTGAGCAACTGAAAATATCTAAACTTGGATTAAGGTTGGGTTGTCTAACCTCTGAATGACACTTTAGTGCACACAAGTGGGTCAGGTCAAAAAGGACTCTAAAGGTTCAGAGCTGGGTATGGAAAAGGACTACTATAGAGTTGTTAGAAGATGGATGGTAGCCTCCCATCAAAGTAATTCAGTTAACACCTCATCTGCAGATGGCAGTTTTTCCAAACCTTTGTGAAACCAGAAATTTTTTTTTATTTAAGCACATCTATATCCTGTGTTCATGAAAGAGTTAGTTGGTCTTCCAGAGATATCTTTGCTGCTATGAACTAAAATTTGTTAAATAACAGAGTTCCAATAAAAAAAGTTATCTTCGCCTCCAAGCAACAAAAATAAAAACACACTTGAAAATAAACTGTGGTTTTATAATGAGGGAAAAAATATAGTATTTAAAACAAAAACCAGGCAGGGAAAACGCTTTTACATTGTAGAAGCACCAGTGAAAAGTAGTTGCTATGAGTTTCAATATCAGCACAAAATTAACATATTTCTGCTTGAAGCATAAAAACTTGAATAATAAAATTGATATAGCAGAATAATGAAAATATCTGATGTAATTATGTTGTAAATCCAGGTGGGAATAACATGCTTTTATACTAAAAAACTTCATTTTAGCTCTAACAAAGTTGCTGCTGTATGGAGCTAGTCATTATTAGATTCAAACAAAAGATTACATTGTTGAAGTCTAATACTAATACACTTTGATATTTGACAAAAGATTTTTCAACTGCTTTAGTGTTAACAACTTCTACTCTCAAAGGCTTCAGTGACCCTTAACACTTTTGCCTAATAATTTTCTTGTTGATTAGGCAAAGTTGCAATGCAAAGGTAATGAATTTTACAGCCATTTCAACTGTTAATGCATGCACATAACAAGTGTTTAATTGGTGAAGTTAATTGTTTATATTTCATATGAAATTTAATGATAATTGGTAACTTTTTACACAGTATCACTTTCTTGAATGCTGAATTTTTTTTACCAACAGACTGTTTTTATAGCTACATAAAGGAAATTCAAATTTCAATTAACATTTTTTCAGGTTGCCAACAATATATACAGTTTAAGTTCCATTATATCTATTGCAGAAAAAGATCCAATTTAGTAAATGGGGGCAGGCAAATGGAATATAGAGTTGATGCTGTGCACAAATGTTATATGAGCTTAAGATGATCCAGGCTCCATTCCAGATTTATAGTCATCCAAGTGGCATGTTTGACTACTGATAAAAGGGGTCTGGGTTTGAACCCCAGATAAGATATAGATATTTCTTTAATATTCTGTGTATCTGTCTAAGGTCTCATCTTCCTCAAAGATCTTCTCTATGGCATATTATGCTGATAGGCACCTGTGAGATCTCTGTGGCAAGTGGCTGCTTGAGGGTAATAAACAAGTGCCACAAGATACATAACATTACTGTGGTAAGAATAATTTTAGCAAATGAATTACAAATAAAATTTATTGTAATTAAAGAAAAATCAATATTAATATTTATTATTTTCAAGAATAACTCAACTTATCTAGTCTATTTTCCTCTGGAGAGACAGTCCTCTATTGATGTTACACTACTGCAAATTACTGGTAATCAAAATTGAGATCGTGAATACTACAGCAAAATTACATAAAACGATTCTTATTGAATGATTTGACAACTTCTAAAATTTAAAGTATCTGTCTACAAATTCTTTCTGATATTATTTTACAAGATTTTTTTTTAACTTTCCAAGTGGCTGGAATATGTTTTCCCCACCACAGCTAAGTGGTCCTCTAGCTGTATTGACAAGGCAGCACTGCCACATAACTTGTTGCTTAAGCCTTATTCTGGAACTTAAAAATCAGAGAGAGGTATAATTACATAACACCATGAGAATTAAAGGAGATGCAAAATAAAATTAGTTCTTATAGGTATGGAAATTATAGAATGTAATTTAACCCTTTGCACTCAAAGATTTTTTTCACTATAGGAAAGTAGCAACTCGAATTTTTTTTGCTAAAAAGTTGATGAAATTTTTTACAACTAATATAAAAATAAATCATACATAAACAACATAAAATCAAACTCATCTTCACTGCTACTAATTTCATCATTTGGTTCCATTTTTATAACCACTAAAAACAGACAAGTTTAAAATAACCATTTTAATTAAACACAATGCTGTACTATGAAGGCATATAGACAATAGATTTACACATCTAAAATGTGTAAATCTATTGAAAGATATCTGTTAAAGAGGAAAGAGGAAAGATATCTGTTTATAAAACAGTTAATGTCACCTCTCAGTCGCCATTTGAGTTGCTGCATTAAACCAAATGGCGACTGAGAGTCGCCTCTTGAGTGCAAAGGATCTATGTTTATAAACCAGTTATTGTGGACCCTCAGTCGCCATTCGAGTTGCTTCATCAAACCAAGTCGCAACTGAGGGTCGCCTCTCGAGTGCAAAGGGTTAAATAACAAGGCAATGCATGAAAATGATAAAATAAATGCCAATGACTGATATAACTTACCTTAACTGAGTATGCAAGAGCAAGAGTTACAGCTAATGGAAGACCTTCAGGGACTGCTACAACTAAAACAGTCACACCAATGATGAGGAATTTTACAAGGTAATTTATGTAGAAGGGATCCCACTCCTCTTTATTTATCACAAAAAATTTTATAACAAAACGAATAACAAGGATGATTACTGTTAGAATAGCGATAGTTGATCCTGAAATAAAAAAAATATTATGAAAGAAAAATAATTGTAAATATTTATTACTTATAGTATTTGCTTCAAATAGTGAAATATTGTAAGTCACTTTTTTAACTGAAATTACCAATAAATCTTGCCCAACACTCAGAAAATTGAATTTTAGCATCTGTTGCAATGTCACAAGACATTTTGTAACTTTTGGCAGAAGAGTTCTAAAACTCTGAATAGATGTTAAAATCCAGTTTATAAGACAATCAAATATTTTCAGTATTAGCCCATTATAGCCCAATTTTTACATATCTAAATAATGGTTCTAAATTTAAAAAAAGGTCCTTAGACTCACCATGATTATTACAATGGGACTGATGTATTCTACTGAACTATATTTATAAACACATTTTATTCCAAAACTTTAGGCACTAAAATGAGATAAATTGTAGACAGAAAGGTTAAACTGAGAAAGAATTTCATGGCATCATGATTCAATGTACACTTGGTTTCCATAAATTAAGGAATACTCAAAAAATTACGATAAACAAAAAACTATATGAATTATTTTAATGAAATTTGATGGAAACATGAATTACAATGCTAGTTTAAGAATGATATAAAATATTTTACACTAGAAACATTTTTCGTCAAAAAATAACACTTGCAGGAACTTGCCCAAAAAAGAGGTGTCAGAATGCAATGGGCAAAGTTCTTTAATAAGGAGTGTGGTCACCCCTTATAGCAAATGTAGGCACGACAGTGATGTTCCATGCTGTTTATGATGTTGTGAATCAAAGCAGTATGGAGTAACAACCATCGTTCCATTAAAGCAGTAATAAGCCCCCCCCCCCCTTTGTTTCAGGTAGTGGGTTGAGGACAGCAACACATCTCCCTAGAGGGAGATCCCCACACATGCTCAATCAGATTTAGGTCAGGAGATTGAGCTGGCCACTCCAATGTGCATAATGGTCAACTCTTGAAGGTATTGTTTCACTAGTCGAGCTCTGTGTGGACGAGTGTTATTGTCTTTAAGATGAATGTTTCACTTATTGTACCAACATAAGGATGTACATAAGGGTCCAGGATGTCATCTCTATACCTTTGAGCATCGAGGTATAGAGATGACTTGTCAACATATCGAGGTCTGTGCATCCACCTAAGGAAATGCCACCCCAAACACACATGCTACCTCCACTGTAACTGTCTCTTTGATGGATGTTAGTGGGATGATAGCGGGTACCTCATTCTCATCCATATCAAACAATGTCCCGAATCACTCTACAAGCAATATCTGGACTAATCTGTGAAGAGTACAGACCTCCATTGCTCTTCTGTCCAGATAACATGTGTGCATGCCCAATTCAACCATTCTCTCTGTGACATGACGGGTATACAAATTACTGGCCTTCTAGCATACAGACCTCCCTCATGAAGCCTTCTATGCACAGTAGAATGTGATGGTCCCCTCATTCACTTTTACTTAACCAGTTTTACTTTATTTATGCTATATTTATCATTTTGGGGATTGTTTCATTTGGACCGATTGCAATTCTTACTTCCGAGCTGTAGATGTAGTTGCTCATGCACAACTCTGACCTTTTGATTGTCAGCCGCTAATATGCACACGTAGGACAACTTAGTATAGTATGGCAATCCCGGTGTACCGCTATTCAAGATAGCATACCACCTAGAGGGAATTGCCATGTAACCACATCCACTAGCCAGAGAACATTCGTGTAGATCCTGCCATTCGCATCGGGGGAAGACCTGTGGAAGAGAGAGAGAGACCTTACTTTTTCAACAAGTCTGTCTGACGAAATAATCATTGAGGTGCAGTGAGTGGGTCATTTTTGAATTTAGAAACTTGCCTAGGAAAAAGCCAATATCACTCTGATTTTTGTCCGAAAACTTTGCCAAAACATATCAGATGGTACCTTTAGAATTTAGAAGCCAAACATTTGTAGAAGTCCTAACTTTTTGAGTCTTCTGCAGTGGAGACTCCTAGGCTGTCCCGTCGATAAACCACACCTAATCGGTGCCCACCAGCTTTTCAGTATGACCCTCAACTTCGTCCTCTCGATGGAACCGACTTGCGGCCCCCAGCACACAGGTTGCCACCCACTTCAGGGCTTGCAATGGGCCTTTCACAGATGCAGGAGGAGTCTGCCTACTCAGGTTCACCACTCCTTTCAACAGACCCTCCCTTTCTAGGCATCTCCAGGGGGTTGCGACTCGGCTGCATGCGTAAGGACCATCAGTCCACCCCACTTCTCGGAGGAACCTAAGTTCATACCTCTCTTGTACCATAGCTAATGCAATCGTCAGATAATGCAAATGTTTTCCCGCCATCCAACAGACACGTCAGATTTGTATACCGTATGTCATAACTAAGTGATGTTAGGAAACAGAGTAGAGAATTGTAATTGTTAGTCAGTGTTGTTAGTAGTGGAAGTTGAGTAGTCAGTATTGTTAGGAGGAACTGAAGTATGTTGAAGTAGTATGTTGAATCAGTATGTGTAGATAAAAGGAGTTGTTAGTAGAGATAGATGTGAGTTGTTAGTACTCACAACTTTTGTATTCATCAACTGAATTTGGCGAGTCTTTGAATTTTTTGGAACTTTGTTTTAGAAACTTGAATTTTTGCAATTTCTTGAGAAATGTTAAATGATTTTTGATTAGATTTAAACTTTAATTAAACTTGACAATCCTTTTTGAATTCTTACTTGATAAGTAATGCTAGATATACAAAACGAATTCTATTTCAACTTTATTTGGTAAGTTAATATTGCCTGGTGCCTGACAAGCTATCTGGAATTTTGAATAAATTTGGATCGGCAAAAGGTCCAACTTGAAAAGTAAAAAATCTTTGGAGCATTGTAAGAAGCTGATACAACCCTCCCATTGGCTGCTGCAAGAGAGGATCATAGCTGAGAGGCAGTAGATGTCCTACTCCTTCATGCTGTTAATCGCAGATATCACTCTTGTACAGCAGTCATAACTCTAGCCCTTCCTTGGCTAAACCTCCGAGATGTGGAATCCATGCTAAGATATTGATTACACAGTCTATGGACCACAGAAGGACTCACATTCAGTCATCATGCCACATCTGACTGAATTCGGCCTGCTTCGAGCTGGCCAATAGCTCTTCACCACAGTTCATTTGGCAAATGATGTCTCAAGATCATTCCTACAAAATGGCTATTTCGAATTTCTTTACTCACATTTACAACACAAAATAATGATCCACTTCAAAACACCCATTTTTATGCCGCTATTCGATTATGCAAATTGGTGCAACCTAGACTATTTTGCACATGATATGCTCACTTGGCATTACTTTACTGGTTACATGAACAAGTTTGGTAAGGATAGCACAATTTTTTGGTGAATTATTGTGATTTTTCTCATTTTTCCTTAATTTATAGAAACCAGTGTTTATAAATAGAAGCACTTTATTATGCTTTTATACTACAAAAGGGTTACCAACTTAAGCACTATGGTGATAACATTAGAAATAACATTTTCAGACACAAAAAATCAGAAACACAGTAGTATAGTGAAAATTAAATATAACATCATAAAAAAAGACTTAAAGAAATGCACTATTTAAAAATATGACATTTAAATTTAATGACTGGAAATGCAGACAATATTATAGCAAAAAAAAAAAGAACATAGCATTTGATAATAAAGATTACAAAAACACGATCTCTCAATGGGATTCATGGATGCAACACGTTTAGAAAACTGATTTCTGTATAAGTCCTAATTAAAAATGATTTGCATTGGCTACATAGGAAAAAATATACTATAAGACAGAAGAACACAATGTATTGAGATCAATGAGTAGTATGCTATGGTTGGCATTTCATATACTTTTTGGAGGAAGGTTCAAACAGACCAAAATATTAAATTTCAGAGAGCAGTCAACATTGCATTGAAGAAGACAAATTATTGGTTGGCTGTAGAATGAAGATTCAATTGCACAATTACTGCTGCATAAGGCAATACATTGGCTAACGTATTGCCTTATGCAGACAATAATGTTTTAATGGGTATGTCTTGTATAAGCAACCCTTTATAAATTAGGTGTAACTTTTGATTCTTCTTTTCAATATTTAATACAAAATTTTTTATGTTGATATATTACATCATATAATTTAAATAAAATGCCTACACTTGGGAGGCTATGCAGCAAGGGACAATATATAAAACAAAAAAAAAAACTCTTAAAATTTTAGCATTAGATATATATTCTTTGCACTAACCAAGTTAAAAGAAGAAATAAAACCATGATCTCAAAATTGAATTTTTAAAATTTCTACTATTTTAATATAAGTTGAATATCTGAATTTTAATATAAGTTGTATCTGAATAATCCTATAAATTAGTTAACACCAAATAGTCAACTATCCAATTTTATATGCATGCATGCTGAGGAAATTTATAAAAAGTTCAAGAATTTGTGTAATTCTATAGTGATGAAAAAAACTCAGCTCATGGCTCCTATGTCAGTGGTAACTAGCTTCTAGAATACATATATGCAATTTCTTTCAGGGTGCAGGTTGGTAGCAAATTTTGAAAGTACTTGTGGCTCTATTGTATGATGTAATTGCAAAAATACAGATATTTCCTTATAATTAAGGGGTGAGGGATTACTCAGTCACTAGCACATCAGGCTTGTAACCCATACCAGAATTGAGATTTATCTCTGCTAACCCCCACCCTGCCCTCAGTGAGAAAGGGAACACCAATGTGCTTGAATAGGCTGTCATCTGTTGGATGGGATATAAGCCATGGGACCATGTGTTGAGAACAATACATTGTGCATATTAAAAACATGCTAGATGGCCTTAATGAGAGGCTTCCATCTGTCTGCTAGCAGCCGTCAAGTGGATCTCCTTCCTCCAACTTTCTCTGAGCCCTTGGGGTCCATGTGACCTGGATATTTAGCCTGTTGTGTGCAAAACAACCCAAGTAAATCATTAATAAAACAGTTATTAGCATAAAAATTGTATTATTGTACGGTAGAGCATGTATTAAATAAAAGTTTTATTCAGCTATTAAAAAAAACTCTTCAAATTTTAGCATTAGATATATATATTCTTTGCACTAACCAAGGTAAAAGAAGAAATAAAACCATAGTCTAAAAATTGAATTTTTAAAATTTCTACTATTTTAATATAAGTTGAATATCTGAATTTTAATATAAGTTGTATCTGAATAATTCTATAAATTAGTTATCACCAAATAGTCAATTATCCAATTTTATATGCATGCATGCTGAGGAAATTTAAAAAAGTTCAAGAATTTATGCAATTCTATAGAGATGAAAAAAAACTCAGCTCATGGCTCCTATGTCAATGGCAACTAGCTTGTAGAATACGCATATGCAATTTCTTTCAGGGTGCAGGTTGGTAGCAAATTTTGAAAGTACTTATGGCCCTACTGTATGATGTAATTGCAAAAATACAGATATTTCTTTATAATAAGGGGGCGAGGCTCTTCACAAGACGGATAAAACCAGGCCATATTTCGCACATGTCTATTGTAGAATGTAATCAGAATGACAGAAAAATAATTATTGTTTCTAACACTTCTGAAAATACAGTGAAACTGGAAAACTACAATTTCAGTATCACTTAAAAACTGATAAAAGTAATATATACAGGTCACAAGAAACTGTGGTTAGCAGCCTTAGTTTAAAATTTAATAATTTTTTTGCAAACTACAATGAGTTTAAACTGCATATCTCACTACATCCATATAAACAGAGATTTAAAAAATACAATGTAGCAAAAGCATCTATACAAAAATACAACTTTTCTCCAACTTATTTAAGTAAGTACTTGTGGTACAGAAGTGCAGCTAATTGAAGCTAAATTCATTCCTCCCTTCCACCATGTTTCTTGCTTGATTTACAATATCTTTGAATGTAACAGTATGCTATATATATAGGTATGAAACATTTATCAAATCTGAGTTTACCTGCATAGCCAATCTGTATCGCCAATTTCGTTAGCTTAGCTTGTAAAACAGACTGTTCTTTACGAGGGTTACTTTCCTCTTGTGATTTTTTAGGTGGTGGCGATTCCAAGGCCTCTAGATCTTTGTTATGAGTGTTGGCAGTGGCAGCATTCATATGTGAATTTCCTGATACAGCTGCTTCCTCATCTACAACAAAAAGTAAAAAGAGGAAACTATTTTTTAGCTGTACCTATCCAATGATTAAAATTTTCTATATACTAAAATCAACAATACAAATGTCTATTTCAATGCAAGAAATCGCATATAGTATTATTGTGCAATGTGTATGTGTGGAAACAGAGTAAAGCATTACTCAGAGAGTAAATTCATCAGTTAAAAGTATATAGAAATTTAGCAACATATAAAAAAATTATATTTCAATAAAAAAGTGCATTGCAGTAAAAATAATTATTAAAAGAAAGATCTATTGCAAATCTTTCAAAAAAGTGAATGTCTTTACCAGTATTCAAAGGATTTCAAACATAATGCTGACGAAAATTGAATGAACACCATATTACAAAATACAGGCAAAATCAAAAATATGAAAATACAACAAAATATGCAAGTAACAATTTCACCTGAAATGGATACAGGGACTGTCAGGGGTGAGCATTCCATTGTATTCTTAGCATCATTATGCCATGCTGTTAGTAGAAATAAAATGGCAGTAAGCAACCGATAAAAACAAAACAAAACCAAAATAAAATTACATGCAATCTAAGTTTAAAAATAACAGTTTACTAATAAACATCTGTTTTAATATTATAATAGGCCTCATGCTTCCCCAGTATTAAATCATTGTGTTAAAGATTCATTATTAAATGTTTTTCATTTATTTATAACATATGTAAAACTTTTAACTTTGCAACGTATACTGTAAAAAACATTAATACTATTTTCACATTCATGTACATTGTCATCAACTATACTGATGAACCACTTTTAATTCTTCCATGTCAATTAAATGCATATTACTACCTGCTGTAATATGCATAATTGTAAATGGTGCAGTAAAAATTTATTTTAGACATTTAATAATCTTTATGAAAAGAATTAAGTAGAATAAAAAGAACAGTTATTCTGAAGCACATATTTGATGCATACCAACTTATAATTTGGTCAGTAGTTTTTAACAGTAAATTATACCAAGTCACTTGAGGATATCATAGCAAGATTGAAAATATAGAATATATAGATTATAAAAAAGAACAGGATATGAGAACATAGAAAAACTGAATATGTAGCACTATTTTAGTGGATGTATAATGTTAATTATGGCATTTTTTTTTTCTTTTTGCAAATAAACTGATGTCAAAAATTTCGAGTTTAAGTCAGATCAATATTTGGAATAATATACTTTAGCTAGTTTATCTCATCCATTAGTAAACTCTCAATTATTGGGTGGAAATGGGTGAATTAATAAATAGTCATGGTAGATACAAAAATATAGAATAAAGCTATAGTGTCCAGAAATTTTAATTGCAGTATTAATGACAATAAAACAGCAGTTATAAGATTTGAATAAGAGGGACTATAGAACAGAATGCATTCAAATGTTGAGATGATTTGAAGCAAATGATCTGTTTAAAATGGAAAAATGTAATACGAAATCAGCTGATCTGCAAATTTATGCTCGAAATTATACAGTGATATATACATATTTCAAAGTTTTTATTAAAAGTTTTAATGACTAAGGAAAAATTTTTCTAACTTTAATACAGAGAAGTAAAATATTACTCCAGAACAAAGTATAAATTTAATTGGTCAATGGATCATGAGTTGGATTATTTCAGAGATCTTGCAGTTAGCTCAGTGTTGACAACTGCTATATGAAAAAAAGACTAAGACCATGGCCGAGTGGTTAGTGTGCTTGGCTACTGATCTAAGGGGCCTGGGTAAGGCATGGATGTATGTGTCGTTTTTCTGCTGAGGTCCTGCCATCCTCTCAGACCTTCTACTATGGCATATCAACTGACAGGCTCCTGTCAGACCTCTGTGGCAAATAGCTGCTTGAGGGGCTATTCATTTTTTATTATTTAAAATTTAAGATTAAGCTGTAAAAGTACTATGTTAAAATTGTTTTTGGTATATAGTAACTCAAATTAAAATACTAAATAATTCCCTATCACCTAATATTGGATGAATCAGATCCATTCACATTTTTGAAAACATAAAAAGTTAATAACTTTGCTAGTTACACTGTAATCTCTTTAACAATAGCCATTACCAAATGGTTCCTTTACTACATTCAGAAAGGAAAGCCAGAGAAACTATATTTCTCTTTAATAACAGTAATTTTTAATTACCAAAAATGCTTTATCTTACATTTTTTTAATGTCATCACTTATGAAGTAAGGGTTAATTCCTGCACACATTTTAAATTGCTTGTTGCAAAATTCTTAGGAGATTGCTCTTAATAATCAATTTTCAAATTTCACAGAGGATTTCTAAATTTTATTGTATCTATTATGAAAATGCAAATAATTTGGCAGTAGATCTATATTTGTTTTAATTTTTTTTTATATTTTTGATCATTTTTGTAATCATACATTGCACTTTTCATTCTTGGAAAAAAAAAAGACAGAGCTAAGGATAGCCCTTCAGTTTTTCTTCTTTTATAACTTCACTTTTCTAATTAAAAAATATCAAAAATTGAGTGAAACATCATACATAGTACTATGAAAAGCTCAATATCAAAAACGAAAAGCAATAACAAGAGCAACCTTCATAAGAATATTCAGTACTATTCTTAACAGGATAAAAATGTGCAAACTACAACCCTGTTAATATTACACTACTCTCTCTCAGGGAATTAGTAGTTTTCTTTTTGTTAAACATTTTTCAGAAATTAATCTACACCACTTAAAAATACATATCTGTTTATATTTCAATTTTAGCTAGCATTTGCTGAGCAGTCAAGTCCCTATGTTTCATTATTAGGAGCATAATATCCCCCCTCCCCATGATACTCCTGAAGCACAAAAATGTGACAAAAAAAAAACAAACTTTAGTATAATTCAATGTTGCTAGCTGTAAATGGAACTGTGAGAAATTCTAAGATTGTGTATATAGAATAATAGCTTAAGAATATAAATGTACTTTAATGGTTTGTCATGCATAAAAGAGGAGATAAAAAGTTAAGAAAATATAGTACCATATGAAAAAAACTTTAACAAGGGTTATAAGATGAAGCTAACAATATATTTTAAGGCTTAAATGATTAACAAGTATCTTCAATCCTTACAGGGTTCCTGTGAATTATACACATTAACAGAATCTGAAATAAGAGTCTGGAGACATCTATGACATAATATGAACTAATAGTCTGGAGACATCTATGACATAATATGAAATAAGAATCCAGAGACATCTATATCTGTTTTTAGTACAACATAAGAAATTGGCATTCGAAAAATTTCTTACCATATCTTATAAAAATAATGGTTTCTTTTTTCATTTGATGCATATTTTATTAAGCTATGATATAAATAATTTTCTAAAGCCATCTGATCAACATTTCTTAGATGCAATATATGGGATTGGCAATTTGTTTGTGAACATTACTGTGTTTAAGCAACCTCCTGATTTAAACGTTTACCCTTCTGATTATAAGTTTGATCTGAACTATTGTGAATTCACTTTTTCTTAACGTTTCAAAATTCTCCCAAAAATGGATTATTTTTAAAATTGGAAGATTTTGGTAGTAATTAGAAACTTTTGAAGTAATTCTGTACTTTTTTTCCCCTTTTTACTCTCTCTTTCCTGACTTAAACCTATTCAATATTACTAGAATTATTTTCATGATTGATCCCAAAATTCTATGCATAGCTTCTGTTAATGAAAACAAAACTATAACTTGTTTATGCAAATCTGCAGTGCAAACTAGGTCACAGCTTAGTAAGTCACAAATGTCATTAATTACTTGCATGTGCAAGTAATGTTGGTGGCTTGCATGGTGTAATGTTTGCAGAGTCAGACCTGCACACTACATATCATCTCTATTTGTTGTTAGTATTTTATTATTTATACTTTTATAATTAGACCTTTGTTTTTATTTCTGTAGATTTACATCAATAGATTTATGTCATTATTGATCTTTCGGAGTTATGCTACATCACTTGATTATGACAGAGACATCTTACAACTTGCTGCAAATTTTTTAAAACATTGCCTTAGGTTATATGCAATTTTTTCCCATTATTTCTTGGTTTTCCAGTCAGAAAACTAATCATTTCATGTTTCCTTCAAATGAATGAGGTTTGGTTTGTTTTACCTCTGAATGACCCCTTTTTGCACACAATGGACTAAATTTTCAGGTCACAAGGACCCCAAAGGTTCAGAGAAGGTTTGGCAGAGGAGACCCACAGGACAGCTGTTAGGAGACAGATGGCAACCTCCCATCAAGGCCATCCAGTGTGTTCTTTAATGTGCACAGGATTGTCGGTGGTACAATGGTAGCTCGTTCTGGCATGAATCTGGAGAGATGCAGGTTCGATTCCCACCATGTTGGTGATGAATTTTTTTCAGAATCTATTAATTAATATAGCTCTCTTATACACATGGCAGGGTGAGGGGTCTCAACACTGGCCCAAGTGGGACTCAAACCTGGGAATGATGATTATGATCCTGGTGCACAACTGACTGAGCCACCCCTGTCCCCACAAATGAATGAGGTATTGGATAAGTTCTCCCCCAAGTTCTTGGCTGTACCTCTCTCAGAATATCAAAAACTTTTATCCTTATTGCACTAACATTTTGGCATTTTGCCAAGATCCTCAAAACATAGAACTAAAAAAAACAGGACAGGAAAATCCCATGAATTGTGAAGAGTGCAAAGTCACCTTCTACAATTCTGGCCCATGTTTTAAAGTATTAGAACAAAAATATACATATAAAATATATATGTCTAGTTTTAGTTTACTTATATTATTCAGAAAGGAATTTCATTTCCATTGAATATCACATTTGCATATCACATGACTTATTTCTGTTGATTAGTTATTTGTTAAAAAAAATTATAAAGTTTACTTGTTTAACTCAACAGGGTTGACAAAAAACCTGGACATTTGTCAAAATATAATAACAGAGAAAAAAAAAATTGCAAAAAAAGTAATTTTCCTGTTTCAAGTAAAATTTATTTTTCTGATATTCAGAAATAACCTTTCTATTCATATGCATTATTTTTTTTCTACTTGTTTTACAAATAAATTTTTATTTGCATGGCCAGATGCTTCTTTTTATTACATGACTTTAAAAAAAAGCCTTCTTAAAATAAAACTAGTTGTTCTTTGTTAAATATTTTATTTCATAAAATTCAAAATTAAATGCAAATTAATTTGCCATATAACATGCCATAGTTCCTTTCATTAGTTATTTGGTAAAAAAAAGTTAATTTTTTGGCTTCAGCATATTAAAAAAAAAAGCTGGACATCTGGATTTAAACCAGTTTTTTATGCTGAACCCTGGAAGAGTTAAATAAGGAAATATTTTAAGGAATTTATGATGCACAAATAATAGGCAAAAATGCTTACTGTTTATGAACTTTAATGCTTTTTGGGTGCAAGAAAATAATAATGTATATTTAGGAACAAGAAAATATTCCAGTAAAACTCATTTATCAGATATATATTTTAACAATGCTTCAATTTAAATAATAGGTTTTCCACAATTTTCTTAAAAAATTTTTCTAGTTACCACTGAGTACACCTGCCCACTAACAATATATATATATTAGATGCTTTTTCTTTTTTCTTTTTTCTTTTTATTTTATATATATCTCTTTTATTTTCTATTTTTTTATGATAAAAGTGTTTCTAAAGATGAACAGTATGTATTTTACTTGTATTTTTTAGAGTCTATATATTATTATTCATACATTTAATTTCTGCTTTGAAACTACAGGCATAACAAAATTCCAGAATCATAGCTTGAGTTCGTTTTTGGCTTTCTGCATGTTTGTCAATATTCAAGATAGATAGCTCAAGACAGTCTGCAAAAATGGATTACACTATGCAAGAGAAAGCTGAATTGGTCCTCTTATATGGAAGAGGTTTAAGCCAGTGACACTTATGAAGAATTCCACTGCCAACATCCAAGAAACAGTGTTCAATGAACTGATATGGTGAAACTGAAAGTGTAGCAGGTAAAAAAAAGTGGCTATCTGCACTCCAGTCAAATCCTGACCTCAGCACAAATGTGTTTGCAAAAATTATAGTGGGAAAAAGATCACTACTGCATCTTGAGTGTGGAGTGCAATTAGCTTTGCCCGCAACTGACAATTTTTAACTCATTTTCATTAACAAGTTAAAATTTACAATAATCAATAAAAAGTCTGTCAAAAAGAAACTTAGAAATTTTCAGCATATAACATATTATATTTACTTTTTCTGTAATAATATTAATTAGGTATCTTTATGATTTTAGTATATCTTTAAGACTAGCTAAAAGTTCACACTGCTTTTTAGAGTTTAATGTTTTTAACAAAACCTTTGCAAACCAGCTAAGGATTTCATGATTTTTAAACCAGTAAAACATCTAGTTTATATGCATTTTGTTATTAAGTTTGATGGAAATATTCAAAAATGTGCATTATTAACCACTAGCATATTTTTTCAAAAAAATATATAGCAAAACCAGTGATTTGCAAATTAGCCATTAATTTCAAAATCCTTAGAACTATAAATAAAAACATGTTATATGTGACTCAGAAAACACATCAATGTGATGATGTACAACACATGAGCTAAGTTAAAATAATACGTGATGTAACATAACAAAAGCTTAATCAGATAAACATTATACTATATTTACAGGTAAATTAAAAACATCACTATTCAGCACAAAAGTAATTATATGCAATGAAACTCAATAGTAGTGAAGAATTTTTAAAAAGCCCATGCCAAATGTATTATTAAAATGTATGCATGCATGAAGAGAAAGTGATAGCAATCACTGAAGGAAAATATTTTTAAGACACATTGTGAAAGAAGAAATTTTTGTGCAGAGTCTGACAATCAAGATATGAATGCGAAAAGCATATCTGAAAACTATTTTAGAGCATTAAGTAATCACCTGAGGAATCTTTCTTCTTTTTGCGCGTCTTTTTTGCTTCTTTACAGTCAAGATGCATGCAGAAGGGAAAAATGATCATGTTAAATATCTATCTTTTCATCACAAAACATGTCCACTTACAAAATATGCTTACAAAAATATTCCAAAAATAAACTGCTGTGAATAATTCAATTTTAAATGCCCATCAATAACACAGCAGTAAATGCTTTTCAAGAATTGTAAATTTTTATCCTTTCACTTTATTAGCATTTTAAATAGGCAAATGCAGAGAGCTTTTAAACTGTCTTCACTTGGACAAGAAACAAACTATCAAACTAAAAACTATGAATTAAAATAAAATTACAAAAAATAGTTTACAGATCATTAACAGATAATTTTAAATTTTGCTACACTCTAAGAAATATTTTGGTATAGCAAGATGCATTTTTAAAATTTACTTTTTAAAATTTAATAAGAGCAGTCAAACAATGATCTTTATAAATGCCCAATTAATATGCAGATATAGTAAAAGGATTCAAGAATGGTGTGAGAAAAACCATTTTAGATTTATTTATGCAAAAATCACATAAAACAAAAAATATGCAAAAATAGGATCTACATAAAATTTGTTTTTTTTTTTAAACATATGAAGTTTAAGAGTTCATTTCATTAATACCTGAAAAAATTCTACTTGAAAATATAAAACACTGGAGGAGATAAGAGTGAAAATTAACATTGAATTTTAGAAAGTTGATTTACAGCAAACTTCTGAAAGGTTTTCCTGGCAACTGAACTTGATATTATCTATTCAAATAAATGTATCTAAATAAATTTTCTTAGTATACTGATTTATTATTTTTTGAAAAATATTCATAAAAAATAAAGTGACAGTTTATACTATACTCAAAGTTGTAGTGGGTTTTGCCTCATAAACACTGTATAAAAATATTTAAACAATTAAAGAAGTCCATTACAGGATTGCAAAATTTAACACTTAATATTTTAATATGCTATCATACCAGATCCAGTATTTAAATCAAAATTAATTTCATCTGTAGCAGAATGAAAAATTCTTGTTTAGAATTAAACACTATTTTGGTATATAATATGGTCTACTCTGGCTCATTAGCTCTTTCAATAACGTTGATAAAGGTTTATTTCATTGAAATATTAAACTGGAAATGCAAATTTGCAGCAATTTAATTCAGTTAAGATTGTTTTACCTCTGAGCAGCACCTTTTGCTACAGTAGGCTAAATGGCCAGGTCACAAAGAACACAATAGCTCAGAGAAGGTTGAAGTGGATCAACTGAATAACTGTTGGGAGGCAAATGGAAGCCTTCTGCCAAAGAGCATTCAGCATGCTTCTTAATGTGCACTGGGTATGATTACTGCATGTGGCCATGGTATAATGTTTCATCCAATGGACAGTGCCCTTTCCAAACCCAACAGTGTCCCCTTTCTCACTGAGGGCAGAATGGGAGTAGCAGAGAAAAGTTTCAATGCAGGCACAATTGGAACTCAAACCTGGAAACTACAGATTATGAGCCTGGTACACTACCAATTGAGCCACACCCACTCCAATTAATTCAGTACTTTAAGAGTAAAGATGAAAAACTCTATTACACACTAAAAAATCACTTAAAATGATATAGAATTATGGAAATCAGGAGTGAAAATATATGCAAACGAAAAAAAATGGCTTTTGCACTTAACTGAATTTCATAACTGAATGAGAAAACGAATCATTACAATTTAAACTTACAGTCATTGCCTTAAATTTGTCTAAAACACCATATATAAGCATTTTATAAGTCATTATGGCAAAAGCCTGTAAAAAATATAACTTGAAGTTTGTGATAAGATCAAGACTTGATTGTTAAATTAAATCATTCACTGTTATTTCAAAAAGTGCTGTACAAATTTAACCTCATTTTCTTGCTCATCACACAAGACTACAGTTTTACTACAAGAAAGTTATAAAGAAACCTAAAAAAATGCTTATTATGAAAGATACATATTTGCTTTCAAATGCATTGATCTGAAGTTGATAAAAAAAATGTGAGAAGCATATAGAAAAACAAGTCTAAATTTGGTATCACATATTATTTATGAAAAATGGAATTAATTAAAAAGCTATGTTATTAGTTTTTAGTCAGTTTGGACAACAGTTAACAGATTTAAATATTCAGGTAGTTTTTAAGAATGTCGAATTTTTCAAAAATGCCATTTCTAGGATTAAAAATATGCAAAATATTGAAATGACTCAGAAAGGTAAGACTAAATGTGGAATAAACCTGCCCTGACACTCAAGGGTAAATCACACTGATCAATTTATCACACTAGATATATCATGCTTCTCAAGGATTGGACGGGGAAAAAAAATAGTGCGATATATGAGGTAAAGTAAAAATATAGTAGCCAGAAAGCTCACTGTCAGGGAAAATTGAATTATTAAAACCTATGGAAGCCTACTTACTAAATAAACATGTTTGTGAAGCAACAAAAGTAGCCTTTGTTGTATTTTTATATTTACATTATTACTTAATACATAACTTAATAGAATAAATGTTTTTCAGTCATGTATCAGATTTGTTTCAAGAAGATGTTTATATTATCCTATGATCACTACAACATCATGCCATGGTTTTTTTCTCATCACTATCTTCTGATTACTATTAATTTCTTGTTTACTAATAGGTACAGCTACCTATTGACATTTATATACACACTGAATTACTTAATCTTCAGCAATTTTCAAAAACTCACTGCTCAGAGAGAAATTTTAGTTGTTGGTATGGTGGTACCATATACACAGTCTAATTAACCAGTGAGGTTGTAAGGATAACTATACATTTTGACCTTTTGAATTCCTTTGGATTCACACTTGAGTTAATGTCTTTGCTAACATTAAACCTACTACAGCAAAAACTTATTTTATCTCTAACGAGTTCTACTTATTTCTCAAGAGTGAGAATGAGTCAGCAATCACAACATCTGTATCCTATATAGCTCCAATATACAGCTTCATGATTACTTGCAACCTATTATAATTTTGAAATAAAAACTATTGTTTAAACCTTTGGTAAAAATTAAGAATCTTAGTGACAAAAAACATTCATATAACAGTATAATTATGCAATAATTGATAAAACTCTGTATACACCATTTAAAATATAAGATAACCAATGAAAATATTAAAAGCATAAAAAGTCAAAGCTCTATAGGCATATTTTTATAAGCAATACATGAAAAATATATAGGTATTACTGCTGCAATGAAATCCATTATATTTCAAAAATAAAGACACACAGTTGTTACAATTTCATTGTCATTTCTAGATATACAATTAAGAAAAGACCTTTTTGCTCAGGAATTAATTGAAATAAATTAAAATTCCCTGTCATTGAGCCACAAAATTTTAAGTTTATCCTTCAAATAATTTGCATGTAAAACTTTTAATATGCAAATAGTTTGAAGGATAAAGTTAAAAATTTTACTGCTCAATGACAACAAAAATTCTCGTGCAGCCATGGGCTACGGAGGTCAAACCAGACTGTATAATTTTCCTCTCCAGACATGTCTGTTCTGAGCTACTGCTACTGCATTTGGCCACTCTAGGCCAATTCTAGTAAGATCCTGTTTGACATTGTCTGCCCATTGTTTCCTAGTTCTCCTCCTTTTTCTGAAACCCTTAGGCACACTGTTCATAACCCTATTCGCCAATCTATAATTATTCATACGAGCAACATGGCCAAACCAATGGAGTCTCTCTCTGCACAATATGCTGCTTAAAGGAGGTTGCAAACTCCTTTGCCTAACCTCATCATTAAGTTACAAAGTTGAACCACCTAATGCCCAAGATACTGCATAAGCATCTGGAATCAAAAGCATCTAGTTTCCTGTTATCTTGTTTACAAAGTGTCCAAGTTTCACTACCATAACTAACCCTAGAAAGAACCAAACTATTATACAGTCTAATTTTAGTCTTTAGGTGTACACGCCTATTTTTCCACACTCTCCATAGTCCCAGCAGCAATCTCTATTCTTCTATTTATCTCATGCCACATATCACCAGTATCTGTTACATAGCTCCTAAGAAAATGAATCGGACACTTACTCAAGAGTGCAGCCATTCAAAGCAACTGAAACACTATCTGCCTGACCAATTTTCACCACTTAATTTTTTTCTCTGTTTATCACCAAACCTACCCTGTTATTATTCTCATGAACAGCCCTAATGAAAGAATTAATCTCATCAACATCATTAACCAACAGGGCCAAATCATCTCCATAATCTAAATCAGAAATTTTGAAATCCCTAGACCATTTAAGGCCAAAATCTTTCCCTTGCAAAGAATTTTGAATAACATAATCAATAACCAAACTAAACAGAAAAGGAGACAAAATGCACCGTTGTTTAACTCTACTAGCAATGCTAAACCAATCGCTGAAAGATGTACCAACTCTCACACATGACTCAGTGTTATTATAGAGAGCTTTCATTACACTAACTTATTAGGTATTTCATATGACCAAACAAACAACTACAAATTACATTGATCAACAGAGTCAAAAGCCTTTTTGAAAACCAAAAAAGCTAAGCAACCACAGGTTTCTGAAACTCTAAACATTTCTCAGGAATCTGCCTAAGTGAAAATATTTGATCAATACATCCCCTACCACTTCTGAATCCACACTGTTCATCATGCAGTTGTTCATCAACCAAATTCTTAATTCTATTAAGTAAGTTAATCATGCAAAGAACTTTACCTGGAATAGAAAGCAAACAAATTCCCCTATAATTATCACAAAAACTGCAATTACCTTTTTTTAAAAATTGGGACAATAATAGCTGTATTAAAATCCTTAGGAACAACACCTTTATTATATTCAAAATATTCCAAATTTCAGTCAGCCATGTGACAACAGAAATGTTTCCAATTCTAAGCATTTCAGAGGTGATTTCATCCATCCCTAGGGACTTATGCAATTTTAATTTAGAGATAACCAAAGTGACTTCGGAATGATATAGGGTCATATTAAAGCCATTTATGCCATCTATCCTTATTACAAACAATGGGAGTAGAAATAATCACATTATTTAGAACTTCTCTGAAATGCTCAGCCCACATAGCTATCACAGAATCCTCACCTTCACCAACCTTGCCATGTTTATACCTTAATCCCGTGTGCCTATCTGTTTCTTCCTGCATAAAACATTAATAATCTGGTACAACCCCCTGCTGTTGTGCTGTCTAACTGCTTCCTCAGTTTTAACTATATCAGACACAGAAATGAGTGGCTACATAACCACTTTTGTGAAGCTATACATTGCAGATCGTCACTGGAGAGACACTTTTGCAACTCTGTACATCAACAGTAATAGTCCAGCAGATTCATTCAACTGCCATTAAAGCCTGATGAAAATATCATCTTACTTCCAAAGTAACAGATGAGAGACAGAGTAGAGAATGCTTTTAATGCTTTATAACTAGGATATGACTTTTTCAGATTTAAAAAAATTCCATTCGGGGGATGGGAGAGGTTAGGCAAATTTTTCCCCCTCAAATTCATGTTGAAATCTGATCGAAAAATTTTCAGATAAAAAGAATTTTGTAAGTGACTTAATGAAACTAAACAATTGTGTGCCTTTATCTACAAAATATAATAGACTTCATCATCACAGTAATACCAAATGAGAGATCTTTCCTGTACTGTCTATAAGAACATTTTAATGGTTTTAAAATTTTCATAGGTTTACTAAATATTTTAAAGTGTATGCAGGAGCCAAATAATCTAAACAGATATTCATTATGCTTTTCAAGCTAAAGTTGAAGGGAACTATGGGATGCAAGTAAACGCAGGCTGTATCCTAGGTAAACTCCTTTATCTTATATTCAGCCATTCCATATAATTAACTGAAAAATTAGCAAAGCTTTCCCAGTATTATTACAGTGTTATATGCATTAGTAGCATAATACTTGTTGCTTTGTATTTCATGATAAAAATTTGTGATATAAGAACTTGCAATACTGCAGTGCCTCCTTTCTCACAGAGAGAAAAGCAGAAGTTTACAAAGAAAAATTTCAATGCAGGCACAGTGGAAACTCAAATCTGAGAACATCAGGATACGAGTCTGGCAAACTTAAGGGCATGATTTGGCACATAAGCAAAGAGTGAGCCAATTCTGCCCTTAGAAAAATGGGCTATTAATCCATATCATATGCACTGAATGGACAAATTATTATACACACCCCGACAACAATATGCAAAGCAGAAGTATCACTTTCAGTCACATGGGATGCTGAAACTGGCAATGCCTATAAATAGAACAGGTCTCTAAGCATTGGAAACCAGTCACGGAAAAGTAATCATGGGTAAAGGTAGCAACTTGAGTTTGACCATGGCCAGATAGTAGGTGCAAGGAAGGCTGGATGTTCAATCACCACAACTGAACTGTTGGGATTTCCACCTCAGATCATCGCACCTGTATATCAAGACTACATGAAATACGACAAAACTTCCAATCAGTGGGAAATGTGCAATTGATTCTTGAGGTGAGCACAGATTGTCCTGCATTGTTACAAGGAATCACATGACTACTGTGGAGCAGATAATGGAATTGAATGAGGGCACATTAACAAGCTTATGCACAAAGATATCAGTCATACTATGGAAAAACTAAGCTATGGCAGTCAACATCACATCACGTCCCCTTGTTAACTTAAGGCACCAAAAGATTAGGCTGCAGTTCACAAAGGCTTATTGCAACTGGAGTGCAGAGGGCTCGAAACATGTCATTTGGCCTGACAAATCATGGTTTCAACTCTATCACACTGATGGGAAGGTGTGCGTGTGTGTGGCATAAACCATACGAAGCAATGGGCCCAGCTTGCCAAGTTAGGGCCATACAGACAGGTGGAGGTAGTGTAACAGTTTGGGGTGCATTTACATGGGCTTCCTTAGGGCCCCTCATACCCATTGAGACCTTCGTCACCAGCACAAGGTATGTGAACATCCTCACCTATCATCTACACCAGTTCATAACGATTCTCTTTCTGCACCACAAAGTCATCTTACAACAGGACAATGCCACACCACATACTTCCCGAATGGGGACCAACTGGCTCCAGGAGCCGGTAAGCAAATTTACCACATTCAAATGGCCCCTTAGTTGCCAGACCTCAACCCTATTGAGAATTTGTGGGACAAATTGAAAAGATCTGTTTGAGCCCACCAACCTCAACCAGCAACTGTGGATGCTCTATGATAGGTGATCCTCACTTCATGGGCAGCAATATCACCTCTGTGTTTTCAACACCTGGCTACTGTTGTGAGGGCAAAAAGCGGAGCAACGTGTTATTAGGTAGGTGTATAAAAATAATTTGTCCATTCAATGTACTTCTGGTGGATTAGTGATAGTATACTTATCTGGAATTCAAAGGGAACCAGGTTTGAACCTTGGATAAGGCATAGATATTTCTTTCTTGTGTGTACTTCTGTGAAGGTCTCACCTTCTTCATGGCATATTATACTGACAGGCATATTATACTCCTGTCAGATCTCTGTACAAACAGCTGCATGACAGGCTATTTTTTATTTTATGCAATCTATGAAAGGTACTGAAATCAGTCTATGAAAGGTTACTTTAATATATTTTAAGAAAATGTATTTATAGGGGTAAAAGGTTCCTTATAATATCCTTTAAAAGAATTATGTATACTAGTGTGATTTATAAATCTGCTTTTTGCCATGCAAAATGTGTACAGTGGCACATCATCATGTTGCATTTGCATATCTCTGAACATAGCACTAAGGTAAAGGAGAAAGTCCATTGTATCACTCCATAACTATTACAAGTACTGGAGTCTTGGTTTCCATCATTAGAAATGTTGTAGAATGAGCAAAGTAAGTATTCAATTTTGCACAATTTTACATTACTGGAGAAAAAGGGTTAAAAGCTACTGAAGCAGCTTGAGAAATATGTGAAGTGAAGGTGAGGGATAGTCTTCAATTGTGCTGCTCATGCAAGTTTCAAGAATTTCAAAATTCTTGAACTTCTTGTTCAAATCAAAGAAAAACTTTGAAAACTGGCATTTGAACTCTTTCCTCACCCATTATAGAGTCTTGACCTAGCTATTTCTAACTATCACTTCTTTCACTCCATTGCTCATTTTCTTTGAGGTAGGATGCTTCAAACATTTCAGGAAGTTAAAAACAAATGTCAGGAGTTTTTCACCTCCAACAACAAAACCCTATGAACTACTGAAAAAGATGGTTATTTCACTGAGTAAAGTTCATTATTAATATTGTAATAATTTCTGAAGTAGATGATAAAATGCATAAACTCCTGAATAATGTAATAATAAATTTTAGAGAATTTAAGAAGGCAGTGTTTTTAACCGTTCAGCTTATCAAATTTTTAATGTTTGGAAGTATTCTGAATGAAAAGAAAAAAAAAGAACTTATTTCTTAAGCTGTAATGGTTGAAATATTAAATGTAACAATGTTAAAGATGGAGAGAAAAAACAAGGTTTGGTGGAATAATAAAGGCCAATAAAAAACAGTTTCTTTTCTCATAACAGAAAGAAAGTATCTCAATACTTATAATATATTCAAAATGCACTGTTCATCAGAGAAGCAATAGGTAGGAAAGGAAAAAGTATGTGTTGAGTGCATAAAAAATCTTAAAAATGGTTAATTTTATTATGATTTGACTTTCAACAACAGATAACAGTGTTCTCAATATCTATATTATACTGAAGTGCCATTAAATTAGGGATAGGAGATGTTATCCAAATTCAGTACCGCAAGTCCCGCATTAGTGCGCATGCATGGCTGAAACTCTGGTCATATATAGCTGTCAGCTTTGGCTTCCCCAAGCATTTGTCATGAGAAGCACAATGGGAAAGGTGTGGAATTTAGATGCATTTGACAGATGCCAGATCATAGGTGCCCGACAGAGGGACACTTGATCTCCGAAATTGTCAACGAACTTGGATTTTCTCATACGACAGTTTCAAAAGTGTTCTGGGAATATGAAATTCGGGCCCGTGTCCCATCAGCAACGACCTTGAGAGAATTGTGAACAGCTCTGAAGGATGCATGGGTTGCCATACCTGTGGAACATTTATGTAAGCTTGTGGAGTCACCGCGTCATGTGGCAGCCATTATCAGGGCCAGAGGGGGTCCAACAAATTACTAGGTTGCTATTCCTAATTCATTGGCACTTCAGTGTATTTGGCTTAATATTATATATATATATTATTTTTTATGAATATCTTTTACATTCATTTAAATGATTCAAATGGTATATATTTTGGCATTTTACTACATAAACGAAGCAATGAAATCTTAAGGAGTATGAAGTTTTTCATTTGCATTTATTACACCACTATATATTGAAATGTTAGTTTTTCAACCTTTTTTGACTTTCTTTTTCTGTTCTTCATCTTCTTTGGCAGCTCCAAGCAATGTGAAGATAATACCAGCCTGAGAGTTCACACCCACTGCAGTTACTAACATCTTTCCACTACCTTCCATCACGTGAGTCCCTTGAATAAAAACCGATATTGAATTCAACTTAAAAGTATACACATGTCAAATAAAATCAACTTCAATTTACTACAGAATTCAGTACAGACAGGATAGAAATAAACATCACAGATTTTGCTTGCAAAAGTCTACTAAAAAACATGATGTAAAAGTAAAAAATTGTTATAACTTAAGCAATTCTGTTTTAGTAATCAAATAAGACATACTAAAGTAAATAAAGCATAACTGGAAGGATAGCTGTAAAATATTCCTCTATGGTGATGTACAGAATTAGCCAGGCATAGAATTTAAAAGTTCAACCCTGGCTTCTTGTGCTGCCGCCCATTAGTACTTTTCAGGGAGATATTCTCACCTCTGAAGCGGAAGGCTACCAGAACAGTTTAGCCTACTATAAAAACTTCTGTGGCCATCATTTTCCTTTTTTTCCCCCTTACTCACGCTCAGGAGTGGTCAACTTCACATGCTCTTGATGTCTACCATCTAAACTGACCTGACTGTTTATTGGTTATGATTTGAATTCAGAATATGGACTATATGCATTGGTGGGTATCTTTACCAACCAATCCAATGCATATATATCTATATGCATTGGTGGTATTTATATGCATTGGTGGGCTTCTTTGAAGGAAAATCTACTGCTATGTTTTCTGCTTGTCTGTGAGTTACCATCTCCAACTGAACAGATACACAGGATACTTTATATCAGCTGGTTGATGATCTTGATCAAAAGCCATCACAGGTACCTTGAAACTAGTTCTGGAATCACTGATTGTAAACTGGAGTAATTTATCTTGGACATCAGATTGCTGGTGCTTGAAAGAGCATGATGAATTCTGATGATAAAGAACTCCATTATTTGGCTGATTCCTACCAGAACTGTAACTTCCACTCTTAGTCAATGGGTAATGGGTTTTGGCACCATGCCTGAGATTAGGGGGTTGTTTGACATTGGCCATACTTCGCTTAATAACCTAGTTTTTTTTTTAACTACTGAACATTTTCTTTCCACAGCTTTCTGAAATGTCAGGACTCTTAACAGAGACTATTATCTGAACTAACTCATCTAAAAATTTCACTTTCTGTAGGAACAGCAATAATTTTGTTGCTGCTGTAAAGTAGGTTCGAGTCTACATTTATTCCACACACAGGAATTCTAGTGGTATAATCTATACATTAATGGCTTGGGTTGGGGGGTTGTTTTAGCTCTGAGTGACCCTTTTTGCACACAATGGGCTAAGAGACCAGGTTACAAGAATTTCAAGGGCTCAGAGAAGGATGGGGGAAGGGAACCCAATGAACAGCTGTTAGATGAAAGCCTCCCATCTAGAGTATTCTTTAACATGCAAACATTATGGTAAGGTTATTGCACATGGTAAGGTTATTGAAGGTGAGAATTCTGTTATGTCTCATCGACAAGGATCAATACCACTAAATGTCAAGGTGGGGGAGTATCAGCATGAGTGGGGCTCTCTGTGATAATCAGAGAGGATTAAACTATAGGCTGTTAAAAATGTTAAACTAATGGGTTTGAGTCCAGGGGGGGGCTTGTGAGTGGCTGCAAGTCAAGAGAAGAAAGAAGACTAGGGGAGAACGGTGGGAGCTCCGAAGCAGGGTGGTCATGAGTAAAGTCATTGGTGTTTGAATGTAGCAACGAAGTTTTGAGTCCAGATATCGAGGGATCTGTTGGATTTCTCCCTTGGAAACAATAGGGGAGATCCATGCATAATCGTATGGTTTATGCATCCTCTACAGTTAGTAGGGTACAAGTAAATAGTTGTCCAGATTGCCAGACAGCCCAGAATTCATACTGTATTGTTGCTATTCAATAAATTGTTAAGTTTATTCCGCCTCTGCTTGATTATTGATAGCACAAGATCGTATAACCATCCAGCCATAAAGAATTTTACAACTGGCACAGCCCAACAGGATAGGATTCAACTTCCTGTCCCTATAAGTACCTTACAGTGAATATTAGTTTTTACATTATCTCGAACAATTATTGCTTAAACAGAACAATTTATGGAACAAACTATAATAAAATAATCTTACCAGAGAGTAATATTGGATCATAATTTTCCCCTTTCTTCACATGATCTGATTCTCCTGTTAGTGAACTTTCATCAACTTTTAAATCATTACTCTGTATAATAACACCATCAGTTGGAAGAAGATCACCTGCAAAAATCAGATACTTTAGAACTTGCATACATTTGTTGACAAAGAAACTTTAAGAGGTAAATTATCAGATATAAAAGACTTAAATATTGACATAACAAAAAAAAAAATAAGAAACAGTGCTTTTTATGCATTCACTCTTTTTATTCAGGAAGCATAAAGCTGAAAAATTACAAAAATCAACTGAATTTATGGGGTTTACAATTTTAAATGAAAATAAAACATTTCTCAGAATAACTATACCAGCATTAATTTGTATGTTTTGATTACTAAGCTGTTTAGCCATTCCTGCAGAAGATTGACATATTAGTAATAAAATATGGTCATCTTAGCTGTTCTGTAAAAACAATTCCAAATGTAAATTTAAGCACTATTTTACA
This sequence comes from Ryuthela nishihirai, assembly GCA_038380435.1. Classification (NCBI taxonomy): domain Eukaryota; kingdom Metazoa; phylum Arthropoda; class Arachnida; order Araneae; family Heptathelidae; genus Ryuthela; species Ryuthela nishihirai. The sequence goes on along the minus strand of JAWZYU010000024.1, from coordinate 39,570,322 downwards.
GGGGTAGAATATCCAACTTTTTTTTCTAAGATGCCATAGAAAAGGATTTAAGTTTAGTTAAAATTCCAGTGTGAAAGACTCAAACTAGTTAAAAAGCACTATTTACTAGATAGATAGTAAAGGACAATATCTACAACTGACATAAGGATATTAATAAAATCATTACCATTGGTGCTTAAAAGCTCATGCAAGTGGCCCAATAAACAATAACTGATGAACATAAAATCCAGTCCTATCAGTTATAGCATGATGTGAAGCATACATCTTGATGTTTCCAGGTCAAGGGTGCAGTGAAATGCATCTTACAGAAATCTAATGTTAAACAAATATCCATGGCATGAGAATTTAATATTGCTGTTTCTATTGAATTTTAATGGATTTTGAGCTACTGCAAGGGACTACAAGACTAAGTCTACTTCATCCTTATTTACCTTCTCAACACTTGGACAGACAGTGCAGCAATTAAGCATTAAAAGAGATGACACTCGGGGGGGGGGGGGGGGGGGGGGGGGGGGGGGAGTATGAGCCCATAATATTTGGATATCATGTTTAAACCATGACAATTCAGTTAAAGTGTAAGGTGTAAGATGCATTAAGCTTACACTAGGTTACCTCTCACCTTTGAGTAAAATTTTGTTATATTTAAAAGTCATTTATACACTTTTCAGGAGACATAATTAGAAAAATACAAATGACACACTGACAAGTGTGATATTGATTTCCTTAAAAATGCAATTATACTTTGATTTTTAAGTGCATTCTGCACTAGCATTTAGCAAATTTAATGCGTGTGGCTCAGTAACAATAAATTTATTTACCTTACAAAGACTTTCTTTGTGAGGTGCCATTAAACTCTTCAATATATTGAAATATGAAAAAAAAAAAAAACACACTATTCTGAGGGTAATACATAACATTACATATCAGGCAAGGAAAGAATGTGTTCTGGTTTCTCAGAATCTGTCCCCAACTCGTGGCTTTTACAGAAGCCACCAAATGACTGTTCTTTCTGGAGATAGCACATGATTTGAATTTCCCTTTACCAGACAGGATGGTAATCCCTACAGAGATTGTTTAGACTGGATTATACCACTAAAATTTGAAAAGTGTAAATTGAGTTGTTTTATCTCTGAATAGCACTTTTTTGTACATAATGGGCTAAATGGCCAGCCCATAAGGACCCCAAGTGCTAAGAGAAGGGTTATGGGGAAGGGGACCTACTGGACAGATTAAGAGAGAGATGGAAGTTTCCCATTAAGACCATCCAGCATGTTCTTTAATTTGTAAGAGGACATGGCTTTCCTGCATATGATGGCCACAGCTTTAAGTTCCATCTGATGGACAGCAGACATTCCAGGCACATTAGCGTCCCCTTTTTCGACTGAGGGTGAGGGTTTAGCTGAGATAAATCTCGGTGCTGGCACAGGTGGAACTCTAACCAGGGAACTGCAGATTATGAACCTGGTATGCTACTGACTGAGCTAACCCCTACTCTGAAACATGCAGGAATACTGTCAGAAGGAGAAAGAGGTAATTTCTTTCAAGTGACTCAGGCAATTCCAAACATGCATTATTTTCAATACTGGTATGGGAACATAATGCACAATGTGAAAAGCAAACTATTTGAATGCAACTGAAGTTAGAATTGAAAGCTACTATAAATTTCTGGTAATGACTGAAATTTATGTGTAATAGAGAAACATATGTAAAATATGCTACAATATACTAGGCTGGAAAAATATTAATGGACCAAAAGTTAGTATTTGTTTTTACCTAGGACTACAAAGTGTCAAAGATGGAACTGCAAATATAACAGACATAGTTTGATCATATTTTTGCAACAGGCTATCATTATATCTTAAAGACTTCCTCTCGGACACACAATTGTTCAAAAACAAGTGTAACAATGTTTTTGCTGTTAAAGGTTCCAGGACTAATACCTCTTTAAATATTAAATGAATATTATTGGAAATACAGATTTAGAGAGATTTTAATGATCTTCAATTTATTTCCAATGACATTTTTCCAATGTCAAGAAGTTTTGAATGTAGCTTTCCATTCACATATGATGAAAATGTCTATGACTTAATATAGTGTATTTATAACAGTTAAAATTTTAATTTGAGTCCTTTAAAGTTCTATTTACTCCATAGAATGAAAATATGATCTGCTTTGTAGATGGAGCATTACAATTCACTGCGCATTTTAATAGTTTATATGATATTCAGATGCATTTTTTGCAAAACTTAGTTCCTGGTCACTGGCACACTCAGGATTTAATCTTGCGGGGGGGGGGGGGGGGGGGGGGGGGGGGGGGAAGCCCACTGGCCTGGCTCAGGCAAATGAAGTAGCGCTCGGTCTGCCCTATTCGTTCACCTTGTGTTCACAGTGGCCGTGATTCCCAAGAGCTATAAGATATTCCCACCTTATGTGACCACTAATTCATAAGTAGTATAGAAATAGAAGACACGACACAACATAAATATAAAAAATGAATTTTAATTAGGAAAAGATTTTTGAAAACTTTTCTGGTGTTTTTTTCCCTTTTTCTTTGGGGGGTGCAGGGCCTGCTTGCCTCCCCCCCCCCCTCTGGGTGTGCCACTGGTCCTGATAATTTAAAAGAATGGTTGGATTTTACACATTATTTAAGAGACACGTTTCCATATTAAAATATTAACCCTCACATTCCCCTAAAAAGGAATAAATCTGGAAGATGTGTTTTTCTTTTACCTATTCATAAAATGATTGCTTTTTAAATTCACTATAAAGCATGTTATTTATAAACTTTAAAAAATACTATTTCTTAGCATATCAAGAATTTTAAACAAGATATGTAAAGTTTGACAATGTTGCAATAAAAATATTTTGGTCTGTGATATCATAATTTATCAATGTCTGCACATAGAGACACTAGAAAGGCTAAGGATATTAAAAAAACATAAAATTAAATTGACAAAATATATTAGAATGATATTTACACATATTATTACATTATTTCTATGTCAAGTTTCCTAAGTAAAAAAAGCTTTTGATTCTCAGCTTTATACCCAAGAAATATACCATGTATTTTGGAATTAAAATGCAAATTAATAACCATACGTTTATGGTTAATGTAATATTCAGTTACCTTAAAGGATGAAAGTTGAATGAATTCCGAGATGACATTGCAGCTTAACTCACATGGGTTCTATACCTGATGAGAATACCATACAGACAGCATTGAAAGCATTGAAAGCATTTATGCAATAATTTTGTTACTTTAATTTTTTCAATGAACTTTTCTCCACCAAACTGGAGAATTAATTCTTGATTGTGTTGTGACTAGAAATGTAAAATATTTGGCTGAAAATGCATTTTTAGTCTAGTCAAACAAATGTTTTGAATCTACAGTTTTCAACCTCATGTTTCAGTAATTTATAAATAGATGTAAAGAGTATATTTGAATATATGTTTTAGTTTAGCTGAATTGTTTTGATGAAAGATATTAAGTTTGGCTATATTTAGCCCTAATATTCAGATCAAATTGCTACTATTTGAATTTATTTCAGCTGTCTGAAGGGCAATGAAGAGACTTAAATTTTAAGGAAAGTAAACAAATGTTCTATAGTATAGCACACTCCTAAATATTCATTGGTGTATTATTCAGAGTGCAGCTTAACCATGCCCATCTGTCACAGATGTGGATCATACAGAGTACCGATATAGTTTTTGATTGAATTTTATTCATCTTTGTTTTGAAACTGAATAGTCATCCTACTACATGTAATTTTGGATTTTTTTTTCACAAAAGATACCATCTTCCCTGAATCTAAATTTGTGTTAGTATTATGTATTAGTATGCATTTTTCTGGTGGGGGAGAGGGTGTGTTTGGGGGTCAATCAGGAAGGTTCTCCTCTGTACCAGTTGGCACTAGCCATGCTTTCACTCACCCCAGTGATACCTAGATTTAGGTTAAAGTTATCTGTGTGTGAGGCTTCTCCTTGTTCCAGTGACTTTCCAAGTATGGATATCAAGGCAGCAGCAACCTGTTAAGTACACCTCTATTTGCAACTATTGCTGCTTTGAACCTTCTGAACAGTACCTTCAAGATTAGAATTCATACACAGCTCATTATATTTGAAGATATATAAATTTTCTTTGAATTGAAACAACTGAGCATTATAATATGCTGTTAATAAAATGCTGCTAATATTACATTATATTAAGAATTCATAAAATTATACATACCATATTTAACTTGGCATATATCACCCACTACTATTTCACCAACAGGTATTTGATTTACTTCTCCACCACGAATAACTGAAAATTTGTGCTCATGTTCGATGCGATTCTGTAATCCACGAAATTGTCGTTCTTTAGTATAATCATTAAAGGCTGTAACAATCACAACAATGATAACAGATATTAAAATAGCAGCACCTTCTATCCACCCAGCTTCTCCCTCACTTTCATCATGTCCAGCTATGAAAGAAGGAAAACACTTTCACAATACACCACTTAAAGATGAACAAATCGTACAAAATCCATAATATATTACAATGCACAAATTATTTAAATATCGCTACACTATTTTTAATAATGTCCACAAGAACAGTATATATGTATGCAAATATAATAATAAATAGCAAGAATGAAACATGCTTCTCCTGAGTAAAATTTAACAGCATATCAGATCTAATTACTGACAAGTGCTGTGACTATTAGTATTTGCTTCTGTTATAGTTATTTTGAAAGGCTGATTATAACATTTTGAGTGTTTCTCAGAAAGCAATGCTGTTGGTGAAAGGCAGTCTAAAATCCAAATGAAAAGGCTGCTGTTTGGAATGCTTGTACCATCAAGTTGTTCAAGGGTTAATAGGCAATACAATTATAAATACTATAACCAGTGGGAAAAACTACATTTTAAATATTTACTTTCAATATTAATTTAAAATAGCCTCTTTATGTTTTTATTTTCTATATATTGGGGCTTCATATTCATTTCACTTGATATTCATTAATAATATATAGTAGGCTTTCACCAATGGCTAGTCTGCAGATTTAGCATTTGCAGAAAACAATTTGAGGTACATCTCAATTATTGTGGCTCAAGGTCATAATCTCTGTTTGCTCTATGGTTGACAATGAGGCAGCTTGCATTTCACTTCCACATCAAAAAGTAATATTAGCACTGTGTGTACATATGAGAAAGTATGTGCAACAAACATTGCAAAAATGTTCTCATACATCTAAAATAACACCTGTAGTTGAATGACTTGATTGCTTGGACAAGTCTAAAGTTTATGTGTTTACCAAAGCTACAACATTGTTTACAAGGACAGAGTTCTAGATTCATGAAGCATGTGTACAGGATGAAGTTTCACAACTTTTGCTGAGAAAATAATTAATAATAACAGTGACAATTTTTTAAAAATTGAAATTGGTAATGATTTATGTGGAGAAGATAAATGTTGAAATAAATACATTTAGAGTGTTTCTGTGCTTTTGGCAAAAACGGCATTTTTCAGTGGAAAAAGTCTAATTTTTTTTGGAAAAAGATGCAATTTTTGTGTTTTGTGGAGCAAAGACTTTGCATGTCCTATACTAGTATATTGATAACATGTATCTAACCCAAGGAACCTCACCTAACTGTTTTCTTAAGATTTTATTCTTTGGAGTTTGTCATTTATGGCAATCTTTAAGAATGTAAACCCATTTCCTGCCCCCATGATCAGCCAAAGCCTACTATATATTTAAATATACCTTTTACAAACAAGAAATCACTTAGATTAGCAAATACAAAACATGCAAAAATATATGTGCATTTTGTTTTACTGGTGCAGTTTCTCTTAATATAATAAAGTGCAAAGTTATAAGCAGTACTACTTTTCTCATGCTTAGGGATAAATGTGATGCATGCATAGCTGTGATCTGTGCGACACAATAGCATCAGCATGAACATCACTTTTGTTTTAGAATTACATATTTTAGCTTTTCCAACAAATGTACATAAGTACATTTCAACATATACAGTGACAAAAGACAATAGCATTAATTCATGGGATAAACACTGCAAGAAGAGTGATCTACAACATTGCATCACAACAGTGATTTCAACATGAGACGTATTAGACGCACACCAATATACAACACACAGTATGGTTACCTCCTTCTTCTGTGATAAAAAAGCAGCAATAAAGAAAAACATCCATTAATGATAAGTACAATAATTCTTTAATCATGTGTGAATGAATGTTATGATAAATGACATTCAAATAAGACTGAATATAGTTCCCAAAACCCAATAATTGTTACAAATATTAATACATTGAAGATACTATTTCCTAGCTTTCAAAACTAATACAAAATATTTTAAATTGTATATCACTAAAAATACTGCTATTTTGATTGAAAAGCAATCTTTACTGAATTACAAAACATATTTGCTGTTTAAATTCGAGTAAATAAAGAGTATTAGCTCAGATGTGTGTATGGAAGGGGTAAACTGCAAACTACAATCTTTATAAACTTTTGGAATTTTGTCTCAGTTAAGACATTCACTTCTAGCAAAAAAAGTATGTTTCCACAAACAATTTCTACAAGCTTGACAAAGTTAAATTTCATTATAAAATTTAGTAATAATAACAAGGGCACAAGTAGGAATAAACATTTAAAACTATGTAACAAAAAATTTCAATAGTGTAATAATTATTTGAATGTTGGATATTCAACACATCCAACATTTTTAACTAATTCATTTGCAGAGCATAACCCTATTGCTGTGACACTGAATTGTATGTAGTCAAATGGTCATGCAATATCGTATACTGTGAGATTAAACTTTAGTCCACAAAGAATCATTATCTCCTTTTTGCAGAGAATAAAGCTGTGTTATTTAGTTTTACTCTCTGAGCCATAAAAATGTACTCTTGTTGTTCTGCTCATCCCTGCTAGTTTCATTAATTGAAGTGATATATAAATGTTGTCATATATATGGCAGTCATTGTGTTGAAAATGTGAAAAGTATAAAGAGCATGGAAAAGAGGACTTTTTTTTGCAACAATAAAAAATAAATAATAAATACCCCTTCAAGCACCTGCTTGCCACAGAGGTCTGATAGGAACCTGTCAGTTTATATGTCATAGTAGATCTGAGAGGATGATGGGACCTCAGCAGAAAAACAACACACACATCCATGCCTTACCTGGGGATCAAGTCCAAGTCCCTTAGATCAGTAGACAGCATGCTAACCACTTGGACACAATACAGTGCACTAATGTTGGAAAATCTACAAGAACATTGGATATCATGGTTGCAATTGCAACAATACAGCTTTAGAGTGAATAATATTCAATATTTCATTCTCAATTTGTTTCTAAAATTTGAATGTACATAAATTAATATTGTTTCCAACTTTTATGAAATCTGCAATCAGACTTGATATCTCAATGCCAAGACACAACAATGCATATCCAATAGGTTTATAATGGTTAACATTTTATACAACCATGATCCAATAATATTTCTAAACATTGTGCAAAATACAGGGAAAAAGAATAAAAAATCATCAGAATTTTTACCTTAAAGTTAACATTTTCAAAATAGTAGTGAAAAAAATAATGCCCAGAAAAAGAGTGAAAGTATTTTGTACAGTGCCGTAATTATTGTTGTGAATGGCACTGTATAAACAGTTGGCTGATTATTGCAAATACTTAATAAGCAACCAAACAGAGTTGCAATTGGCTGATTATTCTGCATTCATTCCAGCTACTGAAGAAGAATCACATCAAAAATTAGGCAGTTGAGCTACTGTTTCAGCATCATCGAATTTTCTAAACAATATTTTAAGTTTTAATTCTGAAGTAACATTTAATTAAAGTTAGAAGACAATTGATATCATGATAATGTGGTGATAAAATACTTCAGATATAATAATTTAAGCTATAAACTTATATTTTTAAAGGTATAATTATTTTAATGTGAATCCTAAATATATTCAGTGAAAGAACAATATTGTTTCATTATATAACAAACAATGGATTAGTTGAAAGCAGAGTAGGGTATGATTCCAAGATCTCTTGATTGCATTCCAGTTCTCCTATTATTGACTTATTGTTCAAAGCTTATTTCTCTGTCTAAGTTCCCAGTGACAGAGGATGCTACCATATGCATTGATTGGAAACTGGAACATGTCCAGCACCAAAGTTTTCATTTTATAGCCAAGAAAAAACCTAGACAAAAGAAAATCTATCATTATCAGTTGAGGTTTTACATAATAACATACAAATGTCCTTAGAATGAAAAACAATAATTGTTCATTGTATTCTGAAAAAGTGTGTTGTAAAGTGACACATCCCCCAACAAATCATATTTTGACCATCTGTAACATTAAAATCATCTGCCTTAATTTTTTTTAAATTTTCAATATATAACACAGAATAATCCTAGAAGCTACTCCTAGCTTTTACAGGCCTTCTCATACAAGGACATTCCCTACTACGACCGAAGTCACTGCTGACCACTGCCTAAGTTAGAGTTAACACAGCACACAAAATTTGCCTTACTGGAACAGCAGCTGGCTCCCTAACCACTATGCCAGTTAAGGCATTAATTTTGTAGTAAAGAAGTTGTTTATAATAAGTAGATTAGACATAGATATTTCCATGACCATGCTTTTTCAACCAGGTTAACCTTTGCATTATGGAACAAAAACAGTATCACATTTTGCCACTTGGGGGTCCATTTTGGACCCCATGTTTATTTAACTAATAATCATTAAGTGCCCTACATATTCCCTCTTGCCCTTCAGCAGTTGTAGCATCCATTATTTGCTTAGGTCTCCAGACATTTTTTATATATAAAAACTGCACCAATTTAGTGAAGTCCATAATGGACTCCACCATAATGTGAGGGTTAATGTTGCTTTTTGACTTCATCATAGTCTGATTTTCACACCTTCTTTTTGATGAGGTTCTTATCACGACACAAATGTGTTCTTTGATGAGAGAATATTGATTAAATTCATCATAGGGATGTTTTGTGCTCTAGCAAAAGTTGTCTTTGTTGATCATTAAAATCCAGAATGCTATCTCTCTACAGGTTCATGTTTACCAGATGGATAGCAAAAAGATCAGTATTTTCCACTTGAAATCATAGTGTATTTCTTTGTGGTACAGAAATGCTCACAACATACATGTGATAAAGTTAGCTTTGATACAATATGGTAATCAAAAATGAAGTGATAACAAAGTGATAGGTTCTGCTCTATCTGATTGGGAAATCAGTGACAAACTTGAATTCAGTATCAGTAGCTAAGCACTTGTTTATGCTATTTGTGAATTCTTTCACAATTTATATGATAAAGGCATCAAAATTTAGGGTTGAAGGTTTTGGAGGGACACATTATTGAAAGGTGACAAATTATCATGGCTCTTAGCTTAAAAGGAATTTTACAAACTGATAAATTAACCACAATAAATTAAAAGGAGTTGAGATATATAGAAATCAATGACAATAGATTTGGGACTTGGAAATGATGCATTATATAGTGATGAAATAACTAGGACACTGATGAATTAATTAGTCACTGAATACTGATTGGCCTCTGTATAGTGGTGAGAGCTTAAAAAACTACCAATTTTGTTCTTCTATGCAATTTTGCTAATATTTAAAAAAATTATCTTAGTTTAAGAATTATAACTGTAATAAGCTGCATTCAAGTCTTTATATATACAATAACTATAGAACAATACATATTACCATTAATTTTCAGGTTTCTTCTGACAAATTCAGTAATACATACCACTTAATCTTAAGTCTTCTGGTGGTTTATAGAAAGCAAGGCCCAGTGACACCAAAGCAGCAATTTCTAATATAATGAGAGTGACATCTTGCAAGGCTTCCCATACTAATTCCAAAAATGTCTTTGGGGGTTTAGGAGGAATGAGATTTGCTCCAAATGTTTGCTGCCGATGATCAATATCAGCTTTTGAGCCACTTAAACCTGCAACATATAAATAAGTTTTTAAAAACAAATAGTTGAGTCTAACATATATAATAGTGCTCTAAGGTTTCAAAACTTCTGATTTAAAGCAAATTCATTATTACCTATAATACAGTGGTTCTTGAATCATTTCATACAAAGGATCACCTGAAGTTTTCATATATTTGTATGAGGGACTGCCAGATTGGTTAATAGATTTCAAACTGCAGAATAGTTAATATTAATACCTGAATAATTTATTAATGTGCCAAATCACTGTATCAGTTTTAACTTGACTTGCATCAGTATATGCACACAACATTGTACCCTAATAGTAAAAAAAAATGTCTTAATCAAATTTATTAAAACCACATATTAAATAATAATTTCATATGGTTTTTAGATGAAAATTAAAAACAGCTAATGTTTTCACTTTGTTGTCAGTGTCTGTCAGCTATCCATCCATCCATCCATCTGCCTGTGGATATTCAACCATTTTATTTTTAGAGATGAGGGTTGGATAGGTATAGATGAAATATTATGAATCGCATTTCCAAAATCTCTCACTAGCCATAACAGTTCCCTCTAATGGTGCGAAAAATTGCCATAATTTGAAATAAATATTGCAAACAATTTATTTATTTGAGAAATTTAAATTTCAGTGGTTGTAGAGTGTCATTCTCAGGATGAGTGGGAAAATAAAACTTTTTTTAAAGAGATAAAATCTATGCTTTACAGGCACTAAGTATTACCATCTGCATTTCCCCAATCATTTGTTAGTTCAAATTTCCACTATTAGAAGATGCAAAGATGTAAAATAAAAACTTGAATTAACACTCTCTCTAATGGTGAAAAATGTAAAATGTCAAAATTTTAAGAAAATATTGCAAATGATCTATTTATGCTAAAGATTTTAATTTTGATGGTAAAGTTCAATGATATAGATAAGAAGTTTCCAACCTTGTTTGGGCTGAATGTCCCTTTTCACAAAGTATTATTTCCTGACATCCCCTCAAATAATTTTTTCTGTATAAATCTGGTTGAAAAACTATTTACCATGTATACAAAGAGTACCTTGACCCATGAATTTTAAAGGTTTTTCTGTCAAAATAAAATAGGCCTATGTTAAAAAGAATATTAAATACTCATTATATTAACTATTTTCACAGAAAAACTCAATGTACTCATTGAGAATCACTGGTCTAGATGAAACTATTTATTGATTATATGACTATGTCAAGAGGTAACTCTGTGCACTTTACTATTTATTGATTATTTCATTAATAACACTTCAGGATGAGCATTTTTCTCATTTACACCTTAATCAGAGCAACACTGGAAAAAAAAGTTGCCTTCCCCAATCATAGATGGCACCATGGATGACAAATTTGAAAGATTTATGTCACATTAGTGGATTTATGATAGAGCTAGTGCTAGTTTAGTATTTAGAACACTTTGGCATGAGTCTGGAGTGATGTGGGTTGGGGTTCTGTGCATTGATAAAACTTATTTTTTTCCACAAAATAATTTATTGATTTATTAATTTCTAGGACAACAGGTAATTCTATGTATTTATTATTGATTAAGTACAAGATGTTTACATTGACAGCAATGATTTGTCCCTTTATTCTCAGATGGACAGGAAAATGCAACTGTTATTGTTTTAAGACAAAAATGAAAATTCTTCTCGTATTTTATAGGTATTAATAGGATATTAATATTTGCATTTTCCCAATTATTAATTAATTCAAATTTCCACTGTCAGAGTGTGCTAAAGGAAGAATATACAAAACTTAATTCTCCTTGAAAATGAGCATCTCATATTTGCCACAGGTGATATGTTATTCTTCTAATTGCAAATAGAATGAAATTTTTTGCAGTGAACTGTAACCAGCATTTGGAGTTTTTTGTAATGACACAACAATATCCAGGAGGGCAATTGCCAAGTGACTTACAGAAGCTGTTGTTTAGTCACTCTGTCCATTCACTGCTACTCATATTGATATATATATGATGCTGGAATAGAACTAATTAGAATGATGCAGTGTTGTCTTCAGTGAAGTCTTGTTTTCGTATGGGTAGGTTGTTGGGTTGTTTTACCTCTGAGCAGCACTCTTTTGCACACCATGGGTTAAATGGCCAGGTCACATGGACCCCGAAGGCTCAGAGAAGGTTGGGGGAGGGGACCCACTGTAACAGCTGTTGGGAGACAGATGATATTCTCCCGTCAAGGCCATCCAGCGTGTTCTTTAAAGTGCACAGGGTAGGGCTCTCTCCTGCACATGGGGCCACGGCTTAACATCCCATCCAATGGACGGCAGCCTTTTCAAGCCCATCAGTGTCCCCTACTGACAGTGGACAGGGTGGGGAATTTTGTGGAGATAAATCTCAACGCTGACCCAGCTAGGACTCGAACCTGTGAACTACAGATTACAAACCTGGTGCACTACCGACTGTATGAGTAGCAATGATGGACATATTTGTGTATTGAGATATTTGGTGAGAACTGACCCATTTGGAATTTGATTACATCACTTGCTTGAACAATGGAAGTAATTGTTTGGAGGTGAAATCGGCTGTAATAAATGTTCATCTTTGATGTTTCTTCTGAACAATTTACCTGCAAATATATTAATGAACCCTTATAACAATTGTAACATAGTTCCTTGATAGGGTGCTGTTCACCATTTTTTTTTAGCAAAGACAGTACTGAGTTACACATTACTAACATTCCCAGAAAGAGTAAGTGATGCAGAGACCAACTGTTGTTCTCCCAGGTTCCTGATTTGTCACTAATGGAGATAATTAGGAACATGTTGGAATGAAGGCTAAATGGACATTTTCAAACTATCCCATCTTGAGGAGCCAAGTGCAGAAAGCGTAACAGGGTGTTCCCTAGGAATGACATCTGGCCATTCCTGGCCTTAAGAGTCCAGGTAATGATAATTGGACCCATACTTCCTTCTAATAATGGCCAAGCAACTGCTATCTTAAATGCATTATTTTAACTCAAATCATTAATTGTTCTTCTGACCATCTATGTTTGCACAAAATTTCAGACGATTCCTTCAGGCAGGGATCATCCAGATACTAGCCTCCCCCAAAAAAACCATTAATGCAAATGCATATAATTTTTTTTTAAATAGGTAAGTGCAATATATTAATATTTCATGTCAAAAATCTCTGACCTCCCCCACTTCCCACCAAGCAAATTTTCTAGCTATGCCCCTGCCTTCAGGACAAACAATTTCAGTATTTGCATAACTGCAATGTTATTACCAAAAACATGATTATCTATTTCTTATAACTAACAATTTTCATTTGGTACTTAGAGAGTTAAAGATATTGGAGTATTTAACAGTAACAATGCTAGTTTAATTAATTTCTCTAAAAAGTTAGTAGCAGTTAATATAAATTAATACTATGTACTACATGTTTTGCATTGTTGATCCAATGCATCTTTGAATAAAAAATGGTTGAGCAGCAGACACAGCCATTAAAGCACTGTGGGCAATTAACAGCTGTGGCCACTTGCAACTATTCTTTGCCTGAAGATACATTGAATCAGCAATGAAAAATGCACAGTCAATATGAATTAATTGGCATTAATCACTTCTAACTTAAAAAGTTGTGGCTATCTAGTAATTCTCTTTGCATCCATTTGTTAGCATATGCACCACCTCTGTTACTTCAACATCTTACATCATCCCTCTGATAGACTATTACATCAATATTTTGCAAAATAACACTATTTCGATTCCTAATTTGATATTGGGTTGATACAAAAATAATGTGAACAAATGTGAACCAAGCATTTGCTGTTGTCAGGAAATGTGCAGCAGTCTTGTAAACTACGTAAAAGACAGCATATGCATGGCTCCAGTATCTAATGATGTATGACCTACATATGAGTATCTAATGATATTCTGTACCTACATTTAGTCCATACAAGTGGCAACAGGCATTTCACAATGGTGATGCAAGATGTGTGATTCATTTCATCATGTTGTAGGGGCCCAAGAGTGTTTGTGTAAACTGTGCAAAGCCTATGAGGACCAAGAGTCATCTCTAAAAGCACCTGTTACCAGTGGAATGACAAGTTCCAGTCAGGTGATGTTTAAGCTTGAAAATGAACCTTAGAGTGGTCAGCCCAGTGAAATTAAATGATGACCATTTTAAAAGTACTGCTGAATGAAAATCCATGTCCGACATTCAAGTAATTGACACAGCTACTGAACATCAATCAGTCCTGTATTGTTCAATATCTGAAAAAGCTGGGTTATGTGTCAAAACTGGATACCTGGATCCCATATCAGTTGTCATAGCAGAACATGGTGGCTCACTATACTGTATTTATTTCATTGCTTGCTTGGCAAAAGGCTTATGGCTTTCTTGATAGAACGATTACAGACATCTTGAAATTATCTGTCAACTAATAAGCAGATACTCTAGTGTTATCACTTGTCTTGGATTGTCCTGCCTTATCCTGCAGCATTTTAATAATATACAGTGTCATAGAGATTTTATTAAATTTGTGATTACAGAGGATGAAATGTAGATTATTTGTGATAATGCTGTCCACAAAAGATCATGGCATCAAGCAGGAGAATCATCACAAGCTACAGCAAAATTAGAACTGCATTCTCATAAAGTGATGTTCTATTGGTTGTGGGATTGCAAGGGTGTCATCCACTATGAGCTTTTAAACCAGTTCCAAACCATCAACTTGGATATCTACTGTGAGCAATTGGACTGTTTAAGTGCAGCACTGAAGGCCTGGCATTGGTAAACAGAAAAGGTGTAGTGTTTCACTAGGACAATGCAATGCTCCATGACATTTCTATCTGTTCCAATTCCTGAACAATTTCATTTTTTGATAGGAAGTTTCAGAATGATGACAAGGTGAAGGAGTGCATTGCTGACTTTGTTGTCATAATTTGCTGATTTTGTTTCTGCAGTAATGGAATCATTGGAGATTGTTAGAACATGATCACATCTACTAATGGTAATTACATTCGATTAACAAATATCACATTGTAATCATGGGAATGATTATTTTTTCATGTGTTTTTTATTTGCGACATTTAGGACAGAAGAATCCTAGAAGCTACTCCTAGCTTTTACAGGTCTTCTCATACAAGGACATACACCACTAGGGTCAAAATCACTACTGGCCACTGCCTCAGTTAAAGCTAGCATTACACACAAAGTTTGCCTGCTGAAATAGTAGCTAGCTCCCTAACCACTATGCCAGTTAAGGCTTGATCCATTCAAGGATCATGTTCCCATTACTTATGCATCAACCTTTTATATTAGCTGAGAAACATAAATAATTAATTATACTCTTTACCATCTGTTGGTGATGTGTAGAGCTTTTTACATAGTTCCTGTACACCTCCATACTCATCTCGTATCCTTATGATACCCTCCCGGCCCCGATTTTCCATGAGCTCTCGAAGCTCCTTGAGTCCAATGCCATACTGGGCTGGGCGTCCATCTACCGTATCCATTATGGATACCTATTGTGCCTGGCAAATCCCCCTATTAAATGAAAGCATTATTAATTTTAAACTATCACAGGAAAATTAAAACGATATTTGTATATCTTATATTTTAAATGGATTTTTCTTAATAAAAATGAAATTTTAAATTACTATTACTTAATAATGAACAAACACATATTCAAAAGGTTTATGAAAATAAATAATTAAAATAAGGACTTCAAAACAAATGAAGTGCCATTACTAACTTTCTAAGAGTGCATAAAAAATTTGCATTTTACCTTTATATGATTGTGAAAAAGTTGTTGCTGACAGTGTCTTCATTGCTGCTGAGTTCAAGGGAAGGATATTGAAGGTGATCACAGCTAGAGATTTAAGATTGAATTATTTTACCTCTAAGCAGCACTTTTTTTGCACACAATGGGTAAATGGCCAGATCACAAGGATCCCGATGGCTCAGAGAAGGTTGGAGGAAGAGGGCCCACTGGATAGCTGTTAGGAGACAGATGGTAGCCTCCCATCAAGGCCAGTCAATGTATTCTTTAACATGCACAGAGGATGGCTCTCCCACACATGGGGAACAACACCCCATCTGATGGACAGTGGCCTTTCCAAGCCCATCAATGTCTCCTGACCAAGAGCTGAGAGTCTTGCAGAGATAAATCTGAACACTGGCCCAAATGGGACTTAACCTGGGAAATGCAGATTAGGAGCCTGGCATGCTACAAACTGAGCCACCCCTGCCCTTTGAGATTTATTTTTCCCCCCCAGTAATAATGGAAATCAATAACAAATTGCAATATCGGAATAAAAGATACTGGAAATTCAGTTTTTCTCGAAACCTTCTACCAACTGGTACCTATATTCACCGACTTAAGAGTACAAATCAAAGTTTAATGTCTGACATAAATTTGATAGTATCCTGACATAATTTGATAGTATCATTGTCTCCTAGAGAATTTTCTGAATCTGCCCCCTAGCTCTCTAATAATCCTTTTTTCAAGAAAAACCTGCAGTATACTAAAGACCCCATCACTGTCACATTTCCTCTATATTGCTTGTTGCATGGTACCTGGATGCAAAACAACACAATAAATTGCAAATGACCAAAAATGCAAATGTATTTATCTTCTCAGTCATATGTACTCAGCAGCCACTTTATTAGGTACAATTCCATGTTATGTAAATAGTAACTCAGATACAGAAAAAAATAATTTAAATATGCTTTTTCGTATGAAAAAATGTGACAAGATAATTTTAAAATCTTAAAACTATTCAAATCTAGATTTTCAATACCATTCCTTCATTTAAGAGTTATAGAAAATATAATATTTAACAGCAAGAATGCCAGTTTAAATAATTGCTCTGAAAAGTTTATAAAAGCAAGTTAAAATGAAAGCAATAACCATTATACAAAACTTCACTAACCCATGCAAGAGTATTTTTAGCAGTTCACATCATAATTATGCTACTTTTTGCCAATTTTGAATGACTTTTTGCAAAACAATTTAACTTGCTAAATATTTCACTTTCCATAACTCTTTAGATGCTGAACACATATTGTTAAAAAATCGAGATTTAAATAGATTTGACAGATTTTAAATCATCTTTGGTCACATATTTTCCATAAAAAGCTTATTTAAGAAGTTAATGAGTTCTGTATCTGAGTTACTATTGACATAACATTGAACTGTACCTAAAATATGGCTGCTGAGTACCCAGGAGCACCTTTCTTTTCACACACACACAAAAAAAAAACTAGCAAGATAAAAAATAAATTGCAAATGACCAAAAATGCAAATGTATTTATTCAATAAATATAAATTTTCTAATCTACTTTATAATATGAATTTTTTTCAGAATATAACAAGCTTATAGTAGGGCTTCACAGTGCAGTAATAAAAATTAAATTAATATCTTTAATATTCTATGATACTGTTAAATGTTTTAAATCGTTTCAACAAAATTAAGAGACAACATTTAAGAATCTTAAAATATAAGGCTTTCAAAATTATGCTTTCCATTCTTAATGGGCCTAATTATAACAAAAACTCTATTAACATTACCAATTTTTTAATTTGCTACATCACCTGGTCTAGAACATAAGTGTTTTTTAGTTGATGATCATCTCTGCTCTCCCCTTGCTTTCTCCTTCAGCTGTAAAAAACAAAATGACACATTAACATTTGAGATTAATAAAACAAACTATCCAACTTCATTTAAATTTTACTCTTTTACTCAACTGCATTTTGATAATGTAAAATAAATGATAATTATATAACATGCGTTGAAATGGTAGTAAGGTATAACTGGAAGGAGAGCTGTACATTATTCCTCTGTGATGACACACAGAACTGGCCAGGCATAAGCACCTGAAGTCTAATCCAGCCTTCTAATGGTAAGATATTCTCTCCTGTAATAGGGAATGGAAGGGGAGAGCTGTTGGATCAGTTTGTCCTGCTGATTTCAATTTCTGTGGACACTTTTTTTCACCCATTCTGAGGAGTGCAAATGAGTATAATAATAACAGTAACACACTACTATTATTATTATTGTAATCAGACATGAGCAATTTCATAAAAAAATAGCAAAGGTGTTTAACAAGAGTTCAAAGCATATTAAATAATATAACAAATCACTTCTGGTGAAACTGGGATGCCATTTTCAAAGATAATAAATTTGTCCTTTTTAGACTTTAGCATCTTATGAAACTACATCATAGCTAATAAATGATTAGAAAATGTAAATAACATTGTATTAGTACTACCTAACCATAATTTTTTTTTCATTTATCTCTTTAAACAACTGTACCCATGGCTGCTTGAGGATGATGATGATGATGAAGGGCAAAAATTGTTGTTAATATAACCCCCTTAACAACTCTACACACACACATACACACCAAATTTCTAGCATGAAGTTAGTTTAGAACAGTGTTTCTCAAACTGTGTTCTATAGAACATTGGTGGTCAGAGAGATGCTAAAAAATAATTAAAAAGGAATGAATTAGGAGGAATGAAGTTTTAATCATTTAACGTGTCAATCTGCCAGTATAATTTTTTTCAATGGTCCATGTTCCATCAATGTATTCCTGTGGTTAAATAAATTTGAGATCCTCTGGTTTAGAATATGCAATTTTGATATAATCTAATTTATCATGGAAATTAACACTAATGAAAGATTCAGAAAATACAAATATTAATATTTCATTAATACCAATCCAACCCAAATAAAATTTTTCATTTATCTCTATAAATAAAACAAACTGAAACCTACAGACAGATGGATGACAAAATAAAAATAAATAACCTCTCAAGCAGCTGCTTGCCATAGAGGTCTGGGCAGCAGAAAAACAACAGAAAACAACCTCAGCAGAAAATCAACAGAAACATTCATGCCTTATCCAGGGCTCGAATCCAGGCCCCTTTGATCAATGAGCTAAAAATCAAATATGAAATAGAATTTCTTTACCAAACGGAACTCATAATATGGTGAATAAAACATTTCATAATGTATTAAACTACTGATTTATTACCCATTTCCAAAGTCAACAACGATTACATTCCATATTAAAACACGGTACTTACGTATTAACGCCACCGCAGCAGAAGTTGCGGTTATGCGCCAATAAAGAGCAGTAAGTACCGATGTTTTTTTTGTCAGATTTTTGTTTGGGGATTTTTTTTTATAATTCAGTCGGCAGTGCACTGTTTCCGATTTTCATGTTTTTTAGTTTGTGTTGCCTGGGAGGACATTATTTAGTTTTGGGGCTTTTTTATATTTCAGTCGGCAGTGCACTGTTTCCGATTTTCATGTTTTTTGGTTTGTGTTGCCTGGGAGGACATTA
Organism: Ryuthela nishihirai; assembly: GCA_038380435.1. NCBI lineage: Eukaryota > Metazoa > Arthropoda > Arachnida > Araneae > Heptathelidae > Ryuthela > Ryuthela nishihirai. The sequence continues at coordinate 39,551,009 of JAWZYU010000024.1, read as the reverse complement.
TTTAGTTTTGGGGCTTTTTTATAAATCGGTCGGCGGTGCACTGTTTCCGATTTTCATGTTTTTTGGTTTGTGTTGCCTGGGAGGACATTATTTAGTTTTGGGGCTTTTTTATAATTCGGTCGGCGGTGCACTGTTTCCGATTTTCATGTTTTTTGGTTTGTTCCCTGGGAGGACATTATTTAGTTTTGGGGCTTTTTTATAATTCGGTCGGCGGTGAATTGTTTCCGATTTTCATGTTTTTTTGGTTTGTGGTGTCTTGGAGGACATTATTTAGTTTTGGGGCTTTTTTATAATTCGGTCGGCAATGCACGGTTTCCAGTTTTCATGTTTTTTGGTTTGTGTTGTCTTGGAGGACATTATTTAATGACATCAAAAAAACATGAAAATCGGAAACAATTCACCGCCGACCGATTATAAAAAAGCCCCAAAACTAAATAATGTCCTCCCAGGGAACAAACCAAAAAACATGAAAATCGGAAACAGTGCACCGCCGACTGAATTATAAAAAAAATCCCCAAACAAAAATCTGACAGAAAAAACATCGGTACTTACTGCTCTTTATTGGCGCATAACCGCAACTTCTGCTGCGGTGGCGTTAATACGTAAGTACCTAAAACACTTTCCTAACAAGAATCAAAACTGAAAAAAAAGGGGGGGAGGGGATTTAAGCCATTTTATACGTTGACCAAAATTTTCAGTTTTTAGATATTCCATACCTTCAACGTGAAGTCACTGTGCACACGTTAATGTAACTAAGATCAAATTAAGGATTTACCTCGTTATATCCGATACGAAAATTATATTTTGTAGACACAATTGAGAAATACTTTAGATATTCGTTATTTCTTGTACTTGGTTTCTTTTAACACAATGAAGTGGTTATTTTTACCAAGAACGTTCCTGGAGACAGCAAGTAATGCAATCTTGCACAATTGTATTTCTTGCGAGAGACAAAAATCTCAGTTCGGCACAAAACGACCCAAGTTTTAGTATCCTTGGAACTTAAGAGAAAACTCGGTTTCTTCAACTTCTACGACAAAAAGAAACATTCAATAATTTCGTACTCGCAATCTTTCCTCTGATTATGATAAATTTCCATCAGGAAAAAGCTGCCAATTCGGAACTCGAACTAATATCTGATACTTTATTTCCGCAATGCCATTCTCAATAAGAGCCGCTGCCCAAAGAAAGGAAGCGTGCCATTTCGTCATGCAGCAGTCGCGCAGCTGTCTGGCTGCTTGTGCCGTCAATCACACATACAGAGTGGCACGTGCCCAGCAAGCTGTCAGGGAACATTTTCAGCGGTCACGAAAGGCCCATAACCTGGGCCCCTACACTAAAGTTTCCACTGACGCATTACTATGGATCATAAAAACTTCTGCTAGAAAATAAGAAAGATAACTTCGATCTGATGGTGAGAATGTTCTTGTTGAGTAGTGCACTTTGTTTCTACTTCTGCGGACGATCTCTAGAGAGATGTATAAAATAGAGCAGGGGTTCTCAACGTGGGGTACGCGAAAAAATTTTTGGGGTACGCCGTGAGAGCTCAAAAGTCGCTAGATCTAGTAACAAAGTCGCTAAGTTGGCATTATTATACTATAACTATAGTTTTATCTATCTATATAAGGGGTACGCCAGTTACATACACATTTCCAGGGGGTACGTGAAGCATTAAAGGTTGAGAACCACTGAAATAGAGCTTAAGGCGCCGATTCCGTCACTGGAACAATAAGCATATATTGGGTTAGTACTAGAAGAATAAAGGAGGGAGAGGGGTGACCATCCACTCAAAAAGTATTCTTATTTACCATAGGTTTGTTTCGTCAAGCACAAAAGGTTTTTCTAACACTGCCTGAAAAAAAAAAACATTTTTATCACATCTATTATGATAAAAAAGAAAGTCCGTTGACTGTATCACAATATTGTTATAGCACAATATTACTTTCCGAAAAATATAATATTTCTTTCCTAAAAAAAATGGATCTTTAGAGAAATATAATTCTGAGTGCTACCCGTTAGCGTAGTTTCACTTTTACATTTAAGAGGACTAACCAATAACATCATTTATAATACCCCTTTTGCGTTGAAAAATTTGGCGGGGAGCCGATATTAAGACCCCTAGCCCCCATATAAACTCCGTCTATGCCGCTGTATGCATAAGAACACACCAGAATCAAGAAAAAATATCGGGAGGGGGGGGGGGGAGCAAGAAACAGAATCGAGCCGACTCAGCTAGAGTTTTAGAGATTCCAAAAAATTAGATTCTAAAAGACCACAAAAATGTCTGGAAAAGTTGAGGATGATCTGAATGGTTTTAAGTTTCCTGCATTTTGAATATTGTTGGGCATTATTTTCAATTATCCTCCTGTGACAGACATTTTCACTGAACTACTGTAATTCAAACAATCAAGTATCATAATCTGCGACCGTAAAAACAGAAACACAAAGAGTTTATATATCCTGTTGTTTAACGAATAAGCGATTTCAGAGGGAGCCGTGTGCTCCCCAACTCCTCTTCCCGCCTAGAAATTCGTTATATTACATGCATCTATTCACGTTGAAAGTACGTAAAAATAAGCATAAATAAGCCGAAACTGTTTAGCAATTTGGAAAATTTCATTTCTTGAAAAATCTCACCCAGTGCAAGAATATGCTGGATGGCCTTGAAGGGAGGCCTAGCCCTTTCCCTAGCCTTCTGAGTCAATAGGGTCCTTTGATATAGCCATTTAGCCCACTGTAAGGAAAAAACCAACCCTAAAGGATTAAGAATTTTTTTAAAGCATATATAATCAAAATATAATTTTGAATTTGCCTTTGTTGACCTCTGGGTTAAACTTCATTTGGACAAAGCCCAAGAGATCAAAGTGTTTGAAATTCGTATAACAACACTCTCAGAAGAGGGTAACAATTCCCACAGTAGGGAAGATCGATCGAGCCATAACGGCTGACCTTGACACTTTCAATCACTTTTTTTTTTTGTACATCTTTCGAAATTCAGACACGGCACACCGCTCGGCAACAACTATTCTTTCGCATCTTATAATAAAAATGGCCATTCATCCTAAACTCAGATAGACTAATTCATTTCCTGCGGAACATTCGTATTTCTGGCCTGTCATTATACCTTTCCAGACTTTCCTGGTGTAAAGGCTCATTTGCAGTATATTTCCTCATGCATTTTACTTCCTATAATTAAAGCTTGTCTGGCTCGTTTGCCCTTCACGTCTCGCTTAATGTCATGGCCTTCTATCATATACTAACGTCAAAATAACAAATAATAGTTATATCTTTAATCAAAAGACAATAAGCCTTAATGAGCTTTGGGATTGCTCAAGGCTACTCGATAATATACCTTAGGACGAGGCCGGAAGTCCATAAATGCGAATCCCCATGCTAAAATAAACTCATTAAAAAAATTAATATCTGTAAAATACATACCGTGAATACTTTTGATAAATAAAACGATGCATTTTGCAAGAAAAGGACGGCTTTGCATTAAACTAAAGCATTAAACTAAAGTGTATCCTTACCTTCCAGTAGGAAAGGTCGCCGTCCGTCGCATGGGTCGTTAAGTCGTGGTGACCCCGTGTGCCGGAGAGCCATATCTTGCGCACGTTAAAGAACACGCTGGATGGTCTTGACGGGAGGCTACCATCTGTCTCCCAACAGCTGTTCCAGTGGGTCCCTTCCCCCAACCTTTTCTGAGCCTTCCGGGTCCTTATGACCTGGCCATTTAACCCATGATGTGCAAAAAAGTACCGCTCAGAGGTAAAACATCCCAACCCTTCCAGTAGGTCAAATGGAAAAATCGCAAGGGCCATAGAGACAACAGCTCAGAACAGGGTTAGGACAGAGAATCCTATGGACAAGAAGAAGCTTTTAATCGAAGCCATAGAGTTGGAAATTGTCAGACTTTGTGCTGAAATGTCCCCTGTCAGGTCTATCCAAAGCGAACTTTAAATGTGTATCGGATATGGTTCTACAGTAAGACATAATTCAACGAATGCTCCTACACAAACCTAACGGTTCCGCTTTCTCCAAGAAGACAGAGTGGAAGACGAGGGAGAAAAGTCAAGAACTGAACTTTGATTTACGACTGAGCAAAGCTGGAATCCCAATCACTGTTGTATTGCTAATTATTTCTAGAATAACTCCCGTTTGCGTTTCTGTTGAAAACACTACACGAGATTCAGATTTAATAACGATTTTATTAAAAAGCACGCGAACAACAATCACCGGCGTTCTGAGGTAAGACTACGTGGCGCCCTCTGCTGACACCAGTGTTTTGATGACCATAAAAGGAAAGAATACTCGAATAGTGGTTCGGGCTACAATTGTTTGCTTGTATCCGGGCTACAAATTAAAACTAGTTAAGACCCGCACAGTAATTGTGCGGAATTTTTACATTAATTTATGAACATGTTATTACATAAAAGATGTACACAAAACTTTGTTTTATATAAAAATTTTAGTAATATTTCCATATCAAATTAAACATTTTCCTGAAGTAATAGTACATTTCCGTTTCACGAAAAGGGAACCGGTAAGTGCAAAGAAACGTTGCCCTGTCTGAGACTGGACGCTATTTACAAATTCTGCACTATTACCCGGATGAATTTCATCATCATCATTCTCAAGCAGCCATGGGCTACGGAGGTCCAACCAGACTGTGCAATTTAGTTCTCCAAGCAAGTCTGTCCTGAGCTACATCTACTGCATGTGGCCACTGCACACCAATTTTAACAAGGTCCTGTTTGACATTGTCCTCCAACCGCATCCTAGGTCTCTCCCTCTTTCTGAGGCCTTTAGACACACTGTTCATAACCCTATTCGCCAATCTATAATTATTCATACGGACAACATGGCCAAACCAATGGAGTCTCTGCACAATATGCTGCTTAAAGGAGGTTGCAAACTCCTTTGCTTAACCTCATCATTAGTTACAAAGTTGAACCACCTAATGCCCAAGACACTGCGTAAGCATCTGGAATCAAAAGCATCTAGTTTCCCGTTATCTTGTTTACACAGTGTTCAAGTTTCACTACCATAACTAACCCTAGAAAGAACCAAACTATTATACAGTTTAATTTTAGTCTTTAGGTGTATATGCTTATTTCTCCACACTCTCCATAGATTCTTAAAAGTCCTGGCATCAATCCCTATTCATCTGTTAATCTCATGCCGCACATTACCATTATCTGGTACATAGCTCCCAAGATAATTAAACTGTGACACCTGCTCAAAACTGCAACCATTCAGATTAATTGAATCACAGCATGCCTGACCAATTTTCATCACTTTAGTTTTCTCTCTGTTTATAACCAAACCTACTCTACTACCAGTTTCATCAACAGCTCGAATGAAAGAGTTCATCTCATCAACATCATTTGCCAAAAGGGCTAAATCATCAGCATAATCTAAATCAGAAATTTTCGTATCTCCAGCCCATTTAAGGCCAAAATCTTTCCATTGAAGTGAATTTCGCATAACATAATCAATAACCAAACTAAAGAGAAAAGGAGACAAAATGCACCCTTGTTGAACACCAGAAGTAATGCTAAACCAATTGCTACAAGCCTTACCAACTCTCACACACGACTCAGTGCTATTATAGAGAGCTTTCATTATGTTAACTAACTTGTCTGGTATACCATATGATCTCACAATCAACCACAAATTATGACGATCAACAGAGTCGAAAGCCTTTTAGAAATCGACAAAGCTAGCAACCAAAGGTTTCTGAAACTCTAAACATTTCTCAAGAATCTGCCTAAGTGAAAATATCTGATCTACACATCCCCTACCACTTCTGAATCCACATTGCTCATCACGCAATTGCCTGTCAACCAGATTCTTAATTCTATTAAGCACAATCATCGAAAGAACTTTACCTGGAACAGAGAGTAGGCTGATACCCTTATAGTTATCACAAGAACTGCAATCACCTTTTTTGAAAATAGGGATAATAATAGCTCTCGTAAAATCCTTAGGAACCATGCCTCTATCATAAAAGATATTCAGAATTTCAGTGATCCAAGTGCGAAACATTCCCAACTCTAAGCATTTCGGTAGTAATTTCACTACCCCTGGGGATTTATGAAGTTTAAGTTTAGAAATAGCCAAAATAACGTCAGATTGTGTTATAGGGCCAACATTAAAGTCACCAATGCATCTATCATAATTGCAAACAATAGGAGTAGAACTAACCACATTGTTTAGAACATCAGTGAAATGCTCAGCCCATCTAGCCATGACAGAATCCTCACCTTCTATAACCTTACCTTGTTTATCCTTCAATCGCTGTATACCTGTTCGTTTTCTACCACACAAGACATTAACTATCTGGTAGGCCCCTGAGTTTAATTATGTCAGCCACGGTATATTCGCAAATAAGAATGATAAACAGTAAATTGTAAGCAAAGAGGGCACATCCTCACTTAAAGTTTAAGAAATAATTTTTGCTATTTATTAAAAACTCACAGAATGACTTTAGTGTCGGTTTTTATATTGGTAAATTATTTTCTAATAGCATCGTTACTTAACTCAATATACGAAGTTTAGAGGCTCCATATTCGAGTGGTTCTCTTGAGACCTTTCGTATTATTAGTGATTGATTAACCACAGCACTCCGAAACAAATTTCTGCGTACACTCTGCCGCGTACTTATCTGTGAAATATCTTGACATTTAAATTCATGCGACGCCCGTTCTAATTATTTCGTAGTTATTTGGTAAGTTATTTTTTAACTAAAACGATTCATGTACACGATGATTATTTTCGTTGGATTACAGAAATGAAACCGCTTTTTTTTTTAAATATAGTTATGCTTTTGAGTGGTATGAATTTGCTTCTGGGAAGTATGTATCATAGTAACGGTTATTTGGCAACAAAAAAAAAAGGCCTGTTGCTGTTTGGAACAGTTTTCCTCATTACGACGAAGGGTTAATCCTCCTCCCCCAACACGAACGACAGAGGAAATTTAGATGAGTGTTTCTTAACCGCGGTGCTCTACCGTTCCTATTCAAAAATAACTCGAGGATATAAGTCCTATTTTTTTCCCAATACTTCTTCTGATTGCATATCTATATCTTATTTCAACGTCCAACACTTACTATAACAATGCACCTATTCATAGGGAGTCCCAGCTGAGTCAGCGTTGAGATTTATCTCCGCAAAACTCCCGCCCTGCCCACGGTCAGTAGGAGACACCGATAGGTTTGGAAAGGCCGACGTCCTTCGGATGGGACATTAGGCCGTGGTCCCCGTGTGCGGGAGAGCCATACCCTGTGCACGTTAAAGAACACGCTGGATGGCCTTGACGGGAGGCTATCATCTGTCTTCCAACAGCTGTTCCAGTGGGTCCCCTCCCCCAACCTTCGGGGTCCTTGTTACCTGGCCATTTAGTCCATGGTGTGCAAAAAAGTGCCTCTCAGAGGTAAATAAACCCAACCCTATTCATAGGAAATCTTGCTTGAGAAGGGAAGGTGTGAAGACTGCTAGAATTGCTATTGGGTGGCAAAGACATTCTTGTTTGTCGGGCCTGAAGATTTTGTTTCTCTTATGACACACATTTAAACGATATTTGCTGGTAGTAAGATTTTTAACCATCAATTATCGTAAATTTTCCTACAATAGGCCCAAGAGTATTTAGCCTATTCTAAAGAATTTATCTTAAAGAAATTTTGAAATCCCAATTTTAGAAAACAGTAATTTTAATGGATCAGAGAATTCGGGCGAAATTATTGGATAACGAATGTATATGTAGGCTTTTTATCTCAAATTATTAACTCACCCTATTGCGCTAAAATGAGTTGCGTGTTGGTTATGGTAATATTTATGCTAAAGTTTGAATCGAGTTTTAGGTGTTAAGAATTAATATGATTATTTGCAACATTAATTATTAGCAAAAAAAAAAAACCGTAAACACTGCAGTTTTATTCCATAACATTTTTCTATGGAATTTTGTTCCTGTGTTTGTTGGGAAATAATGTTTTTGTTCTTATACACTGCAAATCTTGAAGGAAAAGTGGAATTTACGATTGCTATTCTTTATTTTCTGTGAACAGTGAAACAAGGAAAGTTTATTGTTTTTACAGTAACGTGTTGTATAAGGCAATAAATTAGTAAAAGTGATTTGATTATTTGGAAAGAAGTTTACCTCTTAATTGTTCAAGGAATAAATGTAATATGTGGCAGGTATTTAATACTATGTGTTACTATTCTAAATCACATTTATAGCTAATTTGTTCTAATAAAAATTCGTTATTCGTTCATTCAAAAAAAAAAAGATTGCAGTTAACAGGTTATCTTAATAACAGCGCAATTAGGACATATGTCCTGTTTTCTAAACAGTGCGGGAATTCTCTCCTCATTTCCTGTTTACTGCAATACTGAAAAGTCCCTTGAAGTTATCTATTATGGGGGGGGGGGGATTTTAATAATTAAATAAATAAAAAAATAAATACACCCTTCAAGCAGCTGCTTGCCACTGAGGTCTGACAGTAGCATGTCAGTTTATATGTCATAGTAGAAGGTCTGTGAGGATGGCAGGACCTCAGCAGAAAAACAACACAAACGTCCTTGCCTTATCCGGGGCTCGAACCCAGGTCCCTTAGATCAGTAGCCAAGCGCGTTAACTACTCGGACACAGGACGGACTTACCAGTTGAATTTATCACTTGAATTCTGTATCGAATAGAAAAAACTCTCTCATGTGACAATTGATAGTTAACAAACATTGCGCAAGTGTAAAACTTAAACCGTGAAAAAAGGGAGATGGCTGGATGAATTTTCATTCTGTATTGAAACAGTACCTTTACATACTTTTTCCCACTCGTTTTCGCAGTCTCACTTCTTGCGCAAATATTAATAATTCAGCATTCCTATTCGAAAGCACGGTAACTTGGACTAACATTGGTTTTCATACAAAGGATGAAAGTTTTTTAATTGATAATATTGTAAAAGAAAACGATTTCCACATCGCCGTGCCTCAGACGATTTCCAACATTTACTGTCCACGAAGTACACTTAATTTCGTTGCATCAGTAGCGTTAATTTTTTTTCCGAATTTAATGAAGTGTTATTACAATTTTTTCAAAAGGCTTTTTGCTTTTATCATGCTTTGAAAGAATCGTCTTTTACCGTGATCATAATTAATTTACATTCTGGATAAAACACTTAAACTGCAGATAAAAATCAGTAACGTATTCGGTCATTTAAGACAAAATAAACAAAACACTAATTGCATAAATAAAATAAACCGTATAACTGCAAAACCCAAGCAACCTAGAAAACAAACTTTGCATGCGTATTTAGGGAAACTTGAGGGTGTGAAACTCGGGAGCTTTTTTTTTTTTCACTTTTTTTCCTCAACTATAATAAGATGTCCAGATTTTGATTGATAAAAACTGGGGCATTTCAATAGATGCCCAGGTTTCAAAAAGCTCAAATCGGGGCAGTTTAGTAATGGTATAGATTTCAGTTTACTGAAATTGGGACATTTCGAAAAGGTAACCCCACGGAAAACTAAACTAAATTTAACTAAGGCAGCTGCACAACGAGGCAATAGGCATGACGAACAATTCACAGTAAGTAGGAAGGGCAATAATTCATTTACTCTAAGCGCGTTGGCCGTCCCGTGACCAAGTGGTTAGCGCGCTTGGCTAATGATCTAAAGGACCTGGGTTTGAGCCCCGGGTAAGGCATGGATGTATGTGTCGTTTTCTGCTGAGGTCCCGCCATTCTCACAGACCTTTTACTATGGCGTATAAACTGACAGTCCTGTCAGACCTTTGTGGCAAGCAGCTGCTTGAGGGGGTATATAAGCACGTTGAGTGTAGATTGCATAGTTAAGCATATGTATCACACAACTGTGCGCTTTTTATTTTTGCTGGGAACTGTTGTGCTGGGAACGTATTTTTTTTATTGTTGCTGGGAACGTGTTTGAGAGGTTGAGTTTTTACGTGGCACGGCTAATTCGAAACCCTCAAATGTAGTTCTTACTTCACTGATTAACACACAATGCTAGCGTGCACCGACTGTTTGGTGCAAACCGCGTTATTTCACAAAAAAAAATGTCCTTGCAAATTAAAAAAAAAAAGCGTAAATACAGTGACAAAATTATTCTAAAAGGTTAAATCCACGTAAATCGAGAGCTGACTATATATATATATAGTTGATATATATATATAGTCACAAAAAACCGGGATACACCTTAACCTAGAGGGTTTTACGAATTTCCCATAGGGTTAACTTTAGTTTTTTTTTTTTTCATTGTTATTAACGATTCCTTTCATTATTAGGAATGAGGGTAACACGCGTTTGCTTTCATCATTGTTAAAATGTTGTTTATAAATGTTGTTAAATGTTAATTACGTTAACATGTTAAATGTTCTTCATAATTAAAATTACCGGCACTTTTTTGACACAAAATGGGCTAAATGGCAAGGTCATCAAGGACCCCTAGAGCTCAGACAATGTTTGGGAAGGGGATCAACTGGACAGCTGTTAGGAGACAGATGAAAACCTCCTTTCAATATCTTCAAGGTTCCTATTAAGACCATCCAGCCTTGAATGTGCACAGAGCGTGATTCTCCTGCACACGGAGCCAAGGCTAAATGTCTTATCCGACCGATGGCGACCTTTCAAACCCCATCGGTGTCCCCTTTCTCGCCGAGGGCAGGATGGGAGTTTGGCGGAGATCTATGTTAAGGCTGGCCAAGTGAGCTCAAACTCTAAGTGCAGATTATGAGCATCTGCTGCGCTACCGACCGAGCCAACCCACGACTCATAAAAGAAGAGTGTTTGTCCGCTTATCCTTAAAGAGTTAGAGGCACCAAACTTTGCATGAACCTTCCCTTCACCCAGGGAAAGATGATAGGCTATGTACGAACCGCTGGGATGCACCAAAACTGGCGAAAAACGGGTTAAAAAAATTTCTCGAAATTCCCATAGATTAATCCAGCGGTTGCTGAAATTAATTGTCGTTATATATATATAAAAAAAAGTCCAATAAATTTCTTTCTGCTCTCGCGTGATAAAACCATTCTTTCAGAAATGGGTAGATATCACGCGCGGAACACGAATTCTTTTGCGGAAAATGCGTTCGAAATATCACGAGGGATACACGAGCATCTTGTGTGGAAATGGAGGCGTTCGAAAACCCGAGCAAAGCCGGGTTAAAACAGCTATCCAAAATATTATCCGGCACACGAAATTCTATAGATATGTTTTAAAAATGCACTTTTTCCTAAACAATGCCGGGTACTTTGGCTAGTACTGAATAAAAAGGCAATTTTTCAACTCCATAATTGTTTGATTATAGTTGCCACTGGCAACTATAATAAATCAACGCTGCCAGAAGTACTAAATAAAAGCTTTCCAAAAATTGTTTTTTTCGATTACTATTATTCTTTCAATTAAATGTTACCAATATAGCATAGCAATCGTACGTTCTATTGTATTTATTTTCGTATCAGTAACCTAAAAGTTTGCGACTCTGCTTTGGATATACTTAGTACTTGAATGCTCCATTGTAGGCAACCTAAAGAATAGTCCCAGGTTTCGGGCTGGGTTGCCCAGTCAGTAATGCTCCAAGCTCGCAACTGATGTTCCTAGGTTTGTATCCCAGCCAGGTCTGTGTTGGGAATTTTCCCCACTAACCCACGTTCTGCTGTCGATGATAAGCTTAAAACGTTATGAAAAAGGGAATACTGATGGGCTTAGAAATGCCGACGCTTATGAGATGGAATGTTAAGCCGTGGATCATTGTGTAGGATTTGGGTTGTTTTACCTCTGAGCGGCACTTTTTTGCACACCATGGGCTAAATGGCCAGGTCCCATGGACCCCGAAGGCTCAGAGAAGGTTGGGGGAGGTGACCCACTGGAACAGCTGTTGGGAGACAGATGGTAGCTTCCCGTCAAGGCCATCCAGCGTGTTCTTTAACGTGCACAGGGTATGGCTCTCCCGCACACGAGGCCACGGCTTAACGTCCCATCCGACGGACGGCGGCCTTTCCAAGCCCATCGGTGTCCCCTACTGACCGTGGGCAGGGCGGGGAATTTTTGCGGAGATAAATCTCAACGCTGACCCAGCTGGGACTCGAACCTGGGAACTACAGATTACGAGCCTGGCGCGCTACCGACTGAGCCACCCCCGCCCCCATTGTGTAGGAGAGCCACGTACTGTGTACATTAATACGGAAGACTTCCATGTCTATTATAACAGCTGTTTAGTGGATCCCTTTTCCCAATATCTTGGGTCCGAGCTGACAATAAATTAAATGTAATTGAATTATGCTGTTAATACGTAACCCTTTTCTTTCAAAGTACGCATCCTTTAAAATAAAGTACTGTATTTTGTTGCAAATGATTACTGTAATATAATATTTGTACTTAAATTCGTTAAAAATGTTTGACAAAGGTGACCGACGAAACTGACATCTGCAAAAGTAGCGCTTTTTATGGATTACTTTTACGAATTAATGTACAATATGTAACACCTGGATAAGTGTCAGAGAGGAAGGGAATTAGTTGAGTCGCGTTATTTAGGTGAGTGGACGTCAAATTTAATGTTACATAAGATTAGAACGTTACACTGATTTTTGCAATTAACAAGTTGACACCTTGACTGAAGACAAAAATCACCTTTTTTTATTATCACTTATAATTAACTACGCTACGTCAGACCTCTGTGGCAAGCAGCTGCTTGAGGGGGTATTTATTTGCCTTCCCATGGCCGAGTGGTTAGCGCGCTTGGCTACTGATCTAAGGGACCTGGGTTCGAGCCCGGGTAAGGTATGGATGTTCGTGTTGTTTTTCTGCTGAGGCCCTGCCAGCCTCACAGACCTTCTACTATGGCATATAAACTGACGGGCTCCTGTCAGACCTCTGTGGCAAGTAGCTGCTTGAGGGGGTATTTATTTTTTTATTTATTTACGCTACATCGAATTGCATATAAAATACAAAAAACGTACTCTGACAGAAAGAAAAGTGATATCAGTAAATTTTGTCGTGTAAATTAAAAAAAATTACTAAATAACGTAGAAAGCCATAAATTAATTATAAAAGTATTAAGCATAACGGAGCAGAAGGCGGGGGATGTCCGATAAGCAGTTATATGGCATTATAAGGGAGGGTGGTGTTAACTTCGGGCAAATTGAATTACATAGCTAAGGACTATCCCAATGTACAGTTTTATGGCATTCGCCCACATATGAATGGATAATTTTCTGTTGTTTGGGACTAATAGAAAATACATCCTGAGTGGATAGAAGCAACAACAGTAAATTCTGGATAGACAGGTAGGATCCGGAAAGAATTAATTCTTTTGGGCGGTGTTCCACAGTACTTAAGTGTTAATGGACTAACCTATATTATTAATAACTGAAAACATGCACACAAAAAGAATTTCAAATCAGACATTGAAAGGTAAAGAGGATAAATATGGTAAAGAATCAAGAGCGCATGAAACTAGTTTTATCAACTCTTGCAGTTGACATCAGCCAAAAACGGTACAATTAATGATCTCTAAAACGTAAGGCGTTTTACTACTTGCTTACTGGCACAACTCAATGAAGTTTCAGTCCTGGCGTTCTGCCAACTCGGCAACCTACCTAATATGACCTTCGAAACAGCTCTTTCCAGCTGGAAAAAATGCAGGTGTTTTTTATACAAAAACAGGACCTTGGGTGAAAACGAGTAACAAGCTTAAATCAAACGCTTTTCGTCTTGTTACAGACGCAATATTGCACTTATAACAAAGATGATGGTTGAAGGATAAGAAGTAGGTAACGGAAAAATGCCGTCCCATAGCCGAGTGGTTAGCGCGCTTGACTACTGATCTAAGGGACCTGGGTTCGAGCCCCGGGTAAGGCATGGATGTCAGTGTTGTCTTTCTGCTGAGGTCCTGCCATCCTCTCAGATCTCCTACTGTGGCATATAAACTGACAGGCTCCTGTCAGACCTCTGTGGCAAGCAGCTGCTTGAGGGGGTATTTATTATTTATTTTTATTTATAATGGAAAAATTCAGCTAGTATTAAAATGAAACAAAAATCTAACGAAAACATTCATTCCCTTCCATTGTTAGTTCTCTTGGTCTGAGATATCTGGTTATTGATTCACCATTCAGTTTTATCCTACTCAAGATTTAAAAACAAAACTCGTGCTTTATACTTATGGAGGAGCTTGGAGGTGCGCTAAACCTCAAAATCTTTTTTACACCTTCGAAGACTCCTTGAGCTTCATCCTCTAGCCAGCTGAATCCAGTCTCATCAGAGCGTGCACATCAAAACGGCGCAGTAATGCCGCAATCGCGTTTTGTTCGAGCGCCACTTTTCGGGCCCATGCGCTGGTAGTCACAGCACAAACCACGCAACCTTCGATCGCCGAATATTGGAGCTATGATTCTGCTCCTTTCGCAGTTCGGAGAGTTCCACAGATAGGGTGACTATGGCGTGTCACTAATATCAGTCAACGAGAGTGATCCAACACGAAAATCGGTGGTGTAATTTGGTATGAAACCTGGAAGCTACTTACCGTGATGCTGAGGAATGAGAATTAATAGAGAGAACATAGGGATGAGAGACGAGAGATTGAGCTCACAAAGTTATCGATCTTGCGGAAGGAAATGATAAGGATAATTTTCAAAGTAGTAATAAATTTCAGTTTTGATTTGTAGAAATTTTGTTTTAATTATTATACACTGTTTTTGACCTGTTTAAGACTTTTCACCGTACTTCTTATGATTTCATTACTTAAAATTAATTGCTGTGCATTAGTTAATCAAATGAATGTGATCCGTTATACATCTGAAATTTGAACTTTCTCGATACTTTTGCTCAGATTTTACCGATTTGTTTCACACTAATAGGTAGGGTTTCTGAGAGGGTGGTGGTGGGGAGTGGATACGTTAACTCTGGGCCTAAACTCCATAAAGGGACCCAGGCTTTTACGTATACTTACTAAAAGCAAACTTTATCCTCAAACAAAAATATTTAAATGTTTGTAGGGGATAATAAGACTATGCTCTTTGACTCTGGGTGCGTCTTAATTGGGATGGGAGGTTGAGCATTTATGTTAAACAATGTTAAGGTCTAAAAGAGGCACAGAGTCTCAACCTGGAACGCTTTTCCAAAGTACAAGTTATGGCTCTCTGGCACGACGAAACGCGGCCTCTATGTCTTTCGACAGATGGTAGCTTCCGGAAGCCTATGAATCTCTTGGAAAACATTTAACACTATGAATAAATTTTAAATTATACGTATTTAACTGTGTAGAGAGGTCTTACCATAAAACAAGGCTGGAAGCTTCTCGGGAACAACTGGTTTTTCATCGATGGAATCTTCGCTAATGAAGTTACTAAACCTTGTCGCGATGAATTAAGATTGTTTAGATTATTCAGTTAATTTTCGCTTTATCTATCACAGTATTGCCTCTATGGTTCATGTATCTTTATTACAAATATATTAATTTGCATTAAAAAGGATAATTAAATTTATTGACCTCAATAAAGTAACATTTTCGCAAAAAAGGTTTAATGGTGACTGAGTAGCGAGAGGAAAAGTAGGTCATATAGATTAGAGTGAGAGCACCTTTGGTATAGAAATCTATAGTCTGGAATCGTCAGCCAGTGAGGCTTTAATAAAAGGTCCGTCGAGAAATAAATTAGTTCGCAGTCATTGTCTTCCGCTCTTATCGATCTCGAATTGCTTAACCTGTCACCAAATATCAGGCAATGGAAGAGAAGGAAAAAGTCAACTTGTCATTTTCTAGAATAGGTAACATGTAATGCTCACTGTAACACGTTTATTCTCCCGTCTCTTAATCTACTTAAGTTTAAGTTTCCGAAACAAAGACCGAAAAACTTTTGTTTCATGCTGTTTCACATTTACGCTGAGAAAAATAAAGCGATAATCGATCAGTATTACAGTTGCGAAATGCCGCAGATGGTACTATACTTAATTTTAGACTTCTAAACTACAGAATGAATACCAGATTAGTTATGATCAATTTATATTTTAGTAGTTAATAGGATTGCATGTTCTTCGGAATAAGAATCTACGACGCGAAATTCAAGACTTAGATGAGGGGGGGAAATATGCTTTCTATTATTCTGTAAAAGATCTTCTGTTCAGCAGGTTAAAAAATGGTTAATAGCGGACTTTGCTTACATTGGGATGATTTATCAAAATATAAAAACAATCGATTCAGAAAAAAATCTGATATGCAACTGAGTTTTTATTTTCATCTTCACTATGTACTCTAGTGCTATCAAAAAGTCCACAATTTGAGAATAGAAATCTGAAGTTATGACGAAATAATTTTCACTAGTACATTAAGAGCGATTGTATTCTTATATCCATAAGCACTGTCATTGCATCTTGTCAGAGATCAACTGCAGGTTTAAGTTTTCTTTCAGAAATGAGAGTGTAATATTCTGTTCAGTTACTATCCTCTTTGATTCCTCAAAGTGTTAAAAACTTGAAAAACTGTAAACGGAGGAAGTTTTGAAAGGTTAATTACATTTTCATTCACAGTAAAATCTTTCCCAGTTCCATTTTATCATTAAATCCGTCACTGAAGAAATGAACTGATGAAGAAATCATTTCATTGGAAAGAGTGAAAAAATATTGTGAGTTTGGTTACTCCTAAGCAGCCCACAAAAAAGTATATTTGCGAATGCGATAAGTGTGCTTGATGTTAAAAAGTTCCTAAAAGGTAAAAAAAATTATGTTTAAATAACTAAGACTTGCAAAGAAAGGTGGAGATCGGCACGTAACATCCAATCTCAATTAGTTCCCAAACATATTTGCATAGTAGCATGCCTACTCCTTCCAGGACCAGCGTTTAGATTTATCTCCTCAAAACTCCCCGCCATGCCTACGGTCACTAGGGGAACCGATGAGCGTGGAAAGGCCACCGTCTGTCGTATGAGACGTTCAGCTGTGGCCCGTGAGCGGGAGCTCTGTGAACGTTAAAGAACACGCTGGATAGCCTTGACGGGAGGCTATCATCTATCTCCCAACAGTTTTTCAGTGGTTCCCCTTCCCAACCTTCATTTGTCCGAGCTTCCAGGGTCCTTATGACATGGCCATTTAGCCAATGGGTGCAAAAAAAGTGCCGCTCAGAGAGAAAAGAACCTCTTAGCGGCACTTTTTTTGCTAATTAGTTTTTGCACCTTAATAAATCATGCCAACCCAACTCCCCTGCCCTCCACAAAATGCTAGGTGCAACAATGATTCTAGAACTAATAGTTTCCGAGATCTCTCGTTACAAAGGATCGACACACACACACACATATCTACATGTCAAGAATTTTTATATATAATGACGCTCCCCATGTGACAAACTTTACCTTTGGTACATAATTAAGATCGGCTACCGGGTAGGGAAGATACACCATTTTGACAAAAAAAAAATGACGAAAGCAACAGGAAGACGGGAAATAACACCGGTAATTCATTAATGGGCGTTGTCCACCTGCATTCAGAAATTCTCAACTTCTTAAGTAAGGACTTTGTAATTTTCGCTTGACACACAAGCAACAGTAGCTTAATTGAATGTTGAAAAAAATTGACCTTTTTAACACATTTCCACCCAGCCACCCCACCCCGTAATTTCCCAAACACATGACCGTTCAGTCCCAAAACGATCTTTCTCCCCTCTCCCCAAAAAGGGGAAAGCAAATATAGGGGAAGTCATCTGCAACGAGTTATGTCAAATGAAAGTTTTATCACGAGAAGAAAGTCGTACCACAAATTATGCTATCATCGTAATGCTTTTAATACATGGTTTTTTCATAGTAATTTTCATGCGTTTTTTTTCTCCTTGTTCTGGGTAACACAGGATAAATTTTTTAAATTACAGGTTTCTTTCCACACAGTTATTTTTTTCCCATCGTAATGCTTTCCATACAGGTTTTTCTCTCTCCTGCGTTGCGTAAAGTTCGAGTTTCTTATCTGTGACAAAACCAATTATATTTTTCCATTTCGAGGATTCACCGATTTTCAGCGGGAAATTTACTAGTAATTCAAATGAAAGCTTATGGCTTGAACAATGCCATTGGATACCTCAAATTATGACCCTTCTTTCTTCCTCCTTAAAAAGGACTAAATATTTAACGGGGCCGATCAGACTCCTGCATACAGCAGAGATGATGCAAAAAAAAAAATCTACAATCTTAGTTGAGACGTTTTGCCATACCCACCCTATTTTCTAGACTAGGAGCTCTCAACGTGGGGTACGCGGTAAAATTTTTTGGGGTACGCCGTGAGAGCTCAAAAGTCGCTAGATATATGTTATATATATATGCTTTATTTTATTCCTATTGTTATACTATAACTATAGTTTTATCTATCTATACAAGGGGTGAGCCAGTTACATACACATTTCCAGGAGGTACGTGAAGCATAAAAGGTTGAGAACCACTGCCCTACACCTGTTCCCTTCCAACTACCACTTTTTCCTCTATCTGGATAATCATTTGCGGAATAGGCAATTCAAAATACAAGCAGACATTGAAAAAAAGAACTGAAAACATTCTTCGCTTTCAAAGACAAATATTTCTTCCGATGCGGCATTTACTATATTGTTTCTTGTTGGGGGGTAAATTTGTAGACTGTAATAACGATTACTTTATCGAATAAAATATACTTAAAAAAAACTGCTTTAGTTTCATTCAAACTGAAATTAAAAAAAAATTCCGAGTTAAAAAATTGGGGAGTTTATATTTACTTATATAGAATTGCATTGAAAATAAGAAAGAAAAAACTTTTGTACAAAAAAGTTTTTAAAAGCTTTAAAACGAAGCGAAAAAAGGAAATTCAATTAGAAATTTCTTCCGAAAACAAAGCCTGAAAAAAAAACTAGTTTCATGCGAAACAGGTTCTCCAGAGTGAGTAGAATTGTCAGCCATAGCCACTGAGGGAATTCATTTGGTAACAGGGTTGAGGAAAGTTGTCGCTTATTGTGACGTGAAAATCTCTCGCTTATAACCCACTGCAATTATAACTGACTGGTTCCTAGTGCAACAAAACGCTATATTAATTGCACGTTTTCAACTCCTAATAGCCATTAGTTGACACCTTTACGGGAAACATTTGGCTACTGTCCAAAATATTCGTCATCCTTGTCAAGACCAGACCAGCGCATAACTGACTTTTGTAGACAACAAAGCTAGAAGCAGAGAAGTTGTGCAAACTGGTATTACCAGAGGAAAAGGAAATCGAGAACACGCCTGGCTCTGTAAAGTGTAGGCTTAACATTGTATTGAGATAACTAACACAAATATTCCGTATTTAGCAGAGTTCATTAATTCCTATTTAACCTTTCCTGATATGGAAATATCTTTTGTCTTTGGTATTAAAAAAGAAGTTAACTACGCAACTCAGGAGGTCCGCTGAGAAAATGAACACGGTGTTATTTATTTACAAAATTTAATATTTGCTGCACTCTGCACAACTTTATTCTAAACCTGCCCATTTTTACCTATTTTTCTATTGCATTTTACTTGACTTTTGTGACTCAGTCGGTTTTGAACAGGTTTGTCAAAACTATTGTTATACCATATCTTCCCAACCCGGGTTGGGTTGTTTTACCTCTGAGCGGCACTTTTTTGCACACCATGGGTTAAATAGCCAGGTCACAAGAACCCCGAAGGCTCAGAGAAGGTTTCCAAGCCAGTGGCCTATCATAACAAGTTATGTAACAAATGAAACTATGTGACATGGTGAGTATCATAAGCTAAAAGTTATTCCCCTTTCTCTCCCCCCAAAAGGGAAAAGCAAATTTAGGGGGGAGTCGATTGTAATTATGTCAAATGAAAGCCTGTCACGAGAAGAAAGTCTTATGATACCTCACATTATGCCCTCGTCATAATGCTTTCCATGAATAAGCGATTATTGAGAGTGATCAATTTTATCGCAAATGAAAGCTTTGTGACATTTAAAATATCATAGCGCGCCGCCCGCACCCCCCCCCCCCCCCCGAAAAAAAAAAAAAAAAAAAAAAAAAAAACGAAAATTTAGAAAGGGTCACAATCCTTACGAGCTGCAAGTCAAATGAAAGCTCGCAACATGGGAATGTCATCTGTTACATATTTTAGAGTTTCTGTTAATCGATTTTCCCGGCGTTCATCGAATCCTTAAGTTTTATAATAGAACAACTTGCGAGTGCTATAAAACACTGAGCTTGAAAATTTTATTTGTTTTGGATTCTGCACTACTAACTGTAAAATTTTAACGGCAGTTATTCTGTGGTCGAGTGGTTAGCGGCTCGGCTACTGATCAGAGGGATCTGGGTTCGAGTCCCGTGTAAGGCATGGATGTTTGTGTTGTCTTTCAGCTGAGGTCCCGTCATCCTTAGACCTGCTACTAGGCGTATAAACTGACAGGCTTCTGTCAGAACTTTGTGACAAGTGGCTGCTTCAGGGAGTATAAAAATTATTTTTAAAAAATCCGGAAAAAGGCACGGATGAAAAAGGCAAGAAAACTAGTGATCACGACATTGTCACTAGTTTGCGGTATAATGCGCCAAACGAAATTTCTCTGTGGCATAATATACTGAAAGACTTCTGCATGACATCCTACGCAAGTGAAAACGAAGAAAAATATTTTAGATTTCTTTTCGATTTACTCCAGTGCTGTGATATATGGATGAATATCCAAGATCTAGAAAATCGCATACATGCTGTTTCTAATTACTTTTATTCCCATATTTACATTTCACCTTTACTTATCTTGAGGCAAATTTCGAAATAAAGCATCGTTAGCTATATGCTGCTTCCCGCAGAACAAAATAATCAAACCAGCAGATGGTGTTGAATGCCTACATCGAAATATGTACAATAAAGGCAGATGATATTGCAATTGTAGTGGCATGATTTATTACACTAACAAAGGTACATAAATTAATGGTTATCAACAGAATAACAAACTACAGAGTAAAATTGCAACTATAAAAATGTTACCAATATACACACAAAGGGTAATTCGGCTCACAGTTACGAATTTAACGACTAAGAAACAGCTAAAATTCTTTTGAGGTAATCACCTAGTATTGACATAAAAGTTTTACTACAAGCAAACATCTTGTCAACTGCGAAAATAAAACTCAGTTCTCCTGGTAAAATACAAATGTGAAAAGAATATATTTTTTTCGATGTTTAAAAGTATTGGCTCAATGCTTGATATGCTACGACGCAGAATATCTCCAGTTTGGATAACTTCTTTATTGACATGACCATAAGAGATATTTATCATTTCGCCTACACCAATGCTAAATATAAGATGTATTTTTGAATTGATATATTTTTCTATCACATGAGAGTAATCAATAAGTTAACCCATATATCAAGAATAAATATTTTGTCTATGTTTTGAACTCGTGACTCTACACAAGAAATTCACGTCACTTTGTACGGCTATGAAACAGTGATCGAGGGCAGTCACGATTTTGACATTGTTTACGCCAGGGGCCACCCCCCCCCCCTTGGGGGCGGTTTCCTGAATTTTTCGGTAATAGATTAAATTGATCATCGAATAGTTCTTAGATTAGCATAGATATGCGTGTTTTGTATATCCATCTTAAAAATTCATGGATGCAAAATGAATTAAAAATGAATGAATTAACAGCAAACTAGATGCTTTTGATTCTAGATGCTTACGCAGTATCTTGGGCATTAGGTGGTTTAACTTTGTAACTAATGATGAGGTTAGGCAAAGGAGTCTGCAACCTCCTTTAAGCAGCATATTGTGCAGAGAGAGACTCCCTGGTTTGGCCATGTTGCCCGTATGGATAATTATAGATTGGCGAATAGGGTTATGAACAGTGTGCCTAAAGGCCTCAGAAGGAGGGGGAGACCTAGGATGCGGTGGGCAGACAATGTCAAACAGGACCTTGTTAGAATTGGTGTGCAGTGGCATATACAGCTTAGGACAGATATGCTTGGAGAACTAAATTGCAGTCTGGTTGGACCTCTGTAGCCCATGGATGCTTGAGGATGATGATGATGAATTCACGGTAAATATTATTTCAACAAGTTTTATACAGGAAAATATATTTGAATTCCATGAAGAGGTAATTAGAAAGAGTAAAGAGTGGATTAGAAAGGGCGAAAGGGGGCACTGAGCTCAAAAAGGTTGGGAACCACTGGTTTACTGTTATATGGAGCTATTATTTGTTTAACAGAGTTAATTTCACAAAAAAAGTTTCTCTTCGGGAAACGGCTTTAAATGCACAAATTTTACCTATAAACTAATCCTTTCCCCCAATTTAAATCCCTTTTCAAAAAACGGCAAAAGGAGCATTTCTTTCTAAAAGAATCAGTCTTCATGTTTTACTAACGATATCCTCGTTCTTGTTGGACCACATTCATTATAGCACGCTGTGAAACAATGAGCTCTTTAATACTTATCAGTAGACAGGTCAATCCCTCACTCCCTGGCAACCACATGGCAATCGACATGGCAGTTAGTATAAAATTGTTAGTTCAATCTTAAACGTACGTGAGTAAAATTTAATTTACAAACTTGTATACAAATTTTCCAGCTTTAAAACGAATACTGTGTATTACGCAGTATCTTGGGCATTAAATGGTTTCTTTGTAAGTAACGATGAGGTTAGGCAAAAGAGTCTGCAACCGCATTAGAGCAGCATAGTGTGCCGAGAGAGACTACGTTGATTCGGCCATGTTGCCCATATGCTTAACTACCGATTAGTGAATAGGATTGTGAACAGTGTGCCTAAGGCTGTAGAAATAGGGGGAGACTTAGGATGCAGTGGAGAAGGCAATGCCACACAGGACCTTGTTAGAATTGGCTTACAGTGGACAAATGCAGCAGCTATAGCTCAAGGCAGACGTGTTTGGAGGACTAAATCAGTCTGGTTGGACCTGCGTAGCCCACGGCTGCTTGAAAATTTTTTTGTGGTCCAATAGCAATAAATCAAACATTACTAAAAAAAACTAGATGAAATAAACTACAAAATGACACAAAAATGCAAAATTTTGGAAAAAATGAATACAGAATCACCTTAGGTTCGTACATTTTAAGCAACAGCGTTTATAAAAAATATTCTATTGCTTGCCCTACTCCATTTCATCTTCACATCTTTTTCATTGAGCATACCAGCCTCACACGGCAATAAAATTTCCCAAATACAAAGATTTATTTATATGCACATAACTCGAATTACGAATCAAAGGCGAACTGCAACCTAAAATATCGTTACCGAGTTCTGGGGTAATTTAAATAATTTTTTAACCTTATTTCCTCAAAGTTTGGAATTACTCCAGTTAAGAAACACTAATTTAATCAATCGTAAAAAAAGGCAATCGTTACATGTAAAAATCATCTTAGCCGGCAGCATAAAGTTTTTAGCTCTATAGAATTTTCTTTAGCCCTGTTTTCAACGACTGCTTGAAAAGTAGCTACAACAGATTTGACTTTTTTGCAACCATTGGAAGGGCAACAGTGATGTATCGTGTAGGATTCACTCTATAACGACTTCTTGGCGTGACTGTTAAAGAGATTCTACGATACCCTTTATTCGACCCTCATTTTCCTCTCCCCTTTTAAAAATAGCAGGCACAGAGTCAGATAACAGCTGAAAATGTTATCGTATTACTGCTATTAATATAAACGCCAGGTATTTCTTTTCAGATTAGTAGCGATGAATGCACGTCCACTAGCAGATTTCTTCCGCCTAACATATTCTAATTCCAATGAAAAGCCTCTATGCTGAGGTAACAGCAAAGTTGGCTTCAATATCAATCCAGTAGATGCTTCTCGCCTGGAATACGCCCCATGAAGACAAGAGGTCATCCGACAAACGTGTCTGTTGTCCCCACGCATATCGTAAGCCGTATATTGAATCGGACTCCAGCGACCACACATACGTGGACGCGCGCGCGCACACACGGGTATGACAAGAGAAAAATGCCGCTCCGTTGGCCCGTAGCCAACCAATAATGCTTCTTCTGAAGTCCTGTCTCTGTCTCTTGTGTCCGTCGAAGACGACGCTGTACCTGTTTGGGGGCCGACAGACAAAAATAAGCTCCAGAACCTTATTCTCCTGCGTGTTGTCTTTCCATCCGCCCTAACTCTCTCGCGTGCACTGATCTCTAGAGCACGGACGAAAATAAAAACTGGCACAGGTCTTTCTGACACAGGGGCGTAGTCTTTACGGTTTTAATATATTTTGCTCTGGTGGTGAGGGATGTCAAATCACCTGCTGATGGTAATATTAGGGTGGCGTCACATGAGCAAAGAATTTGACGTCAGAAAGCACGTGATATCACAAGTTTTTTTACATACACTATGTGAAATTAGAAGCAAAGTTTCGTGTAAGTAACATAAAAAAATTATGTGCTTCTACCATTAAACGATGTTTCACAGATAAACACTTAAAACTCGATTAAGTATGGTATATTACCAACTGAAAAATACACTTAACCTATAAGAGTACCACTACATAGAAAACGGTTTTGCGTTATTAATGTTCCCAAAATTTCTCGCTTCTTAACTTAAGGCCATTACTAACAACAGTGCCTTCCCAGCAAATCGGAGCATGAACGCAGGTGGTTAGGGCGAAAAAGTTTTACACAACTGTAGAGAAATTGGAAGAACAATCTGCTTTTGTCCTACTGTCGTAGTTGATCCAGCAATGAGAACAATTAAAACAACTTTTACCCTTTTTGTTCATATTAAGGTTTCAGTACATCGTTGCCATACTTTTTCAGCTCTTTATTATAAGCTGTTATTTATGTGCACTACTACTATGCGTGTAATGGTAGCTAGGTAGTCACTGGAAGGAGAGCTATGCACCAATTACCTGTGATGATGCATAAAACCGGCCAGGCTAACACCTAATGTCCGACCCCGCCTTCTCGTGGTGCAGGCCGTTAGTACCTTTCAAAAGAGATTACTCTCTTGTGGAAGTGAACGGAAGCAGAGGGCTGCTAGATTAGTGTGGTCTACTGATCTGGACAACTATGGCAACTTTTTTTTTTCTACCCTGCTGAGGAGTAGTCAACCACACAGGGTCCAGATGTTGACCATATAAACTTACCGGATCGGACTGGAATAAGGATCTGAACTTGATTATGGATCCTGAATTTACTGCAATGGTGGGCTTCTGTCGAGGGAAAATCTTCCGCTGTGTTTTCTGTCTGTCTGTGAGTTGATAGCCCCAAGTGAGTAGATTCACAGGATACGTTTTAGCAGCTGGTGGATAATATTGAGCAAGGTCATCGCAGGCACCTGAACTCTTTCTTCTACGGGCATCATCAAGCCTACATTGCAGGAAGTCTTTCAGTGTAGATGGCTTCAGCCTTTTGTAGTGGTAAAGCAGGTCTTTGCCTCAATCTGCAATTAGGGGGCTATTTCATATTGTCGGCATTTCCTCTCTTAATAAACAGTTTCTTTAAACATCCCACTAACCATTCTCTCTTCACAGCCAGTTGGAATGTGCAGACTGCATAGAGATTATTCTCCTGATGTCCTCATACCAGAATTTCACCATTATCACTCAGATATTCTCAGCTTGCATGAGACCAGATGGATAAAGGTCAGATACTTGAAAGCAATCTTAAATTTCTCTTTTCAGGGAGGGAAGATAGAAAGCACCTCTAAGGCGTAGGTTTGTTCTCATCTGACATGCTATTGATGCTCTTCTAAGTGCATTAATGAAAGGTTTCTTACAGCAAAATTTCAGACAAGCATTAAAGAGTTGAATGTTATCTGCTGTTATGCCCCCACTAAGGATGCTAATGAGGATGAGAAGAATAGGTTTGGTGGGTTACGGACAACTTCAGGATATTCTGAATTCTGTCAAGAAAGGAGATATTACCCTTGTTCTAGGTGACTTCAATGCCAAAGTTGGTACTCACTCTGACTTTTGGGGAGGGGAGATAGGCACTTTTGGTATTGGTAGATGCAATGGCAATCGGCAACGTCTCGTACTGATCCTTTACACTTTTATTAAACGCTCTGTAATGCTTTCTATTAGGACTAGTAGGGTATTGATAGTGACTTTATAACTTTTATCATATAACTTCATAAGATATTCACAAAAAAAGGTAATGAATGGCATGGTTAATAAGGATTTAATTTATAATAATGAAAAGGCATGGTTAATAAGGATTTAATTTATAATAATGAAAAGGCATGGTTAATAAGGATTTTACCAGAGCTATTATATCCCTATTTTTAAAAAAGGTGATTGCAGTTCTTGTGATAACTATAGGAGTATCAGCCTACTTTCTGTTCCAGGTAAAGTTCTTTGCATAATGGTGCTTAATAGAATTAAGAATCTGGTTGACAGTCAATTGCGTGATGAGCAATGTGGATTCAGAAGTGGTAGGGGATGTGTGGATCAGATATTTCCACTTAGGCAGATTCTTGAGAAATGTTTAGAGTTTCAGAAACCTTTGGTTGCTAGCTTTGTCGATTTCAAAAAGGCTTTCGACTCTGTTGATCGTCATAATTTGTGGTTGATTGTGATATCATATGGTATACCAGACAAGTTAGTTAACATAATTAAAGCTCTCTATAATAATACTGAGTCGTGTGTGAGAGTTGGTAAAGCTTGTAGCAATTGGTTTAGCATTGCTTCTGGTGTTCGACAAGGGTGCATTTTGTCTCCTTTTCTCTTTAGCTTGGTTATTGATTGTGTTATGCGAAATTCACTTCAAGGGAAAGATTTTGGCCTTAAATGAACTGGAGATACGAAAATTTCTGATTTAGATTATGCTGATGATTTAGCCCTTTTGGCAAATGATGTTGATGAGATGAACTCTTTCATTCGAGCTGTTGATGAGACTGGTAGTAGAGTAGGTTTGGTTATAAACAGAGAGAAAACTAAAGTGATGAAAATTGGTCAGGCAGGCTGTGATTCAGTTAATCTGAATGGTTGCAGTCTTGAGCAGGTGTCACAGTTTAATTATCTTGGGAGCTATGTAACAGATACTGGTGGATGTGCAGCATGAGATTAACAGACGAATAGAGATTGGCGTATACATCTAAAGACTATTTCGAAGAAATAGGCGTATACACCTAAAGACTAAAATTTTTAGGGTTATTATGGTAGTGAAACTTGGACGCTTTGTAAACAACAGGAAACTTGATGATTTTAATTCTAAATGCTTACGCAGTATCTTGGGCATTATAGGTGCTTCAACTTTGTAAGTAATGATGAGGTTACCCACAGGACTCAGCAATCTCCTTTGAGCATCGTATTATGCAGAGAGAGACTCCTTTGGTTTGGCCATGTTGCCTGTATAGATAATTATAGATTAGCGAATACGGTTATGAACAGTGTGCTTAAAGGCCCCAAAACGATGGGAAAACCTAGGATGCGGTGGGCAGGCAGTGTCAAACAGGACCTTGTTAGAAAATGTGTGCAGTGGCCAGATGCAACAGATGTAGCTCAGGACAGATATGCTTGGAGAATAAATTGCACGGTCTGGCTGGACCTGCGTAGCCCATGACTGCTTGAGGATGATGATGGTTATCGTATTATACAGTTGTGAGTGATAAGATGCAGTCAAGACTGACATTTGATAAAGCTTCATACATCCCGTTGGAGTTGCCGCCAATAATCCCATTATGCTATGTATTACTTCCCAGTGGTGAAAGTTGATTTTTTTTCTTACCGGTACGGCCCGCTTCGAAGTATAATTATGTATGGAAAAATCACGCACAGACTGTCGCTGCACTAAAGTCATCTTTCAGGGGTAATAAAATGACGTATATAATGGCGAAAGTACAAAGTCCCAGTGTTTCCATTTCTCTCTTCGTTTCCCACAAATAGCGAATGATTTACGGATTTTTAAATGTGAAATAAATATTAATATATTAAATATTTGCTGATTCCGTTGTATTCGCGGATTTCGGCCTTATTGAAAAAGCAAAAACCCACCCAAAGCTAAACGTCTGGTGAGCGAAGGAGGGAGGAGAAAAAATAAAAAATTTGATAGAGGTGAAAAAAAATATTTGAAGATTAAATAAAAAATATCAAAAGTAAATAAATAAAATTATTTACTTTTTTTGAAAGTTTATAATTAAATGTAAGTAAAACTCTTAAAAAGTAATTGTTAAAAACAAATATACACCAAAATTCGAAAAAAAATTAAATAGTTCAAGTATTTTTCCTTCCGTTCTTGTATCCTTCCTTTCAAGTATTTATAGAATTTGGGAGTGTGCGTTTTCTCCCTGTGTACTCTGAATACATGTTTGTTTAGAACTCTCAGAAGTTTAGAAGATGGTGATAAAGATCAGCAGTTTTGGTTTTAATGGCTAGGGCGGAAAACCTAATTTTTAAAATGCAACATTCCCTATCTTTGGAGGAGTGCTTATTAGTGCTCTCCTACCGTAGGCATTTCAAAAGGCAGATTAAATGAGTGCATCGTGAGCGGGCTCTAAGTAGTGACACAAATCCAAGAAACACATATGAAAAATTAAATTATTCCAATAAGAAGGAAACCACTTTTGTACATTTCTTCTTTATCATCTTCGTAAAGAAGACAATGGATGTTCACATTCATCTTAGCTATCTGGGTTCGGTCTTAATTACCAGCAGAAGGAGAACTGGGAAAAAGGGTGACAAATCAAAGATTCCCTACGTCATAAGCTTTCATTCGATATACAACTTGTTACATTCGGCCCCCGCGTTCCGAAGAGATGGCGAAATAATCATTTCATATTTCCGATTTTTAGGGGTACGGGGAAAGCATGTGGGGTCAATTTTTACATCCTATGACACTCCCTGCGTCACAAGCTTTCATTCGACGCATAGCTGGTTATTTTCGGCACTCGCGTTCTGGAGATATAGTGGAACAATCATTTTCATATTTCCCCCTATTTTTTTAGAGAGGAAGAATGCATGGTGGTAATTTTTTATAGTCTATGGCACTCCCCCATGTTCAAGCTTTCATTTGACACATAAATCATTAAGTTTGTCCATCGCGTTTGAAAGATATGGTGGAAAAAGTGCGTTGACAAATCCACAAACCAACAAAGGACGAGCGAAGTAATAAATAGGTAATAAATTTCAGTTTTTCCTGTTATTATGAAACAAAAAAAGTAATGCAGCAAAAATAACAGGTAATAAAATGTAACAATAAAACCTGCAAAATACACTTAGTAGAGTAGAATTACCTGGATGGTCGCAATGTATATCATAGATACAAATTATGTACATCACGTACTTGTAAAATTTTACAATACACAATTCTGAAGAGAATTGATAATTTATTACATTGCATGTTGAAGAAGTTTTTGCGCTCTGAATGTTATTTTCTATTGAGATAACATGGAAATGTTTTTATTTTTCTGTTCATTACCTGTACGTACATATGCGAAATGGGAAATTTTTCACTTTTATTAACTTCAGAAAGAACAAGTAAAATAATAAATAAAAAAATAAATACCCCTTCAAGCAGCTGCTTGCCACAGAGGTCTGACAGGAGCCTGTCAGCTTATATGCCATAGTAGAAGGTCTGAGAGGATGGCAGGACCTCAGCAGAAAAACGACACAAACGTCCATGCCTTACCCCAGGCCCGAACCCAGAAGTTCAAGGATAAAATTGGACATTTGCATCAACGCTGCGAATTGCAACATCAAATTAAAAGACAAAGGTAAATAAACGGGCATACAGTATACAGACCAAAAATTATATTAACATGACTGAAAAACGTTTGCTTCTAACAGATATTATGAACTTACTTTTCTTGTGGTTTTGTTTTAGGGGAGTTGTTTTACCTCTCAACGGTACTTTTATGCAACATTGGGCTAAATTGCCAAGCCACAAAGGCTCCATGAGTTCAGAGAAGGTTGGGGAAAAGGTATCAGAATGGTTATGCAATCTACGGTAAATAGAAAACTGCCGATCCCCGATTCATTATATCATTATTCATGCATGGTTATGAAATTTTGGTCTCTTGGGATTATAAGTTGTCTATCCAACCAAGAACACGTTCTACAGGTATTGCTAAAGATACAGCTCCGGATTTGTTTTAAGTCTCGTTAATCTGCATGTCAGTTTTCAAATAGCTCTTGTTATTTCAATACTTTAGATTAAATTGTATTTAATTTTCTACATTTATATTAAGAAAGAGTATCACACTCGTCCTTTAATTTTTTGAACTAGTAAGTTCCTCCTTTCTAAGAATTAAGGTGCTCATGCCTGAAAACATGTGTTTGGGCATTTCGAATTCAGTAAAATAATCAAACCAGTCTCACTTTCCTGGGTGATCTCCTCAACAAGACAGACACTCACATCTAGGAACAGAACTACAGCATGAAATATTATAAAGTTTATTAATAATAAGCACTTTAGAAGATTGAAAATAATTTGCCATTCTAATAAATACAAAATACTATGTGGAAATAAACTATTCTTTATACTATCTAGTTTTTTTTTGAGTGAGATTCACGAGTCTGAAAAAACAAAGGTGATGTCTCAGGCATAGCCGGCAGCGTCAGCAAATCATGGAGCTCACTTTTCAAATAGTCTGATTTCTTGAATCAGTGCCAAGAAATTCGGGAAACTTGCAATGGTGGAGAGATTCAGATCTTAATTTATGAACATGAGATCATTCATTTCGAAAGGAAGTCTGCAGTCTAGTGATAAGGTGAGGGAGAAAATGGGGTTAGTAGTATCATTATCCAAAGGTAAAATTATCGTTTAATACGATGACGCAAATACAGTGGAGTTGCCGCCAATAAACAGAATTATAAAGAACACAACGATTTGAAGAAAATCAGTCATTAGGGGAAAAAAAATTTTTTTTTTCCCAGCAGAGAGAAGATAACCACTTCATCATCCTTAAATATTCGTCGTTCCGAAATGGCTTCGAAACAATTGTGTAATAAGAATAAGAAGAAATGCTTCTGTTAAAAATAACCAGATGATTCGTCTGAACAAAATTTTTGAACTATGCAATAACGAAATAGTTTTTATATACATACCAAAATATACGAGAATATTTTAAAAGAAACATGAAGTGTTCATATAAGCAATGATAAACAATATGTTCCTATGCAGAATGTTATTCGCATTTCAATGTTTCGCTCGATGCTATATTACTCATAGCAACAGAAATTATTAACGCAAAAGTAATTTTATACCAACTAGCTAATTTTCATATTTTTTTCTTAATCATTAAAGCTTTTAGATCAGGTGTATACAAACTCTGTCCCATTTAAGAATTTTAACTGACCCACGTGAAAACTGGATTATATATTTTTAATCTGACGAAAGACAAAAATTTGAATAACATTATACAACTACAACGTAATTGAAGCAACTCATTTGTGGATCCAGTCCCAATCATCACATTCTGCTTCGACAAGCCAACTTCAGTTTTGACATTAAATAAATTTTAATGTCTAATTTTTTCTTATTATTTTGTACCTATATATATGACAAGTAAAATAAAATAAAAAGCTAAACTTTTTGTTCTTTTGATTGCATCCCCTCCCCCAACTATCTAATATTTTTTTATTCGGCCCGATGACAAAAAGTTTGTGCAGCCCTGCTTCAGATATTTCAGACTAGTAATTTTAACATATTCAAAATTTCAACTCGCTAAAATATACACTGTTGCTGTAGAAAAAACAAATTACATTACTTCTGAAAAAACAAATTATAAGCCGTAATATTTGCACAAAATTCTTTTTTTAATCCTAAACTATCTTAATTTAGCAAGTTATGATATAGTTATTGAAGTTCAACTGCACATAAGCAGCTCAAAAAGCTATCGCAGGTTTATCCACGAAAACATTTTGCTATTGGATGACGGGATTATTTTATAGCCTTCTCAAATGGCTTTTTCTGTATTAATGTCCAGGATCCCAAAAGACCATGAATGCTCAAGACAAGATGAGTAAAGAACACCCACGCACCGGCCAATTGTCAGAACAGATGGGAACCTCTGGCTAAATCGATCTAGCATATGTGGTCGCAAAACTTAAATAAATGCGAAATCAGTTACTTCTCAATATATGACAAGCTTAATTAACAAACATCTCTCCAAATGAATATTCCTGTGATCATGACAGTTGTATGATCACAGACTCAGTTGTCTCATCACATATGTATTAGTGAAAATTATTAATCCTTTTTTTTGTCCTCTTTTTTTTTCTATGTTTTTTTTTATTTTATTTTTTATTTTTTTGCCTTTTTTTTCTCTCTCTTTTGTTTATTTATTTCCTTTTTCTTTTCATCTATTATTTCCCCATTTATTTTTTGTAGTTTATCAAATAGTTCAATGTCTCTTAAGTAAGAGATCAGTAATTTATAAAATTTTGCTTTTTGGAATTTTTAGGTGGTTCTAGGATGGTAGTGAAATTATATTGGGACACATTGTATTTTTGTAATTTTTGGTAGTATATTTGCCTTTGGGTATGGAATTCTTTGCAATTAAAAATTAAGTGTTCCAAAGATTGGGGTTCATTGCAAAATGTACAGTTTGGAGAGTTTATTTTTCTCATTTTAAACAAAGTAGTGTTTGTCAAAGCTGTGTTTACTTTAATTCTCATTATTATATAAATTTTTTTTAGACCATAATCCTTAAATTTGGTCACTTTTAGTGAGACATTGAATCAATCTGTGTGTGTGTATAGCATTCAGGCTATACTAATTTTGAAGTTCTACTGATATTTTTGCTCTGTTCTCTTTTTTATGTAAATATAAGAAATAAGGAATTGAGGTATCTAAATCTTTTGCCTGTTTTGCAAAGGTATCCATTGTAATTGAATGTGATTGTTGTGTTGTATATGTTGTTGTGTGATAGTAAGAATATCATTTATGTAGATAGCAAAATTACTTTTGAATGGGTTATTATAAATAATATCTAAAGATGTTTTGCTGTCTGTGAGGATAACTATTTTACTATTGTAAAATTTTAAAGCCAAATAGGTGGCATAAATTATGGCAGAAATTTCTGCAATCACTACAGGAACAGGTCTGTTAAATTGAAATTGATGTCTGTGTGAATCACAAATGAATGCCCCTGATGCAATGGTTCTTTCTGTGTTCAAAGACCCATCAGTGAAAATTTTAATAAAATCTTTATATGTGTTGTCAATATGTGTTTCAGTTAGTATTTTTAAATTAGTTTTGTCTAGTATTTTTTTTTTGAGTCAATTCCAGGAATTTGTTCATTTTAGGAAATGGTGAGGTCCAATATGGGTAGAATGTGATGATATCTCCACTCATTTTGTTATCTATAATATCTATAAAAAATTTTTTTCTACTACTTGGGAAAGTGTTGTCTGTAAAGTTTGTTTTAATTTTGTCAATTATTGGGTGTTGTGAACTTTTGGTTATAATTCTAAAAATTAGATTTGATAGTTGGTATTTTTTCTTAAGATCCAATGGTGGAAATGCAGTTTCTGCATAGATATTAATATTTGCAGTAGGTTGTAAGAGTCCCAAACAGTATCTTAAAATTTTTATTTGAATTCTTTCCAAAATTTTCATTTCAGTTTTTGAAATATTGTTGTTAAGTTCTAAACCATATGTGAATTTGGGTAAAATTATTGCGTTCTAAATTAGTAATAAGTTTTTTGTTATGCATCCCCAATTTGAATTACCTAAATATCTTACATAATGATATAATTTATTTGATTTGTCCTGAGCATTTTGCAAAAATGAATTCCAAAGTAGTTTTGAATTGAGATGAAGTCCCAAAAATTTTTAATTGTTTACAATTTTTATATTTCTATCTTTTAGTTTTATTATAAATTCCTTTGGCAGACTTTTTGTTCTATGAAAATAATATTTGTTTTCTATATTTAATTGTAAATTCCATTTTTCACAATATTTATTTACATTATTTAAAGTGTTTTGAATTCTTTTCTGTATTATACTAGTGCCTGGATGAATTGTCCAAAAAATCAAATCATCCGCATACGTTCCAAATTTAATATTGTCTTCAAATATATTTACAATGTCATTTAGGTAGATATTGAAAAGGGTCGGTGATAATACGTCCCCTTGAATAATTCCATTTAAAAAGTTGTATTCCTGAGAGAAATTGTTTCCAATCTTGACTTTGTAGAATTTATTTTGTAAAATATAAAATAAAAAGTAATAGAGGTTGCCACAGATTTTTAATGATCTGATTTTAAAAAGTAATGCTTGATATGAAATGGAATCAAACGCTTTTTCAAGGTCAATGACCGTCGCCACCATAAAACATTTATTTTTGATGGCGAATTCTGCGTCCGTTATATCTAATAATAAATCTTTTGTAGCACGGCCAAATCTAAAGCCATAACAGTAATTATGGAAAAGATTATTTTTCTCAATATACCAATTCAATCTATAAACTATCATCTTTTCGAAAAGTTTGAGTACACTTGAACTCAGGCAGATTGGACAATATGAGTTTAGTTCATCTGCTGTTTTTTTTTTCTTTTTTAAGAAAGATCATGTAATTTTCCAACCATGAATTTGGATAACTTCTGGAAGTCCAAATTTTATTTAAAAAAATTTAATAAAAAACGAACCCAATTAGGGGATAAATTTTTTAAAATTTTGTTCGAAATTCCATGTGGTCCTGGGGTTGTATTTTTTTTTAAGATGTCTGATAGCATTGTTGATTTCAAATAGGGAGAATGGAATATTAAGAATTTCGGTTTTATTGCATTTAAATGTTTTATTAAAGATATTAGAATTTTAAAATTTTTTGTCTAGTTTATTATTTGGTTTGTAATGTCTGTTAGTATAAAATTCTGCTAGTTTTTCTGTAATTTCTTGTGTTGACAAGTTATTTTTTAGTGTGTATGCCTCAATTGGGTTTTTAGGTTGGATTTTAGTGGTTTCATTGTAAAGTTTTTTAAAAATTCTCCAAAGGTTTGCAGTGGGTGTGTTGGGTGATAATTTTTCCGTCAGAACATTCCAAATTAGTTTTTGAATATTTTTAATTTTTTTCGCAATCGCGATTTCCAATCTTTGGAAATTTTCGCAGTCAGTAAATGATCTGCTTCTATCCATTTTTCTCTCTGCACTTCTTCGGATAGCTATTAGTTTATTTATGAAAATTGATTCAATACGATTTTTGGGCATTTTTTGGTAATTGTTTCTGTGTATTTTTTAGTTTGATCATTAAGTAGATTAATTACCTCATTATATTCCGTATTTTTATTTGTTGGGCATTTATCACTAATATTGGTTCTAAATGCTCTCCAATTTGTGATTTTAATTTGTGGTTTAATTGATAAATATCCAACTCTGAACCTGTGGGGTCCTTATGACCTAGTCATTTAGCCCATTGCGTTAACAAAACTGCCGCTCAGAGGTAAAATAATCCAACAACAACTTCTAATACCAAACATTATCCTAAATTTCATTTACAACGGCATCATTTTCGGTTGAACGCGACCATATTCTCCATGCTAGCGTGAGAACATCTCAGTCGAGCCAAGTAGGCTACAGTTAGCTACCATAATTATGATTAACGTTTTGCTTCCGGGTTATACAAAATGACTTCACAGGTAATGCTTTTGATGAACCCGATCTAGTGTATTGGCTACTGCTCTTTTGCACTGGAGGCCATGCCTTAGCTGCTCAATTGATGAACAGGCTTTTGTGAGACAATTATATCCAAACAACGGTATCCGTATTCTAACCGAAGACAAAATCTACACGGAGAGAGCAGCATAAAGTTTAATCCATGATTGATCAAAGAGCAGTGAAGAGGTCAAATAACCATCAAACAATCATTGGAAATTAAATTTATTTTATGCATTCTTCAAGAAAATTTTTAGAATTGTAAAAAGTAGGGGAAAATGTTATACTCCATTGAAAATACAGTCTTTTTTCCGGCTCGAGTGTTTCTTGTCCCCCCCCCCCCCGTTTGTCTCTCGATATTTTTCTAGATCTGGGCACCTGTATATTTTTTACATAATATAATAGCAGACTAGGGTAGGTTGTTTCATTTTTTAATGGCCATTTTCTTTTGCTGCACAATGAGGTAAATGGCTAGTCACAAGAACTCCAAACATTTGGAGTCCGGTAGAGGAGTACTTTGAATTCGGTAGAGGAAGGGAAAGTATCTTTTGAAGAACTGCTAGGAGACGTATGGAAGCCTAGTATCAAACCCATCCATTGTAGTAGTATAAGTGGGGGTTCTGGCACAGTGTTAAAGTATAGGGAATTCTATATTAAATTATGGAAAAGTCCCGAGAGATGAGGCGAAAAAAATTTTTTTGTATTTCTCTGTGAAAAACGTGGTTTTTGCCACACTTAATTCTAAAATATTCTTGGCAATCTAAGTTTTTGGTAGACCAATTCTTATAAATTCTTGGCAGACTTTTACAAATTTCTGGTAGACTAACATTGTGCTAGAACCTCAACTTATACTGCTACTCATTGTGCTCTTTAAAGTGTACAAGGAATGATTCTCCTGCCTGACGACACGAGTTATCGTCCCAGCCATAGAATGGCACTCCAAGCATATTCTGTCCCTTTTCGAATACAGGGCAGAAATGGGTTAGCAGAGAAAATCCCAACATTGGTACGTGGGGACTCGAACCTAGGAATACAAGATTACAAACTTGGGGACTGGAACCCAGGAACATAAGATTACAAACGTGATGTGCTATTGATTAAGCGGGGTGACTCAGTTGGTAGTGTGCCATCTTGTAATCTCTAGTTCCCAGTTTCCAGTCCCATCTGGGCCAGTGTTGAGATTTATCTCCGCAAAACTTCCCGCCCTGCCTACAGTCAGTAGAGGACACCGATGTTTACGTTAAAGAACACGCTGGATAGCCTTGACGAGAGGCTACCATCTGTCTCCCAACAGCTGTCCAGTGGGTCCCCTCCCCAACCTTCTGAGTCTTCGAGATCCTTATGACCTGGCCAACTGTGTGTGCAAAAAAGTTCAGTTCAGTGGTAAAAAACCCAACCGATTGAGCCAAATCCCAGTTTCAAAAGCAAGCTGGTTGAGCTTATTCAGCTAACCGTAATGCAGTCTTATTGCATCGTCGTTTCCTTGCAAATAAAAAGTTTTGCCCAACTCGAAAAACTTTACAATCTACCCGACAGAAACTAATACGTGAAAATCTCAGAGTAGGTGTTCCTCGAGTCTACGTTTGCAATCCACTTTGGCAGTTTCCCACGAGAAGCTCCGAAACGGGACTCCTTAACTAGTTCTTTCCATCAAGGGGACGGACAAACATCCATCAGTCTTTGTTGATGTAGGGCTACCGCTCTGTCAAGGCCGGAGCCATTGGTAAGA
This sequence comes from Ryuthela nishihirai, assembly GCA_038380435.1. Taxonomy (NCBI): domain Eukaryota; kingdom Metazoa; phylum Arthropoda; class Arachnida; order Araneae; family Heptathelidae; genus Ryuthela; species Ryuthela nishihirai. Next base: position 39,513,765 of record JAWZYU010000024.1, on the reverse strand, counting down.
CCCACGTTAGGAGAGATGTGCATAAACACAGTTTCAACGGTTCCTCTACCGAGGCAGGGAACTATCCAGATGGCGCATTTCAAACTCAATCACAGAAGGATCGGCTCAGTTTGGCAGCGGTCAACCGACGAGGAGGAAGAGGTAGCGAAATCGTTTGAAACGACGACATGCTGTGGTACAGACAGATCACTGCGGGAGAAAATAGCGATATGTTTGTTGTTACTGCAAAATCAGTCTCTGGAACACAGTTTTAGCTTAATAGCGTGTGTTCAGTAGAACATGTGTGCACGCCTTCTGGCGAAATGTTTGCGGGAATGAAACAGAGGAGAAATTTCTCAAAATAAAATGCTAAAATGATTTGCCGTTTTTCTGTAATTCTGCTAAGTCCTGGGAAAAAATGCCTACTGATTATTAGGACATCACTGCCAATTCCAATTGTCTAACAGTTGCCTCATGTATATGTATAGGGGTAAAACTGTTATAAAAAATTGAGTAAAATAATTATTATTATTTACATCTTACATATTAATATCGGTCATTTGCATATGTGTAATGCAATTCTAAGTGGTATTCGCTGTGTTAAATTCTAACCCTCGATCAGTAGGGGACACCGATGGGTTTGAAAGGTCCGCCGTCCGTCGGACGGGACGTTAAGCCGTGGCTCGGTGTCCGGGAGAGCCATATCCTGTGCGTTAAAGAACACGCTGGATGGCCTTGACGGGATGCTACCATATGTCTCCTAACAGTTGTCTAGTGGTCCTCTTCCCACAATCTACTCTGAGCCCTCGGGGTGTTTGTGACCTGGCCATTTAGCCCATTGTGTGCAAAAAAAGTGCGGCTTAGAGGTAAAACAATCCACGACCACTGTGCTAAAAGTTAAAATCATTAGTGTTTTAGAATCTAGTACAAAAAACTGTAATGTCCACCTGTTTTATGGTTATTAGCTTGTTCAGCCAGTAAGTTGGGTTGTTTTACCTCTGAGCGGCACTTTTTTGCACACCATGGGCTAAATGGCCAGGTCACAAGGACCCCGAGGCTCAGAGATGGTTGGGGGAGGGGACCCACTGGAACAGCTGTTGGGAGACAGATGGTAGCCTCCCGTCAAGGCCACCCAGCGTGTTCTTTAACGTGCACAGAGTATAGCTCTCCCGAACACGGGGCCACGGCTTAACGTCCCATCCGACGGACGGTGGTCTTTCCAAGCCCATCGGTGTCCCCTACTGACCGTGGGCAGGGCGGGGGAGTTTTGCGGAGATAAATCTCAACGATGACCTAGTTCAGGCCCGTAACCACAGGAAGTAGTGGGGAGGGGGAGGTACCTAACAAGCTCTTTAAATTTCTAATTTTTCTACTTTACAATATAAAAAATTCATTTATATTACGGATGGCGTCGCAAAAATTTGCGAAGGCTCACATTTGTCAGTCTCACAGAAGTCGGGTTCTCATTTTTATAACGAATACGAATCCTCCCCCCTCCACTCCCATTGTTTTCAGCTGATTACGGACCTGTAGTGTTTGCTACACTTAAAAACACGCTGCTCTAGTGTTCAATAGTATTATGAGTCAACTGTTCTCATTTTTGACATGTATTCAACTTCTTTTTTCTCCTTGGTAACCCTAAATACATTCTGCAGTTTCCCCAATACGCCTAACCGATTTTAGTTTCATTATATCCACATCATTTCGAAAAATATATAATGAGCTTCCCCACCTCACACTCAGATATTCGCAATTTAATTCGTTTAAAAATCTTATGATCATAACTGCTGTCCCAGGAAAGACCCCCCCCCCTCCCCAAATTGAAAGCTGATGACGTTGTTAAACTAGAATGGCCATTACGTGAGTTCTTATAAGGGAAAAAAAATCCAAAAGATAAGTGCTTCTGATTTAGCAGCTACGTACAAGGTCTTCGCATTTTGCTCAAATACCGTTTTTTCCCTCCCTCTCCACGAAAGTGCTAGCTGGTGAAGATTTTCCGATGAGTGCTGAAGGCAAAGCGAAAGTAGAACGTAAAAAAAGCTTCCAGGAGGTTTTTTTGTTTTTGTTTTGGCGCAAATGAGTTTCTGTAACTGCATTCTTACAGCAAGCTCCCAAGCGGCTCTCCAGTCACAGCAAAAAAGGGATTTCGAAGTGTTTCTCTTCGCGTTATGTATTTCTTTCCGCCTGATTGCGTTTCACACGATTGATTTTGTTGATGTGGTCTGTTGCAACGTAGATTACAAATTTAGGCCGTTCTTTGAAACAATCATCAAGTGGTTAACTAAACGAAGAATTACGATTTTTAAATTAATTATAAAATGTATATTAATAAAAATATAGGGAAAGGCTTTTCAGACAGCTTGTTTTTTCTACGAAATCAATGCTATCAAGATAAAATCATATGAAATGCAGTCAATCGAAATCGTAGGTCGTAGCTAACAAAATTGGCGACTTGGGAAGAATAACTTCTGCATGCAAATAGTCAACAAGTGAAACTATAACTGTGTTATCTTAACAAATGCTTTCTGTGTAATGCCCCTGCCTAGACTTTTTTAGTCACGGTTCCGTCCCATGGCCGAGTGGTTAGCGCGCTTGGCTACTGACCTAAGGGACCTAGGTTCGAGCCCCGGGTAAGGCATGGCTGTTTGTGTCGTTTTTCTGCTGAGGGCCTGCCATCCTCTCAGACCTTCTACTATGGCATATAAACTGACAGGCTCCTGTCAGACCTCTGTGGGGCAAGCAGCTGCTTAAGGGGGGTAATTATTTATATATATATATCTATATATGACCATAAAAGCGCAAAATACATTACTCTTCAGAAGATAGCGTTTACATACACCAGGGACATGCAGCAACCTAAGACCTGAATATCATATTTGTCAGGCCCGCAAAGTGGATATTTTAGCTCTGAGCAGTACTTTTTTTGGACGCAATGGGATAAATGGCCAGTGGCAAAGGCCCAGAGCTGGATAGGGGAAGGAGACCCCACTGGGCAGCTGTTAGGAGTCCCAGCAACAATTCCTATTCTTCTGTTTATCTCATGCCGCACATCACCAATATCTGTTACATGAGCCCAAGATAATTAAAGTGATACACTTGCTCAAGGGTGCAATCATTCAAATTATCTGAACCACAACCTGCCTGACCAATTTTTACCACTTTAGTTTTCCCTCTGTTTATCACCAAACGTACTTTACTACCAGTCTCATCAACAACTCTAATGAAAGAGTTGCCTTTAAGGGGTTATAAGTGTTTCCTTTGTGGCAGTAGTTGCATCGTTACGTACTCTAATTTTCGGAAGTGTTTTCGCGATTTCGTTACTTTTACCTTAAATTATTTCTATATCTACATCTATATATATTCTATATCTATAGTAGCAGGAATATATCCTCTATTTCTTCAAGCTTTTACGGAAGTGAAATTTATCGGAGAAACGCTAGATTTGTGAGTTTTGTTTCAAACTTTGCAAACGACTTCCTAAGCCAAACTCCTTCCTCGTGATGCTTTTCGGGAACAAGCCCTTGACCTTCAAAGAACTTGTTTCACTCTGCAATTATAGAAGGCGGAAGACCATATCTAAATTTGATTGCTTCGCACTGACTCTCTACTGCACCCTCATCCCATTACTTCTTTCGCTACTATAGTTGAAGGTGACGCTGTTACTATTGTGGTCTCTGGAAGCTCTCTCCCTCTCTGACATCTGTGAGAGTTTAGAAATTGTAGTATAAGATGGCTGGCTCCAGTTACAGTGAAAATCGGGACACTGTGTTGAAACGTGTGATTCGTCAAGTTCGTTTACCGAATTCGTGACGAATATAAATAAAATGATCAACTTTTTTTAAATTTCGGATAAACGTTTAGCGTGTCAGGGTGACAAAATGATGTTTAAACAAGCAAGATCAAAAGTGATCACTTCATTTGAATACGCAATGCATTCTTTTTCTACGGAATTTACTACAGAACACTCAAAAACTATTTATCAATATGAAATAAGTCCAGTTCCTTTGATATCTATTCCAGAGATAATCTCTAATCTGAATGATAAAGTTGATGCCACTAATGCCATACTTCTAGATAAAATGGATTTTATTAGGACTGAAGTAATTTCCCTGAAGAGTGAAACAAATTCTGATATCAATCGCCAAAAGAATAAATTTAGAGATGTCAGTATTTGTACTACTTCTATAATTAGAGAATAACCGAAATAAACCTGAAAGTATCATAAGTAAGCCGACAGAAAAATAGAGGGATTAATAATTAGACAAGATCGTTATAGTGATAATTCTTCCAATGACTTTGAAAGCAACACAAAGGGAAATAACAGTCTAATAGTACAACAAATACAGTACATTACAGACAAATTTGACATTAAGATCAAATCTGAAGACAACGAAATTAATAGGGTCAGTTAACTTTAATTATGAGTGTGTCAAAATTAAAATTCGTAACATGAATTATTATGCATCTTTCGTTCTTACAACCAATGAAGAAAATTATGCAGCTCTTTCTTACCCAGATTTATGGCCGAAAGGGTCATACTTATGTGGATTTAACGGTCGCCCAAAACTGGTAATAGGTGAATCCATAAAAATATCAAGTCAGTGCAATTATTACGCCTGAGGAACATAGTCATTGACGGTCAAAAGAAGCCGCTGAATATCTTGTTGTATTCATTAACCCAAGTAGCATCTGCAAAAAAATTCAGCTTCTACATTTCTACATCAAATTTCGTGACATTGATATACTATGTATTGCTGAATCATGGCTTGAGGAAATATTGAGAATTCGTATATCTGCCTTAGCAAATATATTACCTTCCGAAAAGTTCACTGTGACAGTAGAGAAGATGGAGTTTGCATCATAGTAAAAAATTCTATCCAATGTTCACTGATATCAATCTATTCCTGTTTATCCTTATGAAGTTGTTGGAATTGTCTTCTTCGAGAAAAAAATCGCTCAAATGCATATTGATAGCAATTTACATTCCACCAGTCCAATACGTATGAATACATCAACTTCTTTCACAGTATGTCAGTTTCACACAACTTCAGTTGTTATGGCAGGTGACTTTAAGTGGAATTGACTGGAATACCTCCATTGCCAGGAGTTCAACACAACAATACACAATATCTCAATTCCACTTTCACGGTTTTAGACAACTTGATGATTTCCCCACTAGAGGCAATAACTTTATCAATTTGGTGTTTTGCACTAATGATGCATTTGTTTACAACGTAAAAGTTTTTGACCTCTTCTCCCGCAGCGATACACACATCTTCCCATCTCATTTAATCTTAACACTCAACAATCTTGCAAACAAAAGTATCTTGAGTATCTTAAGTGATGATGTTGGTCAAAAAGTCAGCGTTATGTTTTTGTAAAGTCAGCGTCAAGATAATTACGATACTTTCATCGCACTTAGATACGCACAATAGTAAAAATACCAGCAATTTTGCTGAAGTTTATTCGGCATTTACCCTTTTTATAGAAAAATGCTTAGCAATAATACCTGCTGGTATTTTCATTAGTTTTCTTTGCACCAATTTAAAGATAATCGCAAACTGCAAGCTTAAATCATGGAGAAAGTATCGAAATGATCGCTCACGAAAATAGAAAAGAATTCAATATTTCTTCAAAGAAGTATATCAAGCTGTAGAAGATAACGAGTATACAAAACTCAAATATTTATGTAATGCTAACAATCGAAATGCTTTCTTCCGCGACATTCGAAAACGCATGAAAGGGTTGTGTAGCATTCCCCCATTATTTAAGTCTGATGACTCCATGGTTATTAGGACTCTGACAAAGCATCACTTTTAGCTGACATTTTTGATTTAGTTAATATCCCTGACTGCACAGCGAGCAATATATCTGTTGAAGAATCTACGCTTGACTCGCACTTTGATGTGCAAAATATTAGGAAAACCATTAATCACACTCCTACTACTTCTGCCTCAGAACCTGATGGGTTGCCGCCAATCTTTTTCAAGAACCTCATCAGCGATAAATTATTAGTCCTCTTCAATATTTGTGTCTAAACAGTGACAATATCCCACAGGATTGCAATAGTTGTGCCTCTTTTTAAGCGAAATGGTGAAACACCAAATCCTCGCAACCATCGTCCCATTTTACTCACCAATATAATAACTAAGCTATCCCCCCGATAGGGGACCACCTTGTCGTGGTGGTGGTGGTGGGGGGGGGGGGGGGGCTTCAGGCCCAGCAACCGGTCGAAGACTTTGCTGACCGGATTGGGTCCCCGGTTGGACAGAGCCAAGACCAACCGAGGTCGAAGACATCGCTGACTGGTTTAGTGGCCCGGTTGGACGCTGTCAAGACCTCAACATCAGGTGCTCCGTGGAGCAGTTCAAGGGCACGGCTGAACGGATTTGGTCACCTAGTAGGCACGAGCTCTTTTCAAAGTCTGGGCCCCACTAAGTCTCCACCCCGGGTGCCAAGCGAACTTGGATTTACATATCCTTGTTCATGGCTAACCGGGGAACAGATTAAATTTCAGGTTTCTACCGGTGGTTAGCTTTCCTTTTATAGGACTGCTGCCATGTGAGGTTGGGGATGAGATGCATCTATATAGTGTATTCTTGCCCCTAACTCTAGATAGTCACGGCTTTCCGTTAACTTGGTAGTGTCGTGAGACGGAACCGGGGATTGCCGTGGTTGCTGAACATCTGGTAACAAATAGTACAATACCTAAGCTATGGAAAGATGCATTTAAGTTGTAGTCCCTTCTTACAATCGCGAAACATTATACCTAACGACAGTTCGGATTCTTGCCCAATCGTTCTACAATTCAGCAACTCCATAATTTATATTCGTGGACCTCACTTTTATATAATAATATCCTGTTGACGTCATTTTCCTGGACTTTGAAAAGACCTTCGATAAATTTAAACGATCCTTTTTGATTCAACGAAAACTTTCCCTCTCAAAAATAAAATTTTGCAAACTGAAAATGTTCCTGTCTGGTTCGTAGCTAGATTTTCGCTCCGTGGGGTGGGGGGGAGGTTGAGACAATTTTCGGAACTCCTGCATTTTGCCATTTGACTTCCAATTTTGCCAACTAGCAATAATTTCACAGAAATAATCCCAATATTTACATCTCGTCTGAATTGTAACAAGTCAGTGTGAATTTTCCCAACTCCCCTTAATTTCACAAAACCAATCCCAATTATCACAACTCGCCTATATTTTACCAAGTGGATTCGAATTTTGTCAACTACCTTCATCATCATCATCCTCAAGCAGCCATGGGCTACGGAGGTCCAACCAGACGGTGCAATTTAGTTCTCCAAGCAAGTCTATCCTGAGCTACATCTACTGCATCTGGCCACTGCACACCAATTCTAACAAGGTCCTGTTTGACATTGTCTGCTCACCGCATCCTAGGTCTTCCCTTCTTTCTGAGGCCTTTAGGCACACTGTTCATAACCCTATTCGCCAATCTATAATTATTCATACGGGGAACATGGCCAAACCAACGGAGTCTCTCTCTGCACAATATGCTGCTTAAAGGAGGTTGCAAACTCCTTTGCCTAACCTCATCATTAGTTACAAAGTTGAACCACCTAATGCCCAAGATACTGCGCAAGCATCTGGAATCAAAAGCATCTAGTTTCCTGTTATCTTGTTTACAAAGTGTCCAAGTTTCACTACCTAACTAACCCTAGAAAGAACCAAACTATTATACAGTCTAATTTTAGTCTTTAGGTGTATACGCCTATTTCTCCACACTCTCCATAGATTCTTAAAAGTCACGGCAGCAATCCCTATTCGTCTGTTAATCTCATGCCTCATATCACCAGAATCTGTTACATAGCTCCCAAGGTAATTAAACTGTGACACCTGCTCAAGACTGCAACCATTCAGATTAACTGAATCACAACCTGCCTGAACAATTTTCATCACTTTATTTTTTTATCTGTTTATAACCAAACCTACTCTACTACCAGTCTCATCAACAGCTCGAATGAAAGAGTTCATCTCATCAACATCATTTGCCAAAAGGGCTAAATCATCAGCATAATCTAAATCAGAAATTTTTGTATTTCCAGTCCATTTAAGGCCAAAATCTTTCCCTTGAAGTGAATTTCGCATAACATAATCAATAACCAAGCTAAAGAGAAAAGGAGACAAAATGCACCCTTGTCGAACACCAGAAGCAATGCTAAACCAATTGCTACAAGCCTCACCAACTCTCACACACGAATCAGTGCTATTATAGAGAGCTTTCATTATGTTAACTAACTTGTCTGGTATACCATATGATATCACAATCAACCACTAATTATGACGATCAACAGAGTCGAAAGCCTTTTTGAAATCAACAAAGCTAACAACCAAAGGTTTCTGAAACTCTAAGCATTTCTCAAGAATCTGCCTAAGTGGAAATATCTGATCCACACATCCCCTACCACTTCTGAATCCACATTGCTCATCACGCAATTGACTGTCAACCAGATTCTTAATTCTATTAAGTACAATCATGGAAAGAACTTTACCTGGAACAGAGAGTACCTTAGATTTTGCCTACTCGCCGTTATTTTACAGAAAAAAAAAAATCACAATTTTTACGTCTTTCCTGAATTGCCAAGTTACTTTGAATTTTATCAACTCTCCTTAATTGCACAAGGCCCAGTTTTCACAACTCCCCTGTATTTTACCAAGTGGTTTCGAATTTTGCCAACTCCCCTAGATTTTGCCAAGAGTTGTCGGTTTTTCCAACTCTCCTTAATTTCACAAAACCAATCCCAATTTTTACAACTCACCTGTACTTTACCAAGTGGTTTCTAGTTTTGCCAACTTCCCTAGATTTTGCCAAGTCGATCAATTTTACCACCTCTCCTTAATTTCGCAAAACAATCCCAATTTTTACATCTCACCTGAATTTTGCCAACTCTCCACGATTTTGCCAAGTCACTCCGAATTTTGCCAACTCCCTAAGTTTTGCCAAGTTGTCCCAATTTTGCCAACTGCTCTAGATTTTGCCGTCTCTCCATTTTCCAAACTGCCCTAGATTTGCCAAGTTGCCTCGATTTTGACAACTCCCCTTAATTTTGCAAAAAAAAAAAATCACTAATTTTCACAACTCACCTAGATTTTACGAAGTCGCTTCGAATTTTGCCAACTCCGAGTTATTTTGGGGGGGAGCCTCCCCCATCCCTCCATAGCTACGCCCCTGCTCATCGAACACACCAAGTTCGAGTTGGGAACAGTTTATCCTCCATCAGAACCGTAGAAACTAGTCGTGTAAGGGTCCGTTATAGGCGCATTGCTCTTCATAATCTTCATCTCTCAAATTCCTAGTATTCTTCGTCCTATCCAGTTTACAGAAGATGACAATTTCTTTTGCACCTCCAGCAATTAAGAAGAATGTAGTTCATTATAAACCGCTTTGCAACGCTGTTTGCCAATGGAGCTTAAAGTACGAATTACCTATATAAAAGCCAAATCAAGTGTTCTGTACCTTGGAAGTAAGAATCCTTGTTATAAATACAACTTCACAAATGATCCAATTACAAATGTACAGACGCAGAAAAACTTCGGAGTGTAATTCTCATCAAAATTAACTTTTGGTGATCACTATAACAACATTGTTAAAAATGCTAATTGCACCGTTTTTTTAATTCTGAAATGTTAACGTACATATGATATTGATTCCCTTATTCGCGCATTTGTGACTTTCATCAGAACCTCACTAGAATAGCTCACGATTTACCCAATTATATATCCATAGCCTGAGTGAAAATATCTCATCAATACACCTCTTACCATTTCTGAATCCACACTACTCATCATGCAATTGTCCATCATCCAGATTCTTAATTCCATTAAGCACAATAATGCAAAGAACTTTACCTGGAATAGAAAGTAGGCTGATACCCCTAGTGATCACAAGAACTGCGATCATCTTTTTTAAAAAGAGAAATAAAAGTAACTCCAGTAAAATCCTTAGGAACAATGCTTTTATCATAAAAGATATTCAAAATTTCAGTCAGCCATGTGATAACAGAAACATTCGTAGCTCTAAACATTTTAGGGAGTAACTTCATCTACCCTTAGGGATTTATATAATTTAAGTTTAGATATAGTCAACATAACTTCAGAGTGTGATATAAGGCCAACATTGAGGCCGTAATGCATCTGTCAATACAAACAATGGGAGTAGCACTAACCATATCGTTTAGAACATCACTGAAATGCTCAGCCCATCTAGCTATAACAGAATCCTCACCTTCAATAACCTTACCATGTTTGTCCTTCAATCCCTGTATACCTGTCTGTTTTCTACCACACAAAACATTAACTATCTGATACAATTCTCTGTTGTTACGCTTTCTAGCTGCTTCCTATGTCAGCCAAGCTATCAAGCCAAATATTCTTATCAGCTGTTAACCTTCGTTTATCAGCTGTTAACGTTCGTTTATCAAAAGTACACGTTTATCGCTCTCTGCAATGCTTTCTGTTTGGACTAGCAGGGTGTTGATTACAGATATTTCTGCAGTTCTTTCATTCAAAAATAGGCTCTATGCCTTATCACTCAAATAATTTTGCTTCCCCTGCTGCATTTTACCGAAAAGAGTACTGCTAATTTCAAAAAAAAAAGCCTGTTAAAAACGGTCCCATTCTTCCTCAACTTCAAAGTAACCTATCATGGTAAACTTTGGCTATAACTGGGTCTTTCAGAGCTTCAAAATTAAAGGAAACTTTTTTAACCTTAGCAGAACACTGCTTATGTTTAAGCTGCAAGACACTTTTAACAAGGTAATGAATGGTTATATCCAATTTAAACTCATTAAAAAAATTCCCCACACAATTTTCACAGTTAACTTCAAGTCCATTCGATCCTTGGGTTGCGAAACTAAATACATATCTACATTTGTTTCTCTGTAGTTCAGGTAAACCAATAAAGGGCAATGCATTTATAAGAAAAAAGCACCACGCTTGCTATATGAAAGCGCGGACTGACAAAGAGGCGCTGTAGAGTCCCGGGCCCATAGGAGCAAGTATTTTTTTTTGGTTAACAATAATTCTTATTTCACACAAGCTCCTCGGAACTGGGGTGCTTAGAGGGATTGTTTGGCGCATTATGGCCTCAGTTGCTGAACACTAAACAAACCAAATAACAGAATTGGGGAAAACTATTTTAAGTGGTAAGTACGAACTATCAAAAGAATAAGTATTAAAATCTTGCAAAAAAAAATCTAATTTTTTTTTACCTTTCTACTCTATAGTTGCGTCCCTGAAAAAAAAAAAAACGAGTGCCCGTCAGCCTCTGACTATACGATTCAATTGTAGTCGAATATGAGGATGGAGCTCATTCGTATGCCATGCTTAATAATTATGCATTGTAATATACGCGTGAGATTATATAAGAGCCAACTCGAATATTTTGCACAAAGGCCACTGCGATCTAGTGCCAGGGTGACACCGAACAGTGGCTTAACGTGGGTGCTAATTGGGAAGACTACAAGGTTGAAGTTTCGACAATTCTCGTAGATCATAAGTTCAATTAAATTATTATATCTCACCCGAATAACATTCATTTTGAAATACGCACATAATCAATCACTTTCTCATAAATCATAGGTCAAGCAACCCATGATCTATAATTGTTGAAGAGTCAACTGCGCAACTTACAGATACTCATATATGTCATATTATGTATATGTATGTATGATACCCATATTATGTCACTGTCAGCGAAAGAGAATAAAAGAAGGAATTCGACCATAGTGTAACATAATAGCAAAAGGGTCTGAAATTACGTATTTGCAAATCACTTCAATTTCGACAGAATTCGAAATCGTGCTTTAAGTGACATGTACAGGTTGTATTTATCTGAAGATACTACATAGTAAGAAAATAAAGTGCAGAATTTATATTTCGTTACACAGTTATAACACATCAAGGTATAAGCAAAGATCAATAAAAATTTTGAATTCAAAAACTTTAAAGCAACCATTAATTCAAGCAACAGTTATTAGCAGTAGCTGCATTCAGTAGTTGCTGCAAGGCACGAGTAGGGGATAATTTTTCTTTACGATATTTTACACTAAATCCTAGGCAGATGGGGAAGGGGTGGCTCAGTCGGTAGCGCGCCAGACTCGTAATTTGTAGTTCCCAGGTTCGAGTCCTAGCTGTGCCAACGTTGAGATTTATTTCCCCAAACCTTTCCGCTCTGTCCACGGTTAGGGGTCACCGATGGGCTTGGTAAAGGACGACGTCCGTCGGATGGGATGCTAAGCCGTGGCGCCATGTGCGAAAGAGCCATACCCATTGCACGTTAAAGAACACGCTGGATAGCCTTGACGTGAGCTACCATATGTCTCCTAATTGTTGTTCCAGTGGTCCCAACCTTCTCTGAGCCCTCGGAGTCCCTATGACCTGGCCATTTATCCCATTGTGTGCAAAAAAGCATCGCTCAGAGGTAAAACAACACACTATCATATCAAATAAGAAATACAAAATGTTAGAAAATTCTACAATGGGTTGATTGACTTAATTAGGAGGTAAAAAAAATTCCTTAAGCTTTTAAACCTTCTAAAGAAAGCTACAATCCATAAAATTTGCTGTTCTTTCCCCAGTCATTCAATGAAAAATAACAGATTTGAAATCATATCTATTTCAACACTCCTACAGAAAGTACCTCTACTTTATTCCAACTAATAGGCATGCATTTGAACGATAACTTTTGACGTCAGTTTGGGTCACTTGCTATTCACTATTTTCAGTAAAGCAGCGCGAAGCTAAATAATGTAAACAAACTTGACAAACAGTACACTCACCAGGCTTAGGTCTAGGCGGGTGCTTTCAAGATTTGCATAAACACTCCTTTGAGATGAAAACACTTGACAATTTTTTCCCACCACCACATTTTTATTTATTACTCTAAACCGCAACATAAAGATAGGGATTAAATTTAGCAAAATGTTCTACTAGATCAATCCAATGGGTAACGGTTTTCCTATCTAAATTTGGGTGAACACCGACGCAATCTTTGGGTAATCTGTGCGGCTAAAAATATTTAGTATTATTACTTCCAGACTAATAAACATCTGTGAAGATAAATCGTAAGTTTTTAGTAACTTCTGAGATACCATTATCCTAAAATAATTGTATTTCAGATAACGGCTTCTCAATTCCATGAAAACCATGGGAGAATAAATAAGTTGAAATCTTATAAGCATTTCAGTACCCCTACAGCAAAGTGTTTTTAATGTCAATGCAAATAAAATTACTAAAAATGTTAAAATTGCCTAATTAAACGTTTTTCATCGTTTTGGTCATCACAGCCATTGTGATCTTTTTTTTCTAACGAAAGTCGAATTCTATCTTTAACGTAGTCATAATTCTAATGAGTTCTCCATGTATTATTGCAACAGCTACATTATGTGGCTACTAATTCTATTTATTATTCGTTCCACCTCTGACGCTAATTTAAGAGATGAGCAATTCGACTGCTGCTTCTCAGCCATTTGTCGCCTTTCCCTCTAGTATTTCAAAATTGGAAAGCATGCCTGAGCTTTAGATATCATTGTCTAGGTCAGATTGACATGCTACGAAATAAATGTTTGGTTTTACATATCAATTAAAACGAAAAATATCTAAAACCATTACTGCTAAAGATTATTTCATTACCTATTTTAATGCACGAAAATTAAAATTCTCAACTCAGTGACAACCAGATTTATTTCTATATCATCTAAAATTTTATCGATTCATGTAGGCCAGTAATCCCCAAAAGGGCGTTTTAGAAATTTATGGAAGTGTTTGATTTGTCAAACTAATAATGGGAGGCGCTACCGCCATTTAGTTTTAAATCAATTTTATATAGGAAATATGATTTTAATTTCCATGAATTGGCATTAGAAGACAATACTAATATATATATATAATGGTAAAATAAATATAATAAATAATGGTAAAAGGGAAATTTAGAAAATATTTGATAAAGGGGAGGTTTGAGGACTGCTGATCTAGGCAATGTAGTCCAACATTTGCTGCCAGAATAAAAAAAAACGACGAATTAGAATACATAAGTTCAATTATTATTCTCGTGCAACAACTGGATATAACCTATACTATACATTATAAGAGTAAACATCTCCCCTTTCTATGCTAAATAAAATTATCACTGAATAGGCGTAGTCATTGACAGGTCATCGGATGAAAGAAGGTAACACGTTATCATGCATCGATAAAAGGTATACTTTGGATATGTTATATGAATCAAGTTTATTGAATGACAAGATCATTATATGGGTGATGAATGACGTGCGGCAGCGAACCATTACAGCATATCCACTCTTTGGAAATCAATATTTAGCTCTGGTGACAGTCTGCATTAGATCACAATGGGAAGGAAGAGCTACTAATATTTATTAAAGCTTTCGCTACATACTTGTCAATTGCTTTATTTCGGATACACCGAAGAAAATTTTTTTTAGAGTACCCATATTTTCAACACGTCAGTGATACACTAAGTGGGACGCAATAGAAAATCATTTACAATTTAGATATAAACATACAAACCAAAATACAAGATAACATTTTTAGTCACTTCGCAAATTTCACGATTTCCGTAGACCTATTACGGCTTTCAAAACTCTCAATGATACCATTTTCCTTCGTTTTTCCTTTTTGAAAGAAAACGTTTCAATTTCCATATCTTGCATTAGAAGGCGAATTACTTTCATAATTCGAGACTTAAGCAGGAAACATTTGATTTTGGAGAAAAATCGCCCCTTCAGTAAAATTATTAAAAGGGCATAAAAATGACTGGCCCTGTTCCTCCACAGTGGAAGCATTCTTCTGTTGTAGGCTTGTCAGAAGCAAAACCGATAACTCCTTATTTTTCATATTTCAGTTCTTATTCTCGTAGTGGCACAGATCTTTTATATTTTCGGAATTTTATAATGTGGTAGTTCAATTTATATTGTCTAATTCAAATGCTAAAGATATTTTCTGCTGAAAATAAATTAAAAAATTGTCTATAAAAGATTTCTTTTAGAAACTTTTGTAGGGTTAAATCGGTCTAACTTCTAAAAATCCAATAGTATGGTGAATAATATATACTTACAAAATATATAACTATGAAAACTTAGATTAATTCTATTTCGATCATTCAATTAAATCGACATTTAATAACAACATGCATTCAAATTTCATTCGATAAGAATCAGCAAAAACGAGAGTTACAGCAAACGATCTCGTACAACAACTGCAGTACAATGGCAGTCAAACATGAAGCTCAAGTAGCAGAGAAAAATCAAAGAAATTAAACAGCGGAACGAACTCAAGAACCCTCTTTTCCACGGCAGCTGCTGCTTTGCGTTTGATAAGAAATCGAGTTCAGTTACATAGCAAAGGCTGTCTGCAGCGACTCGACCATCTCAATGCAACCCGCTGTCTAAAGAAGATTGATAGCACTGCACTGGAGACTTGAACTTCGTCACAAAAACGATTCTGAGCTACACGAAGAGCTCAAACTCCGAATGACGAAAGCAGAGAAAAAGAAAATTGGTTTCTTCAGTTTGAGAATATAGCGGTACTTCTCTGACGTTTGCCTACCCGCCCACGTGATTCTCATGAACGATTCCGATAAAAAATTTGTAATACTTAAAAAACGTTACGTCTTTTTAAGTACTTATGTCTTTGAAGCCAAAGCAAAAGAATATTACATACGTAAAATTTCCTCTGTTCTCTAGGAAAAATTATTCTTGCAAAATTGTGCAGGAAACTGAGTTGATGTGATTTTTTTACATACTGCAGATTACAAGTCGCTACTGCCCAAAATATTTAAATATAAATTATCTTAAATAATTTGTGCATTGGGAAAGTCTGTGTTTTACAATCCATATCTTTGTTCAGAAAGATCATTCTCGTTAAATAATGTCAAGAAAAATATTCTTGAGAGAATAATTTTAAGACTAAAACATGAAGATCTTATAAATAAAACAAAAATCCACGTCCCGTAGGCCGAGTGATTAGCGCGTTTGGCTATTGATCTAAGGGATTTGGGTTCGAGCCCGGCATGGATGTTTGTATAGTTTTTCTGCCGAGTTTCCGCCATTCTCCTGCCAGACCTCTGGGGCAAGCAGCTGCTTGAGGGGATGTTTATTTTATAAATGTATAGCATTTGGAAGATAACGTTTATCATTTTATCAAAAAGATAAACGTTGTCTTCCAAATGCTATAAATTTATTTTGTTTTAATAACTGACATTCCTTCCAGAAATTCAAATTTAGAGTACTAGTCAGGCGTTTACCCAGTCGCTTTGTATCTGCTAATTTTTTCGATATCCCAATAAGTAAAATCTCCGAGTAAAACAGCCCTTGCGATTAACGAAAGAAGTAGGAATTTGAAGTAGGATTTATAACCTACTTCAAAAATCACTCATACGAAATATTTTGTATATTTCATTTGCACTGTTCTTCATTTGTTGTTGGACAATAATTAATGCCTTTGATCTTATACATTGAAAACATTGGAGGAAAAGAGAAGTTGAAATTTATGATTACTATTCTTTATTTCCTGTGAACAGTGAAATTTTATTGTTTTTTGCAGTAACTTAGTGTAAAAAGGCAATAATTTGTACTAGTAATTTGATTATTCGCAATAGAAGTTTACTTCATAATTGTTCATGGAATAAATGTAATAGGTTGTAAGTTGGATTGTTTTACCTCTGAGCAGCACTTTTTTGCACACAATGGGCTAAATGGCCAGGTCACAAGGACCCCGAAGGCTCAGAGATTGTTGGGGGAGGAGACAGATGGTAGCCTTTCGTCAAGGCCATCCAATGTGTTCTTTAACGTCCACAGGGTATGTCTCTCCAGCACACGGGACCATGGCTTAACGACGGCCTTTCCAAGCCCATCGGTGTCCCCTACTGACCGTGGGCAGGGCGGGGAGTTTTGCCGAGATAAATCTCAACGCTGACTCAGCTGGAACTCGAACCTGGGAACTGCAGATTACGAGTCTGGCGCGCTATCGACTGAGTCAGCCCCGCCCATATGTTGTAGGTACTTAATACTATGTGTTACTTATCAAAATTACATTTGTAACTAATTTGTTCTAATAAAGATTTATTCATTCATTCAACTATGAGTAGAGGAAATAGAGGAGGTAAGTGCACCTACCTGTGCCAGCCATATATAGTGGCCACAATGGATATATCAATCTAATACGATTTAAACGAAAATGAGATAAATCATAATGATCACACACAGCTTTCTCTAATCATTTTACGCAGTCACTATTGAAATGTGATTAAATTCAGAAGCTTTCCTAAAGTTCCTCTTCAAGAAAGAACATAAGCTGTTGTAAATTGAATGGCAGTTACCAACCCCACCTAGTACCCATCTATATCCACTCTATGAAAACAGTACGAAAAACAGTTTTAATAACTATTTTAAAATGATGAATCAAAAAATACAAAAACCAGCAGCTGACACACATAAAATCATAAATTCCTTAAAACCACATGGAGATGGATAAGTTATTTTACCTTTGAATGGCATCTTTTGGCACACTATGGCTAAAAGATGGCTAGGTCACAAGGTTACCAAGGGCTCAGGTGACGGAAGCCTCCATCCAGTCAATGCTATCCAGCATGTTCTTTAGCATGCACCAGAGTATAGCCAGCCACGGCTTTACGTCCGATCCGATGGAAGGCTGCCTTTGCAAGCCCATCGGTAGGCCTTTTCTGACGAAGAGCGGGGAGGGATTTAGCGAAGAGGAGATGGAACAGACCACGTGCTAAAAACACAATGTGCTTTGATGGTCAACTTAGCAATTAAATCATGAAATGTATATGGATTACTCAACGTCCGTCGTCTTTATGTCCTTTCAACGTAACCCTCAATGGTCAAGCTGGGGTTCATAGGATCACCCCCATCATCATATATTGACGCATATGGCACCAAAAAATGTGACCGTTTTGGGTTAATCATGGTTTTAAAACTCTTTTATTGGCTACGAAAACGAAAAAAATTTAAAGTACGATTTTGGGAATTAGAACCGATTTGTCAATTTCATTAAATTTACATTTGCAAATACAGTACGTTTTTCATGCTATAGTGAACACTCGTAAAACCTATATAAAAATAGTTACAGCAATTCTTCATGCTCACCTATTTTTTTGTTGTAATGCTTTTCAGAAGGACGCTAACAAAGGTACTAATTTTTTCCTCTTCTGTTTGGAGGATATACCAAAGCCATTAGCAAAATACTACATTCTTTCTCAACTATACATTAAACAAACGGCAAGGAAAAACTTCTTATTTTTATCATCTATCGGGGAAAGTTTTTTTACTCTATTTGAATACTACGTTTTTTTTATGCAATAGAAAATTACATATATGAAGCTAAACATTGCGATAATACCGGTACTCTAAAATCACTACAAATATACGCATTACTAAATTCATGCAACTCGTTAAGTATTCGTTTATATCTAAACATACCTTGCAGTCCAAAAGCTGAAATATTTCGTTATTTTTCAATTAAAAACTACAATGCGTAGAAACTACAGCAGCAACAAGAATGAACAAAATGCATGGCCTTCTGTGTTGTCAAACAAGTTACTGAGATCTATTTCTCACCTGCAGTACTTGGCAGAACCCGGAAGTTGTCTATGGTGGACCTCGTCAGTTCCTGAAGCATGTTACCTTGACGAAGGGTGTAGTTCACTTTCTTAGCAGGCTTTCTACGACACGCCCATCTACCATTTTCAACCACGCAATGCAGTAACGTCAAAGCTTCTTTTATCGTCGTTTACAAATCACAAAATTTGCACGTTATCAAGTAGCAGTATACCTTTTCTCCTTTACAAACTGTTGTTAGGATTGTAAAGTAACGTTCTTGTAAAGCTTCTGATAAATGGATACGAGTTAGTTGAAGGACAAGAGTTTCCTGCGCATGCGTACGTAACCAAACGACATTTTTCTTGTGTATCTAGTGTAGCCAGTCGTAAAAGATACACTCCACTGCGTAGTTGAAAGTTTCTAGAGTTAAGGATTTTTTCTAAAAAGAACGTAGCATCTACTATCGATGCATCGCCTTTTTTTTCTTGTTTTATCCATGATTCATATTTAAGCTACCGTTAACTTCTGAAACATAGTAGTTTAGATAACTCCTGAAACTGTATGTAAGTAAAAATAGTGCCCCATTTGTAAATAAATGACGGCACAATATAACTCGGGCGAACTATACAGGTTCAGTTTTATTACGGCTATTTGTGTTGTCTTTCTGCTGATATCCCGCCATCTTTACAGACCTTCTATATGCCGTATAAACTGACAGACTAACCAGGCCTCTGTGGAAAGCAGCTGCTTGAGGGAATTTTTTTTTATAGCGGAGAAGAGTTCATGGAAGCATGCAGGGTCGGATTTAGGAAAAGATGAGGGGTTGACTGCAAAGGAGGAAAACGCAGTTCCGTTTTTACCTATCTTCCTGTTACTTTTCGCTCATCATTTGCCGGTTTGTCATTATAAAAGTTTTTCCCATGCGCTCTTCCTCCCTCCCAAAAAAGGGGGAAAATATAAAGAATTGTTCTACTATATCTTTCGAGAACGAAAGCCGAATGTAACAATTTGTATGTCAAACGAAACCTTGTGACGTGGGGAATGTTGTGGACAATAAATATATACTTCCCCTTACTTTCTTCCCCCACCTAAAAACGAAAATTGGAAAGTCGCTCTTTCACTTTATTTTTCGAACGCAAGGGCCTATACTAACCAGTTAGGTGTCAAATGAAAGCTCATATGAGGATCGTTGTAGATTACTTCGAATTATGCCCCTACCATTATTCCCTCCTCCAGAAAGGGGGCAGAAATTTAAGGAGGCCGACCTTAACGAGTTACATCTCAAATTAAATCTTGTGACGTCTCCAATGCCACGGGCTACCTCAAACACGACTCCAAAAAAGGAGGAGGAAAAATATGGTCAATGTTTATGAGTCGTATCATAGTAAAGATAGGTAGTGCGAGTGGAACAGCCGCACCAGACCCCGAGATCAGAAATTTTAAGGATAACTTATGTCAACTACCAATTTACTGTCCTTTAAATTTCAAATGTGCTGTAACGTTGCTAAATCATCGGTGTTATCAAAATAAGGGCTGTTGACGGCAACATAAAAACATAACAAGTAGTCACACATCCTCCATTAATGCAAAATATGCCCTATTCAAGTTATTAAATACGATTACTTTTTAATAATTACAGAAAAACACTTATTAATTTTGAAATACGTTATCTTATATTTGCTGCTGATTAAACATTCTTCGCCTTTCCATCGGTCTCTTAGTAATTGCGCAGTGGATTTCCTTCACCAACCTTCCCTTCAGACCTTGGAGTCCTTGTGACCTGGTCATTTAGTCCATTGCGTGTAAAAAAAGTGCCGTTAAGAAGAAAAAGAATTCAGTATCCAAGGATCTCTAAATCTCTCCTTTAGAAGGTTTCTTTCTCTTTGAAGAATTTAAATATTGAAAATGTTATGGGATATGACATATAATAGCTAAACTTTATTCTACAGAAAACCATAATGGGCATTCTAGATTGTCAAAAATTATTAATTCTGCTAAAGCTAAAAAAATTATTTTTCTGCATAACTTCAAAATGCCGAAAGTTTCTTCAGAGAAAGCAATATTATTCCAGTGAACTTTTCCATAGCTACAACAATAATAACGCTAGAAACTAAAAAATGAAGGAGGTATTTGAAGGGAGATACGTGGAGTAGCTTATATTTCGTTATTATCTCTCGTCATTTTCGAAATACCCTATTATTGAACTAAAAAATTTGTACGTTTATGGCGATTAAATTTCTTACGTTTTATATTTTATCACATGACAAGGTGGCCCAGCGAGGCAAGTTGAACCAGTCCCCGCAAACATACACGCCGGCTCTGATATCAAATGAAAGTTTCTGAAGGTAGGTGTTTTTAGTGACAAAGAAAAAAAATTATAAATAAATTAAAAAATTCCCATCTTCCTAAATGCGCCCTAAAAAGTAGAAAATAAACCTTAAAACTTATCGATGGTGCTATCAATCACTAAATTCGTATTCACTTCAAAGGAAGTTAAGGCGCCGATTTACTTACTCAACAAGATTGCCGACGCCCATCTTCCTTTGTAGTGAATAAGAATTTGGTGACTGCTTGCAACATCGATATGTTTTAAGTTTGTTTTTTACTTTTTAAGGAGTATATAGGAAGATAAATTAAATATTTTAATAAACCTATTTATATTTTAATAGTATGATAGGGAAATATTGTAATACACGGTTTTCGCTTTTTCCACCGCCTTAGTGGTCAATACTTCAGAAAAAATATGGCTAGTTGACTCATATTACAGGATTGATTGCGACATATAATGAAAATTCATTTAATAACGCGCAATAGATTCAAAATCCTTTTAAATCTTTCGAATTATAGACTAACTCTATGACTTGTATGAATTGTCTATTGGGAAATCATGTAAAACGCTTTGCGATAGACTGGAGGAGCCCTATGATGAAGTACAAAAAAACTAGTCAAGAATTTCAACATTAGCCATTATTTTCAACGCACTTCTAGAATGCCTTAGACTTCACATATAGATGTTAATTTTTAATTCTGTAAACTTCATAAGTGGGAGAAAGGGATTTAAACCCTACTTCGATAGGCTTCTGTAATGTTCTTTTCGAAATTATACTATTTTGATGGGAAATAGAATTTTGCTTCTTTCCTTAAATATTAATGTTCTTGAAATGAAATTTACTTTTTACCTTCTTTTTGTTCTCTGCGTATCTGGATTAAGAACAGCAGAGATTTTTAATGAACTAAAGAACAAAGGAATGGTATAATGGAGACTGTGACAGTAGAAGAATAGCAGACTTCCAAATGTTCCCAATGTTCCAGGCTGAGCGAATGTTGCATGACTAATTACCGTCTTCAGATTATTAACGAAGAAAACTAAGATTATTAATGATGGCTGTCTTTTGTGCTCTTCAAAATATGTCAAGGTATTAGATGACTAAAAGAAGTAGTCATCTTCAGTTCCGCTGCAATATGAAAAAGTCAGTGGAATGACAAAAAATACTTTAAGTGCTTAGGACAGTTTTTAAGATAAAACAATATATTGTTAATAACTACGATAGAGGAATTGAAATAATCAGGAAAATAAAAGTCGACCTCTTTGAAGGGTTGTTTGGGTTGTTTTACTTCTGAGCGGCACTTTTTTGCACACCATGGCTAAATGGCTAGGTCACAAGGACCCCGAAGGCTCAGAGAGGGTTGGGGGAGGGGACCCACTGGAACAACTGCTGGGAGACAGTTGGTAGCCTCCCGTCAAGGCCATCAGCGTGTTCTTTAACGTGCACAGGGTATGGCTCTCCCACACACGGGGCCACGGCTTAACGTTCCATCCGACGGACGGTTGCCTTTCCAAGCCCATCTGTGTCCCCTACTAACCGTGGGCAAGGCGGGAAGTTTTGCGGTGATAAATCTCAACGCTGACCCAGCTGGGACTCGAACCTGGGAACTACAGATTACGAGCCTGGCGCGCTACCGACTGAGCCCCCCCCCCCCCCCCCCCCCTCTTTGAAGGGATTCTATTTTGAGTGTGACCAGCGTCAAGATGAACCTGTTAGCCAACTAAAATTAACTGTTCAGTTATTTCTTTTTAAATGTAACACTCAAATAACAAGGGATTGTAATCTGTATCACTGTTAGTGGAAACACTTAGAAGTACGATTTTTAATCCCATTAATAAAGTATTAGTCAGCTATCATGAAAGTCAATAACAATATGTTTCATACAGCATGGTTGGCTCAGTAGGTAGCACCAAAGTTCGTAATCATATTCTCAGGTTCGAATACTAAATATGTCAGCCTTCAGATTTATTTCAATTAATCCCCATCATGGCCTCGGTGAGAAAGGGGACCCCAGGGGGATTGGAAATGTCGTAGTCCGTAGAACAGGATTTTAAACCATGGTCCCGTGTGAAGGATTTAGTTGTGTTACCTCTGAGAGGCACTTTTTTATGCATTCTATGCGATTAATGGTCAGGTCCCAAGGACCCCAAGGGCTGAGAGAAGGTTGGAAGAAGGGGACCCACTGAACAGCTGTTAGGAGGCAGATTGTAGTCTCCCGTCAATACTATCCAGGGTGTTCGTTAATATTCTTAACACTAGCCAAGGTGGAATTCGAACCTGGGAACTGCAGATTAAAAGTCTGGACATCTACCGATTGAGACAACTTCCACCCGCCGTGTGTAGGAGAGCTATATCCTGTGCACATTAAAGAATATGATGGGTGGACGGGTGGCTTTCATCTTTCTCTTAACCGCTTTTCAGTGGGTTCCTTTCCTAAACTTCTTTAAGCCCTTGTGACCTGACCATTTAAGCCCATTATATGAAAAAAAAAGGTATATTAATAGGTAAATTACGCAGTCATTTCATTATCAGCTTAAAAGATTTCATTAAAGGCAGTTGGAATCATTGTTTATTATTCACGATATTAAGAATATTTGATATTTTGGGAATAACAGTAAAAAAATATCGGTCATGTAAATTACTTTGGTGACAAGTAACTTCAGCCATTATTTACTTCTAATCGCTTACACAAAGGAAAAGAGGACTTTTGAACTTTCTTTACATAATCTATAAATTGTAATTTGTGACGAAGAAATGAAAAGGGAAACGTTGGAAAAAAAATATCATCATCAAACAATAAATTGTAAAAGCGAAAGTAATTTTTAAACTTCTGACTAAGATTTCCTTCTATTGCTTTTTCAATCCAATACTTCAAAGAGAAATACTTTTCAGTTAAAATAAAAAAGAAAGACAGCCTTTAAGGAATCCCATCAGAGAACAGCGAGGAAAACAATAGCGATTACCCCATTTTCGTACGAGAATACTAAAGAATCCCTACCTAGCGATGGTAAGTGGGAAGATTACAGTTCAGTATGCATCTCGCACCACTCTACTAACTTGAAAAAGTCAAGACTGCAATCTACTGAGACTCGTAATGCGTTTAGCTTAAAGAAAATATTTCTCGCGTATTTGCATACACTGCAAGCGAACATTAAAATCAAGGAACAAACCAACAGAAGCTCTACATCAACATTATGGAAACCATTCGGTGAAGCATGTGACGCGCTATCATCACGAGCAAACTGTAAGTGGTTTAAGTTCATCATTACCGTTCAGTATATCTTACTGTTTACTTTCATTTGTAGGCGTCTGGAGTGGTGAAGTTTTTGCAATAAAAGGAAATGTGGGGAGGTAAATGGAGCAAAAAATCATATGCAAGAAAACGAATATGAAAGTAACTCCATACTTTCATTATTTTTATACATATTTTTTAAATTTTGATGCTGTTGTAAATGAACAAAACCACACATTCAGAGATACAAAAGCATATTTTATGTGCTTTAATAAAAGAATTGCGAGTTAGCAAAAATAGGAAAGGGAAGAATGATTATAATACAGAAGATCAGGGCCCAACAAATAGACTTGTAAATTAAGAGTAAACAATCTTGACTGAGGAGTGGAAAAATGCGAGAGTTCATGACATTTCTAGTAAAACATGTGATATTTTTATCTGTTTGGTTAAAGCAAGATCTGTAAGTCTTCATTCCGGTTTCCTCTTACTAACCAAAAAAATTAATAATTTTAAGAGGAAATATCAACTACACTTTATCTCTAACTCAAACCAGATTATTTTAGCTTGAGAAATGGTTACATACACTAGTTTTCATAAATTAAGGAAAATCCCTATGTTAAGTCAATGGGAAGCTAACATCAAATCTCTATAACTTCTAAGTTTTTTTTTTTTTTGAAATATATGATTGCAGATAAAGATCTCAATCAAATAAATCAATATCTCGATTTTCAACAATATTCGTTCCTGCAATCACATTTTTCAAAACAAAAAAAAAACTTTAAAAGTTATAGAGCTTTGATGTTAGCTTCCCATTGACTAAACATATGGATTTTCCTTAATTTATGGAAACCAGTATAAACAAATAAGAATCGTAATTTACACATTGAACATCGCATTTAATACATACATACATAATGATCCTACGAAGCCAGGGGCTTATCTGCAGGAAATTTTACATTATATGGATCAGTTTTATTGTATATAATAATTTACAATCACAAATAGTGCGTTATTTCAGAGAATGTAGATGATTATCAGATAAAATAGATAAATATGAAAACAAACATTTCATTTGTAAAATATAAAATTCGAAATATTACTCTGACAAGTTTTCAAATAATCAATTTTTTGGTTTTATTTTTGATAGTGGCATATATTTTAAGTGTTTTATAGATGCCGTGGCAATGAATTAAAGATGAATGGTACTTGGTAGGCTCGAGTATTTTTACCATAGTTGTTAATGATTTTAGGCAATAAGTAGTATTCCTTAGTGCTCAACCTTGTTGCTGGATGCAGAGAGCTTTTTTCAGTTTTGAAATCTTTACTAAAGTAATATTTTAGAATTATGATATACACCCAATTCTGTTTTTACAAGGATTTTTTTTTTTTACACGATTTTGATTTAACACGGTTTAGAAAAAAAATTCCAATTCTCCTTTTACATGATTCATTTTGATCTAACATGGTTCAAAAGGCACCTTTTTAAAAATCTCCATTTGAATTTAATTTTGAAAAAATATTCCTATTTAAGAAAAAATTCCTAGAATTTACGCTTATAACAAAGATGTCGCTTTTATGGTCACATTTTTCGAAGTAGTTTTAACTTTGAAAATGTACTATAGATACACATTTTGTGCACTAAAATGCCAAAAATAAAAACTACACAAGTTTTCTCTATTTTATTCTCTATTTCATGGAAAAATTGTACAAAACCTACTTAATTCGGAATAAAGTGGCAGCATCTGAGTTCTGGGAATTCCCCTCAATTTTATTCTTCAATACATACGCTAGTCTTGGTCTCTCATTTTGTGCATAAAGTTTATTTGTGTTTAAAGTTAGAAGTGTTTAGATGTTTAATAGAAGAAATCGAAAAATTTTTTGTTTTTTAAGTTTTGGTGCGTAATATAAATTTATTAAATTTTGCTGATAGGTAATTATGGGAAAGCCTGAGGAAGGACCTCCCAATTCTTGTGATGTATTGAAGGAATGAATGATAGGTAATTTACAATTTTTCATCATCTAATTTATTAACTATAATTCAAATATTTTTTCGTAAGCTTTACCACGATGTTGGATAATTCAACTAAAAGGAAAGCTATCTCTTTGGATACTAAGATCCAAATTTTAGATCGTCTTACAATGGAGAAGGTTCAACATCCATAAGTAAATATTTTGGTTTGAACGAAGCTACCGTAAGAACCATCAAGAAAAATAATGCTATTAGAAGAAAATCTGTGCTTTCTGGAACAAAATTGAGCGTTAAGTCGTCATCGTACACGAGAGATATTGTAAAAGTGAAGATGGAAAAGGCACTAGTAATGTGGATAGAAGATAACTCGCAAAAAAGAATACCTCTAAAGGAAATACCATCAAACAGATGGCATTACGAATATATAAAGCAGATTCAAGAAATGAAACCAACCACATCAGCTCAGTTAAACAAAAATTATGAATTTTCTGCAAGTACAGGTTGGCTTGCAGAATTTCTTCAAAGACACGCGTTTCATAATGTAAAGATAAAAGGTGAAGTTGTAGATGAGCCGTCTGCTAAAGAATTTTGTTCAAAATTGGCCCAAATCATTGAAGATGATGTGGATACACTCCTGATCAAGTTTGAAATGCAGATGAAATTGGTCTTTTTTTTGGAAAAAAATGCCGAGCAGAATCACAAAAAACTATTAGTGGCTTTAAAGCAGCTAAGGATCGTGTAACCTTTCTATTTTACAGCAACGCTTCAGGAGATCGTATGTTAAAATCGCTGTTCATCAATCGATCCTTAAGATCACGGTTAATGAAAGGTGTAGATTTGAATAAATCGCCAGTGTACTTGATGGCAAACAAAAAAGCCTGGGCTACAACAGAAATTTTTAATGAATGGTTCCATAAATGTTTTGTTCCAGAAGTTAAAACGCTATTTGAAGGGGAAAAAAAATCTCGAATTTAAAGTTCTTTTGATTATAGACAATGAGCCTGGCTATCCTGTTTTGGAACACCCAAATGTGCAATTTTATTTTCTGCCGCCTAATACGACATCCTTAATACAACCAGTAGACCAGGGTATAATTGCAACATTTAAAACCTACTACGTAAGACGAACATTCCAATACATTTTGGATAAAATAGATAAGAATAAAACACTAACAGTTATTGATGTGTGGAAGAAATTTTCTATTTAGATTCTATCAGACATGCTGGATTGACGTTATCAGAATTAAAACCATCAACTTTAAATGCACGCTGTAAAGCTATTTGGCCAGAATGTGTAAAAAACAAAGATCCTATACCAGTGGTTACCAACACATGGGTCGCGAAGGGTTTTCTGTGGGGTCGCCGGGCAGTGGTGAGCTATGAAAATTAAAAAAAAAAATCAAGTCATCGCGTCCTGCACAGAGATTTGTTTGCGTAAACGTGTAACGATCTTTCGTTCGTCGGGTTAGCTTCTTGTGAGGTCCAGGTTCATGCGCAGTTCGGTGATTGGCTCTACGGAATGCGGGAATAAAGAATAAACAGAATGAATGTAGAGAATGACATGAGGTTGGCATTAACGAAAACTGAACCGCGAATTTCTAAGCTTGTTAATGAGTTACAATTTCAATCATCGTATTAAATATGTCGTAAATTAACATTATTTTGAATTATACTGAAAAATCTATTTTCGATGTGTTTTCATTTACCCTATTAAAAAGCCTATTTTTAATGTATCGGGATCGCGGGTCACTTTGCCTCTATAAAATGGGGTCGCCACTCGAAAAAAGGTTGGAACCGCTGTCCTATACCCTTAAATACGACTGAATATCCTAATAATATCACTTTAGCACATGCAATTGGTGGAGAAGGATTCGATGATTTATCGTTTGCAGATATTGATGAATTACTGGTGGATAAAATGGGGCGGGGGTGGCTCAGTCGGTAGCGCGCCAGGCTCGTAATCTGTAGTTCCCAGGTTCGAGTCCCAGCTGGGTCAGCGTTGAGATTTCCGCAAAATTCCCCGCCGTGCCCACGGTCAGTAGGGGACACCGATGGGCTTGGAAAGGCCGCCGTCCGTCGGATGGGACGTTAAGCCGTGGTCCAGTGTGCTGGAGAGCCATACCCTGTGGACGTTAAAGAACACATTGGATGGCCTTGACGAAAGGCTACCATCTGTCTCCTCCCCCAACTATCTCTGAGCCTTCGGGGTCCTTGTGACCTGGCATTTAAGCCCATGGTGTGCAAAAAAGTGCCGCTCAGAGGTAAAACAACCCAACTGGTTGACAAAGCTCTTAGCGAAGATGAAATAATAGAAGTTATCCTTGAGACTCTTGATGAAAGAGAAAAAAAGTGATGGTGATGAAGAGGTTCCACTCACTGCAGGTTTAATTAAAGAAGTAAAGTTAGTAAAAGAAGTAAGGCTAGTAAATTGGAAAGCGATTTTCTTACACATGATCCCATTGTCGAACGAGCTGAGCAGTGTAAACGTGAACTGAAGTCATGTATGGCGCGTTAGCAAGAATTATACAAAGATCTAGTCAAAGCAGGATCTCAACGATTGATTCGAGTTCGTTGTTAAAACTAATCAGAATCACTGGAAACAAGTGATAATTTGGCTCCCCATGTCACAGAGAGTATTTCACCATTGGGGTATAAACACGACGGTCAAAATGTTTCAAGCGACGAAAGTGATTTAATTCCAGCCTTACGCAAACGAATGCGTCTATTGTCAGACGTGACAAAGAATAAAATTTTTGGAATTTTTTCTTAAAACTATTCAACTGAACATGTTTATGCAGCTTTTAAGGATTCGCGAAAAGATTAATTTGTTTTTTAATAAATCTTCTACCGTTCTAAATAAATTCTAGTTAATAAGCATATTTAAGTCATTTTTTTGCACTTTTGTATTCTTGAATTAGTGACATTATTATTTTCTTTATGAAGGATAATTTACTTTATATATATATTATTATCTTTATAGGTTTATAATATAAAAATGTGTTTAAATGAATAAAAATCAAATAAAGATTTAATTAAACATTTTGATATAATTTGTTTGAAAACAACTTATTATTTGTACTGGGTTTTCACGTCTGGAACCAATCTTCTATTTTTTCATATGCACTGTATTTTTTTTTTTTACATGGTTTTTTCGGGAACCTATCTACCGTGTAAAAACAGAATTGGATGTACTTGTATAAATCGTCGACTGGCAGGACAGCTAACTTCTTCGAGGTTATATCAAAAATTCATTTTTGCTGTTTGATAATTAAATATGAATTATGATTTCTATGTTCTATTCGAAAAGATTTATCCGCATATAAAGTTAGTTTCCCTGTTCTTTTTCAGAATTTATAATAACTGTCATAATTATAATGAACACCTTTCAACCAAAGCACAATTCCCAAATTAAGACATTTTAAATTCCCCTCATTTCTATGGAAACGCATATGTTCCTAAACTCAGGAAAGTGTTGTTATTGAGCATAAGTGAGTTGCAAAATCGAAGAAAGATGCGACGAAACCATCTTTATCTTTAAGGAGTGAGATTAATTACTGCACACTGCATTAACGGCCACAATGTTCGATATGCTCAATTTCCAGATACAAACTTCGGTTTCTGTATTTTTGGAATTTTTTCTTAAAACTATTCAACTGAACATGTTTATGCAGCTTTTAAGGAATCGCGAAAAGATTAATTTGTTTTTTAATAGATCTTCTACCGTTCTAAAAATAGAAATACTTATGAATCTTTCCTCTACCCCCAGCCTTCAATTACGATGCAATTTGGCTGGAAGATCTTTTTGAAATCTTTGCTAACTGTGGTTATTAAAGCTCTTTTTGCACAATGCGAAAAATATTCATTGTTTAAAAAATTCCTCGATTCATTTTCTGCTATAAGTCTTAGCAAGTTAAATATCTCTGATCCACCGTATCGTTCATTAAGAAACAAGTAGTTAAAATAATGATTTCTCAAAATACATTGCATAAATCTATAACATTCGTGTGAGTCTCTATTAGTCGTTCGATACTGAATAGTTGACATCCTCAATTGAAGCTATTTTTATAATTCAAAGACAGAGAAACTCACATTTGTGTAGCTAGGATATTGATAATAAATAGAAAAGTGTGGAAACAAAACAAAAAAAAAACGTACCATCTGTTTCCCGGACTCGGGAATTTGTGGTTATGCGCCAGTTGCCCGCAATTCAGGTGAGGCCCAATTCACACTTGCTTAAGTAAGGTTACGAAGGAAGTTCAATACCTCATTTCTACATGCTTCTTCCTCGTACTAACATAGAGCAGGACTGAACGTAAGTAACAAATATTGGAAAATTCGGAAATATTTTAGCAAAAGTCAAAAATCGACATTTTGTGAATCATAAATTATATATGATATAGTAGTTAAATGTCTAGTGAATCTGATACTGCTAATTTTATTATGTTTAATTAAAAACTTCTTTAATCCTAAAGTTTAATTTTTGTTCTAAAAAGTATTTGAAAATTAATTTTCATATCTCTATTTTCAAATTTGTTCAACTGCTCTTGAAGATTTTGTGAAAGCACTATTTTATGCCATCATGGCATAAAAAATATTTTTTGGAATATAGGGAAAAATAGGTATTTAAAAAAAAACTATCTTCCTATATGCGCCCTAAAAAGTAAAAAATAAACCTGAAACATACCGATGGTGCAATCAGTCACTGAATTCGTATTCATTTCTACTCAACAAGATTGCTGGGGGCCTTTCTTCCTTTAAAGTGAATACGAATTCAGTACCATCAATACGTTTTAGGTTTATTTTCTACTTTTTAAGGCGCATATAAGAAGAAAAATTAAAAAATTAAAAAAAATACCTATTTATAATTTTCTTTGTCACTATTAAAAACACCTACTTTCAGAAGCTTTGATCTGATACACGACGAATCATAAACATCGACCACATTTTTCCTCGCCTTTCGTTTGGAGTCGTGTTTGAGGTAGCCCATGACATTTTTTTAAAGTATAAGCAGAATTTTATTAACACGTTTAATAAGCGACGCAGAACTTTACACCAATAAGTTTGTTAAATCTTACCAACTCTATATTTAATACTTAGCGCTTCGCTAACACTAAATCTACTTTACCAGTCAGTAGTAGTAGTAAATATATTTATTCATCATCATCGTCATCTCACAAAACACAAATATGGAGAGATTTTATACATTTGACCCTCAAAGCTAATAGCTTATTTGCAGGAAATATTGATGAGCATTAGTTTTCATACATAAATGTTCATACATAAATTTCAAAATTTCATACATAAGACATCATAACGAGTTATATCTCAAATTAAAAGATAAGGTCGATCCCCGCGAAAATACGCCCCTTTTTTTTTGGGGGGGGGGCATATTTCAAATGGCATTTATGCCATTCGAAACAGTCTACGACGGTTCTCATGAGCTTTCATTTGATATCAAACTCGTAATTTTAGGCTCTCACGTTCGGATGATATAGCAGAACAATCGTTTTCATATTTCCCCTTTTCAGACAAGAAACAGGGAGGCGAAATTATTTTAACTTGTAACATACCCCATGTTGCAAGCTTACATTTGACGCATAACTTGTTACATTCGGTCCTCGCGTTTCGAAGATATAGCGGAACAATCTTTTTCATATTTCCCATTTTTTTTAAAGGAGAAGGAAGAATGCCGGGTTCATTTTGTATTCCCCGTATCACAAGTTTTCATTTGTTGCATTGCTTGTTACTTTCGGCTCTCGCGTTCCGCAAATATAGGGGAAAATCGTTTTCATATTTCCGTTTTCTATGGGGGAAGTAAGCATATGGGGTCAATTTTTTATAGTCTATGACACTCCCCGCGTCATAAGTTTTCATTTGACACATAAATCACCTTGTCCGTCGCGTTCTAAAGATATCGTGGAACAACTGTTTTGATAAACTGACAAATGTCGAGTGAAAAACAATAGGAAGTAAGTAATATCCTTTCACGAAGAGCGAAAAAAGAAAAGTTGCGCAAAGTACTGCATTAAATTTCATATGAGGGTACTTATCCTACTGCAACATTTAAAATCTGGAAGAAATTAAGTACAACCGAGTTGTTTTGGGGTTGGGTTGTTTTCCCTATTTGCACACAATGGGCTAAATGGCCAGGTCACAAGGACATAGAGGACTCAGAGAAGGGCATTGTTAGGAAGATTGATGGTAGCCTCCTGTTAGGCTATCCAACGCATTGTTTAAAATACACAGGGTATGTTTCTCCTGCACAGGGGGACATGGCAGCTTCACGTCCCATCCGACGGATGGCACCATTTCCAAGCCATTCGGTGTCACCTTTCTGACCGAGGGCAGAGTTGGGGTTAGCGGCGAAAACTGTCAATCGAAGCTGGATTGATCTCTGAACGGCACTTTTTGCATACAATGGGCTAAATGGCCAGGTCACAAGGACCCCAGGGCTCGGAGAAGGTTGGGGGGAGGGCAACAAACTGTCTTTATGAAAAATGTGACGACAAATATCTAAATGAATCTATGTAAGTACTGAATTTTAGTATATTATAATAATTATATATTATATAATAATTATTTAGCATTTACAACAGTATTTAAACAGCTCTGCTAATTGAAGCAGCGGGCAGTCCATGTGAACAAATAATCATGTAAATTATCGAGCATATGGCTTTCAAAAACATTTGTTTCAAAAGATCTCATTTTTAATATTCTCCGTAGAAAAGTCGTTGAGACCGTTGGTAAATGTTATCCATTCAGATTGCTGTGATATAGTTTAAGATAAATCGCATTCATACCAGTTATTCACCCTTCAGCAATATGCTATTGTTTACTAAAAATATTGTATATCATTAACTTTGCAATTGAAATCACATATCTTTATTAATTATTTAGTATGCTACTATTATTTTTAAAGTTTAGAACCAATAAGCTCCATTTTCAGTACGATAATTTTTGTTCATTGGTTCACGTGCTTGCCTACGAATCAAAAGGATCTAGGTTCGAATCCAGAATAACGATACATGTTTCTTTCCTTGTATTGTCTTTCCGCTGAGGCCTCGTCTAGTACCTCCAGATTTTGTTAAGGACATATTATAATGGTTCCTGCCAGTTCTCTGTGACATGCGTAATATATTAACTTTTTAATGTCCGAAAATAACACTATTTTAACTGGTATTATTCAAAGCTAATTCATTCCATTGCAATTCGACATATTTTACAAAGTAGTCATTATTATGTAAAAACAAAATAGTAATTTATGAAAACTCTTCAATCTTTTCACATCATTTTCAAATACATAACTTATTGTACATCAATTATCGTTCCAAATTTCAGGAAAATAAAATTTTTTCTGTTTCAGTTATTCCTTTTAGAATTATTCTCCTTAAAATTTCTCCCTTTGGATAGATTTAGCTCTTGAAATTATACTGCTCACAAAAATTAGGGGATATTTCAAAATGAATATGAAGCGATGAAATATCCTCTAATTTTTGTGAGCAGTATATATGATAATTATTTCGTAAATATCCTGTACATATTCGATATTTGTTCATATATTGGTTTCACAACAGTATTTGCTTTCCTAATTTCCGTATAATCGGACAATTTTAACGTGAGAAATATTGTTGAGTTATTTTGCTGTTCCGCAACAGTGATACATACAGACTGTGAAACCTTTTCTTTTTGGTTGAAAATCATCTGCCTAAATAGGCATTTTTTTTTTAAATACTGATTTTTAAAATCATTTCCTTCATGTTAAAATTCAAAGAATTCGAAATGGAAATTTTGGTAAGCAATTATTTTTGCATAGAAACTATGCAAAAATCATTTAGAATTTCAACTGTGCACAGTTCACGCCATATTGCTTTTCAATGAGAAGCAGCAGTCTTGAAATTTGAAAATTGATATGCAGATTTGGCATCACTGCACAGGGCAAGAGATAACAATAAACAAAGTTATATGCAAATAAACAACGCTCTATGTCCCTATGTTTTACTGACATTTTATGAAAGAGGTGTTTTGTGTTAATATTGGGTACCGCATTTTGATAATACACAGGGTCACTATAAAAGAATACTAATATTTTAAAATGCTGTATTTTATGAAGTAATTAGATAAAAAAAATGTGTGTACAAAATGTCAAAAAATTCTCAGAGTTTCATTTTGTGTTCAATAGACTTCAATGTGGGGTCCAATGAAGAGCGATATTAAATTTTCGTCCCTACTTGGCATGTTTAGTGTAACACTTGCAACAGCTGAAATAATTCTTTCCTTAAGCGCTGTAAATTAAGAATTATTTCGGAATAAAATATCTTTAATGTATTCCAAAAATGTATAAAAAAAAAAAGCCCAGTTTCAAATCCGAACTTTTCGGAGACCACAAGATTTAGTCCAGAGTTTTGAAATTTAGCATTTAAGACATTATATGTAATATTAGCACCAATCATGTGATACTAACTCCACGACGTCATCACAAGCAAACTGCGAGAGTTCCTTGACATTTTGAACACACAATTACTTTTGTTGCTTAATCGTTTAATAAAATAACACTAAAATATGGGTATTATTTTACAATGGCACTGTACTTGCATTAATAGCTTATATTAAGTAAGCAAATATGAGACTGCAAAACAAATAATTACGACTATAAAATCGAAATGTAGCCCGCAAATATAAGCTTGGGTTGTTTTACCTCTGAGCGGCACTTTTTTGCACACCATGGGCTAAATGGCCAGGTCACATGGACCCCGAAGGCTCAGAGAAGGTTGGGGGAGGGGACCCACTGGAACAGCTGTTGGGAGACAGATGGTAGCCTCCCGTCAAGGCCATCCAGCGTGTTCTTTAACGTGCACAGGGTATGGCTCTCCCACACACGGGGCCACGGCTTAACGTCCCATCCGACGGACGGCGGCCTTTCCAAGCCCATCGGTGTCCCCTACTGACCGTGGGCAGGGCGGGGAATTTTTGCGGAGAAAAATCTCAACGCTGACCCAGCTGGGACTCGAACCTGGGAACTACAGATTACGAGCCAGGCGCGCTACCGACTGAGCCACCCCCGCCCCACAAATATAAGCATTTCATATACTTGGACTTTTATAGAAGTCATTGAAATGAAATGTAAGCAAGTTGGAAATAAAGGATTTAGTTATCTATAGATATTGTCCTTGCCTCTTGAGACATTTGATCCAGTATGAAATTAGTAGTTTGATATGCTCTTTCCTAGAGTTACTTTGCTATTGCATGAGGAAGTCTGATAGTGCATTGCACCTCTTCGTCAGACTTCTGAATTTTTTCGTGGCATTTTTTAGATTTCCAGAAACGTGAAAAATCTAACAAGAGCAATACCAGGATTGCAGGAATGTTCTAGGTATTCCAAACCATAACTTTTCAACGCTGGTATTGTTACTTGGGCCGTATGGGAGTGGACGTGAATGATGAAATCTATATAATGCTGATACAATTTCAATAATGATCAGTGTACATAGGATACTGTAAAACTCTAAAAGAGGCGCAGCTTTTGTACCTTTGCATTTCATATGTACTTCCCCACTGAAATATTTTTTTCGTTTTCTTATTATAATTATACAATGCTGCTTTATATATTTACAAGCAAAAATACTGAAACAAATAATGACGTAAAATGTTTATCACATCTTCGTTTAAAATCGCTTCGGAGCATCTGACAATACACTCTATTGCCACGCGTTAATCAGACTGTTCCCTCGGTTTTCATAACTAGTTTTAAAAATATTTTAAGCAGAAGTCTCTTTGTTCTCAAAATAAATAACTCTGCATTTGATGCGGTATTAAAAGTAAAGTTTTACTGCTCTTCACTACTAGTGAGTAATTTGACGTGGAGGAGCCTTCTCTCTGGTGTCAGTGCTTCAAAGAGCTCACTAGAAAGCATATTACGTATAATGTGTATAGGCATCCATAGCTGAAGAATTTCGTCGTTAAAAATGCTCACTACGGTACAAGAACGACTTCAGTCTCTCACTGCTTCTACGATCCGCAAATGAAGTACTTAGGGAGCGCTGCCTGCTCCTGCTGGCGTCGCCGGGGAAGCTCGACGCGAGTGAACTTTAACATTTCCGGAATGAAGACCTTTGGTATAGTAGGACGACTAGCTGGCCAAAAAAATTGGCTGCTGCTGGTAGCGTTGGTGGAGGTTGCTATCTTGGTTGCCTTAATGTCTCACCTAATGTGCAGGAAGTGTTAGATATCGCACCAACAAAAAACATTTTCATTGCTTTTTTTTGGTTGTCCCCTGTGGTTGCAGTTTTCTCGCACTTGCGGAAATAGCACACCACGAAACGTCATCACAGAGAATCCATTGTTTGTAGCGTCTTGCGCATTGTTGATCGATAACACGAAAGACCACAGACACTAAAAAAAAGGGGAGGGGGAAAGATATGAGAGGCACGAACTAAAATTTGTACTCGACTTTTTAGAAACTTTAAATTAAAGCTTCCTTTCATGAACCAAGCTGAAAGTTAAAAAATTGGTACTTGATTAACTTTGTTCTTAATTCACCCTTTGCAGGAATATCCTTTTCGAACTGACAAATGATCTAACACAAGTTCTCAGCAGATGGCACATAGTAACTCTAAAAATGGCACATGGCCACTCATCAAGACAAATAAAATTGACATTCTTGGTTTAAATTTCTTAATTAAAACATAAATCTTTAAAATGCTTCTATCTAAGACCTAAAGCATTTTAAATTGAAACAATCAAGAGCAAACAGTGGTCTCGATTTAATGGTGACATTAAAAGTTTGTCGATTTTCGCAACACTAAAATTGCAAGACCCGATAAAGTCGATAAGAACTTAATTTTATTTGCAAATAATTTTATAAGGAATGATAATTGACTTGACGCGGAGGCACATCTTCTTCCTGAGAAAAGTTCTATATGAAACTTTTACTTGGAAAAGTGGCGCACGTTAACTGTAACATTGAACGAAACTATCCAGTCTCCTACTAACACTACAGATGCATTCTTCAAAAAATTTCGTGTAAGGTGAAATCGTGTTATAGTCCGATATGAATTTCTCATTCAAAATAATGTAAATTGCGGGGATGTGTTCCAGAATCTTAACCTGATTGGCATAAAATAAAAAACATTCCTTTACTATGATTATGCTTTGTGCTTTAAATATATTTCATATATGTAGCTCATTTTTACCGAAAAAGGTAGAAAAACTTGGCTAAATGCAGTTTTACTATATGTTACGTATTGTCAAATGACTATGTTTATAAGCGTTTCTAATGGGCACATCACAAGTTAAAATCTTTAACCAATAAAGGTGAATTTATATATACTCGGTCAACGCCAATTAAAATGCTCACTGTTGTTTACAAATAATATGGCCAATTACACTAATTTGTATAAAAATGGGAAAAATCTTTTTGGAAGTGCTGAAATTATGAACAAGTCAGATGGGTGAGACCAAGAAAAGCATCCAAGATTATATTATATATATGGTAAATGCAATAATACAAACGAACGCAGAGAGGAGTAGCTGAGATATCATGCTCAACGGAGAACAGGTCGTGTTACTTGAAAACCAGCCCTCTTTAATAATCGT
The DNA here is from genome assembly GCA_038380435.1 of Ryuthela nishihirai. Taxonomy (NCBI): domain Eukaryota; kingdom Metazoa; phylum Arthropoda; class Arachnida; order Araneae; family Heptathelidae; genus Ryuthela; species Ryuthela nishihirai. The sequence goes on along the minus strand of JAWZYU010000024.1, from coordinate 39,476,065 downwards.
ATTAATCGGGGGCTAGGTGTACGAATAAATTGTTAGACACAGCAATGACATCTGTAAACTTGGGTTAATTTCTACATTATATTTTTATGTAGTTATCCTACTTTTCATGTAATGTTCCTTAACAATTTTTTACAGCCAAGGATGATGGAGACAACCCCCTTTTTTTTTCCTTTCATCCTTTTTCGCTAAAACTACTAGAGTAATTAACTACTAGTACGTATGAGTACTAGTAGTTAATACGTAGTACGAATGAGTTCGGTCTCCAATTGCGATTATTACTGAGCTTGAACATCAGCTTTGCGGTAGAATTTTTTTTTTAACACAATCACTCTTTCAAGTCAATAGGTATCTTTCTTCTCCCGAGGTCCGAATGAGGGTTCATCATCCTGAAGCAGCCATGGGCTACGGAGGTCCAACCAGATAGTGCAATTTAATTCTCCAAGCATATCTGTCCTGAGCTACATCTGCTGCATCTGGCCACTGCACACCAATTCTAACAAGGTTCTGTTTGACATTGTCTGCCCACCGCATCCTAGGTCTCACCCTCTTTCTGAGGCCTTCAAGCACACTGTTCATAACCCTATTCGCTAATCTATAATTATCCATATGGGCAACGTGGCCAAACCAACGGAGTCTCTCACTACACAACGGAGGTTGCCGACTCCTTTGTCTAACCTCATCGTTACAAAGTTGAACCACCTAATGCCCAAGATATTGCGTAAGCATCTAGTTTCTTGTTATCTTGTTTACAAAGCCTCCAAGTTTCACTACCATAACTAACCCTAGAAAGAACCAAACTATTACACAATCTAATTTTAGTCTTTAGGTGTACACCTATTTCTCTACATTCTCCAGAGATCCTTAAAAGTCCCGGCAGCAATCCCTATTCGTCTGTTAATTTCATGCCGCACATCACCAGTATCTGTTGCATAGCTCCCAAGATAATTAAACTGTGACACCTTCTCAAGAGTGCAGCCATTCAGATTAACTGAACCACAATCTGCATGACCAATTTTCATCACTTAGTTTTCTCTCTGTTTATAACCAAACCTACTCTACTACCAGTCTCAACAACAGCTAGAATGAAAGTTCATCTCATCAACATCATTTGCCAAAAGGGCTAAATCATCAGCATAATCTAATTCAGCAATTTTCGTATCTCCAGTCCATTTAAGGCCAAAATCTTTCCCTTGAAGTGAATTTCGCATAACATAATCAACAACCAAGCTAAAGAGAAAAGGAGACAAAATGCACCCTTGTCGAACACCAGAAGTAATGCTAAACCAATTGCTACAAGCCTTACCAACTCTCACAACACAACTCAGTGCTATTATAGAGAGCTTTCATTATGTTAACTAACTTGTCTGGTATACCATTTATTCACAATCAACCACAAATTATGTCGATCAACAGAGTCAAAAGCCTTTTTGAAATCGACAAAGCTAACAACCAAAGGTTTCTGAAACTCTAAACATTTCTAAAGAATCTACCCGACTGAAAATACTACACATCCCCTACCACTTCAGAATCCACATTGCTCATCACGCAATTGACTGTCAACCAGATTCTTAATTCTATTAAGCACAATCATGTAACGAACTTTACCTGGAACAGAAAGTAGGCCGATACCCTAATAGTTATTAGAAGAACAGCGATCACTTTTTTAAAAATAGGGATAATAATAGCTCATGAAAAATCCTTAGAAACCATGCTTTTTTTCATAACAGATATTCAAAATTTCAGTCATCCATGTGGTACCGAAACATTCCTAACTCTAAGCATTTCCGTAGTAATTTCATCTACCCCTGGGGATTTATGTAGTTCAAGTTTAGAAAGAACTAAAATAAATTGAGACTGTGTTAGAGGGCCAACATTAAATCCAGCTCAGCCCACCTAGCCATGACAGAATCCTCATCTTATATAACCTTACCTTATTTATCCTTCAATTACTGTATACCTGTCTGTTTTCTACCACACAAAACATTAACTACCTGGTACAGCTTTCTGCTGTTGTGCTGTCTAACTGCTTCTTTGACTTTGTCAGCTGCTGATAAGAATCTTTGGCTTGATGGCTTGGCTAATTTATCCTTTACACATTTATTAAGCTTTCTGTAATGCTTTCTATAGTATTACAGAGACTTACTATTTCTATTTATAAATTTTATTATTATATTAATTAAGGTATTGATTAAGGACATCCTTGCAGTACTTTCTTTCTGAACTAAGCTCAAGTGCCTTATCACTCAAGTAATTTTTCCTCTTCTGCTCCTTTTTTCGTAAAAGAGTACTGCTAGTTTCCAAAAAAAAATCTGTTTAAAACGGTCCCATTCTTCCTCAACTGCAATAGCAAGCAAACCACGACTGTCATAATGACTAGGTAACCTATCATGGTAAAGCTTCTGCATTATCACAGGGGATTGGTGCATCGCTTTCCTTCTAGTGATTACCTATTACACCATTACAGATATATTTATAAACTTACTGGACGGGATAAGGTTCTGAGCTTGATTATGGATCCTGAATTTGTTGGACTGGTGGGATTCTGTGGAGAGAATATCTGCTGCTGTGTTATCTGTTTCTTTGTTGTGGGTTGACAGCCCCAAGTGAATAGATTCACAGGATTTATTTTATCATTTCACAGAATTGTATTATTCACAGGATTGTATTATTCTTTCAGAGCTTCAGAATTAAAAGTAAATTTTTTAACCTTAGCACAACACTTCTTAAGTTTAAGTTGCGAGACACTTTTAACAAGGTAATGGTCAGATAACGTTGCCGATTGCCATTGCAGCTACTAATACCAAAAAGGGCCTATCACCTCTCCCGAAAGATCAGAGTGAGTTCCAACTTTAACACTGAAGTCACCTAAAACAAGAGTAATATCTCCTCTTTGGACAGAATTCAAAATATCCTGAAGTTGTCCGTAAAACCTATCCTTCTCATCCTCAGTGGGGGCATAACATTCAAGTCTTTAATGCTTGTCTGAAATTTTGCTGTAAGAAACCTTTCATTAATGCACTCATATCCTAGAAGAGCATCACTGGCGTGTTTGCTGAGAAGTAGACCTACGCTTGTGTGATGCTTATTATTTCCCTCCCTGAAAAGAGAAATTTTAGACTATTCTTAAGAATTTGACCTTTATCTGTCCATCGTCTCTTGCAAGCCGAGAATATCTAAATTATAACGGGGGAATTCTTGTGCGAAGACATCAAAAGAATAAGCTCTGTACAGAATCCTCGCATTCCAACTACCTATGGAGAGAAAACGATTAGTGGGATGTTTAAAGAAACTATGTTTATTGAGAGAGGGAATGCCAACAGTAACAAAAGCAGTATCAGTATCCCCTAATCGCAGGCAGGGGGCAAAGACTCATTCCCCCGCCACTAAAGGCTGAAGCCATCTACACTGGAAGACTTCCTCCAATGTAGAATTTGACAATGCCCGTAGAAGCAAGATTTCAGGTGCCTTCGATGACCTCTGCTCAGGATAATCCACCAGCTGATAAAACAAATCCTGTGAATCTATTCACTTGGGGATGTCAACCCACAACAAAGAAACAGAAAACACAGCAGCAGATATTCTCTCCACATTAGCCCACCAGTGCAGCAAATTCAGGAACCATAATCAAGCTCAGAGCCTTAATCCCGTCCAGTAAGTTTATAAATATGCCCGTAAATGGTAGCTAGGTAGTCACCGGAAGGAGAGCTATGCACCAATCCCCTGCGATAATGCACAGAACTGGCCAGGCCTAGCACCTAATATCCGACCCCGCCTTCTCGTAGTGCAGGCCATTAGTACCTTTCAAAAGACTCTCTTGTGGCAGTGAACGGAAGGGGGGGGGGGGCTGCCAGATTAGTGTGGCTACTACTATTTGTACTTCTCTTTTTTACTACCCTACTGACAACTAGTGTGCCAGATTAGTGTGGCAACTACTAGTGGACAACTATTGTTACTTCTTTTTTTTCTACCCTACTGAGGACTGGTCAACCACACAGGGTTCTTGTGCTGACCATATAAACTTACTGCACTGAATGAGGGTTAGCGGAAAAAATTCTCAACCAGGCACACTTGCGCAGGGACTCGAACCTGGGAAATGCAGATTAGAAGCCTGGCGTGCTACCAATTGGGCCTATCCCCCAACTTAAAGGAAGGGGCACAATCTACAACATTCCCCATATCAAAAGCTTTCATTTGACATAACTGGTTACGCTAGGCTCTCGTGTTTGGAAGATAGAGTGGAACAATCGTCTACCCATTTTCCCCAAGGGAAAATACATGGGATAAGTTCGTTCTTCATTCACTGTTTCCAGGAATATCTATTTTGTGTACATTATAACACTCCCTAATCAAAAGCTTCCATTTGGTACGTTTACGATGGGCCACGGAGTTGGAACAAGTGTTGGCAAATCCACAACCGACGGAGGCGCCGATCGACAAACAAATAAGCGAAAAGCAATACTCCACCTTATTCGGGGCTCGAACCTAAATCCCTTTACTTCGTAGCAAGAATGCTAAGTACTCTGCCATTAGGATGAATTGCAATTACAAAATATGTACATAAAAATTTTGGGACAATCTGCTACAAGCATTGAAGAATTTATTTTCTTTAAAAATCTGTCAATCCTCTAAAGTCAGAATCTTTATAGAATACTACCGAAAAAAACATAATGATACTATTTTCTTACACTAAAAGGTGGATCTAGGGGGAGGAAGGTTTTCTACTGTAAATATATTAATAAAACTGTTCAAACTAAGTACAGTGATAAGAAGTAAAAAAAAACTTGTAAATTTTTCCGAAATATGTGCAATTTTGTTAAAAAGAAATTACATTATCTAGAATGAACTAAAAAACACTGCACTATTTGAAGAAAACTTTTTGTAAAGAATACGAAAGCACTCTTCCTATCCGTTACGATTTAACCTAAGATTTTACCCTACACATAAGATTTTTCATTTCTCGATCTGGTTCCGCTTACATTTTATGTGTGTTTATAAAAATAATTTAAAATGTTAAAAAAAAATAAATTATAAAAGAAATACTTAAGAAGGTGAATGGTAGATAATAATGACACGTATATACACTATTTTTTGCACAAAAGCGTAATCTGCTGAAAGGGCCTTGGCAAGCCAGGAGCGAATGGAACATCTGCCCACGCAATGGAACTCAAGGATCCAATTCCAAATTATTATATAGTAATTTTTTATTACATGTGCAAAAACTTGTAATAATTCTTCAATAGGGAGCAATATATCACTCTTGTTCCAGATGCGAAATTGACTAGGTAAGGCCCTGTCTTTTGAGACTTACGCAGTGAAACTCGCAGCATATGTTGAATTTTAAATGCGCATTATGCGAATTATCGACGAAAACGTACCTAGAATTCATTTAAATATTTGTTTTCCTTTACTCAAGATTCCGTTTTAACAATTTAAAATGGGTTCACATTTTATTTATATAGGTTCTATTTTTTAAGGTGGCTTTTTGGTTTTATTAATAAGGTGGCGTATAGGTTCTATTTTTTAAGGTGGCTCTTCTTTAGTATCATCCGGCTAACATTGCATAAATGAGCAAGAAAAAAAATTAATGTCTCTAAATTAGAGATGAGAAAAGTTCAAATTTTTGCTCAATCTCGTAATGTACGAACCTGGGCTCGCCCGAACTAATTCGATAGATAATTACTTAGTCAGAGTTAGTTTGCACAGAAAACAAATTCTTACACATCATATGACGTATACAAAAAAAAAAATGCATGCCGTAAACCTTTTTTTTTCGTTCTTCGTATTATTGACTATTAAAATCTTTAAAATAATTATTTGGAGACAAATTTAAATGAGATGTTTAAAATGATGACGTAAAAATGCTATTTGGAATTAAAAAGACTAGAATTCGCATAAACTGACAATTCTTGAGCAGAATCATTTATAAATGAGGCGATTCATTAATGAAAGGGAGAATACCTAAAAAAATGCTAATTACAAGGATAATGAACATCTTGTCATGTACCATATGGTGAAACAGCAAATATAGGGACGAATGTAATAAGATCACTATGATTCTTCTTTATTACCTTGCACATTTCTGTCTTACATAATTCATTAGGCATTGTTTCTCTTCTGAAGATATTCCAATACTTTCAGCAAACGTGTTTATCACACTGTGCGTTTCACGAAGAAAACGATGGGCTTATTAAGAGAACAAGAGTATTAGGTAATATACTTGAGCTCAACGTTTCGACGTAATGACACTGGAGAGTAAGTCATCCGACTGCCGGAAGTATGACTATCTTTATCCCAAACTCTGTTTCCTATCTCTGGAGGATTCTCTGTGAGAGTTAAGGATTAACAGGAAGTCCTAGCAGCCCGTTATTTTCGCAGACTGCGAGTGTCCCCATTTCACCTGGAGACAGACAGCGGAAGCACCACGCACACATCTGGTCGAAGCAATCCCCGCCCTCACCACGAATCTCTGCTGTCAGACCCCCTTCCAACACCACGTGCCATGTCACTAGTCTTATAAATAGCTCACCCAGCTTCTTACTTTCCGAAGCTCTTCAACGCCCTTCTCACTCAAGATCTTTTGTTACGGGAAGATTACGGTCTTCGTGAATTTCCCTATTTTTTTTACGAGTCGCGCTATTATTTCGCACTCTTCTAAGGAACTGCTGTGAAATATCGCCATGCTAAAAACGGTTACTTGCTCAAATATTACAAATATATTTTCTGTCCCTTTCATTTCTTAAAGAACTATCTCTTCAGATTACTTACAGAAAAGAACGATCAGCCCTAATTATGGTCCGAACTAATGATAACGCTGAGATGCAATTAATATTATTTTGGTCATAAAACTTGTTCTCACTGCCGAACACCAAGAATAAGTTCAGGTTTGAGCCTCATTACATAGGTGATCGGATGTTTCACACTTGAAACATAATTAACTATTTTTTGAGGAAAAAAAATATTGAAATGAGCAGGTCAAAAGAAACCAACGTCCTCTTTCCTCTAAAGCTAGAGACAAGGCTTGTGAAGAGGACTTACAAAGCAACGGTTTATGGAGCAGGTGGCCACCTCTTATCAAGGCCATTCAGTTCGTTTTTTTTTCTACGCGCACAGCGTATGAATCTCGTTACAAAACGAATGTCTATCTAAAGCTCCATTCGAAAGGAGTCCTCCTCATTGAGAGAAGGGGGGGGGAGCTGAAATTTAAGTGTTGGCATATTTAAGACCCGAAACTCCGTGCCTGGCACCTACCAGCCTGGTGCACTGTCCTGTTAGATAAGCTTTGGTACTAAAAGGTCACATCCACGACAGTTTATCACAATTTATATAGATTGCATTTTATCTGATTACGGGTCCATATAATATCAATTTCACTACTGTATTTGTACATTTTTTTTTACTCGTTGAGAATCATTTATAATTCGTTTATTCTTAAATAAAATTCTCAAATTAAATTTCGTTTATTCTCAAATAAACAAAATTTATATTTATACGTTACTGGATTCAAAACATAATTTTTTTAGTAGCTTTCCTTAACATAACATACCTTACATAATTTAATGTTGCAACAGATACGTCATTTCTTAACATTAGATCGATGTCACTTCCGATGGGCAGCAAAGCTTGCAAGGCCATGTGTCCCTTTTCTCATTGAGTGCACGTCGCCTTTAAGCATAAATCTCAGCAATAATAACGTCGGCAAATTAATCTATATACTTCAGTTACTATGTTGCCGCCATAGCATACGAGATGGCAAGAGTTTTGGGGATAGGGAGTTGGCTCAGTCAGTAGTACGCCATCCTCGAAATCTGATGGTCCCAGTTCGATCCCAACAGTGTTTGCGTTGAGATTTTCTCCGAACTCCAGCTATGTTCGGGCTTGGGAAAGACCGTCGTCAGTCGAATGAGCCGTTATGCCGTGGTCATGAGATCAGATAAAGTGCACACTAAAGATAGTTGAAGTAGTGAAAGAATATTTGAAGAACATTGAAGTGCACATTACTGAATTGCATCTGCTGTCCCAACAGCTGCCAAGTTGTCCCCTTTTCTTACCCGCCTCTGTGCCTTTGGGATTCATCTAGGGTTACCAGATGCCAGAGTTCTAAAAGGAGAACAGAAAGTGCAGAAATGGAGGATAAAGGAGAGCATGCTTCCAATTTGTGTAATAAAACAAGTGTTTTCCTACCAAACATTATTTCAATTACCTACTAAAAGCCGTCACAAAAAAGGCATAATTCAAAGTATTAAATATACTTTAATTGCCGATTTTTATTCATACTTGATAAGCAATGAAGGGTTATTGGCCTTAACTGGCATAGTGATTAGTAACTATTTGCTGTTGCGGGAGGCAAACTTTATTTCTATTAACTACAACTAAGATAGTGGTCAGCAGTGACTTCGGTCTTCCTAAGGCATGTTCTGTATGAGAAGGCTTTACAAACTAGGAATAGTGCCTTAATTCTTTCAATGTCTTTTATGTTGTAAATAAAAAAAATAAAACTGCTGCCAACTTTCATAGTTTCAACTATCAGTGGACGGAAGCAAAATTTTATGCGATTTCTAAAGCATATCCTTTTTTTCAATCTGGCATGTAAATTGCACATATTAAGATTACAGAAAATACACACCGGCCACTGAATTAGAAACCTTTATTCAATACTGAGTTGGACCTTCTTTAGCCCGATTTACAGCACACATGCGGTTTGGCATAGATTCCACAAGGTGCTGGAGTGCCTTTACATCTACATTACTTATTACTAGGCGTTCATCAGACAGTCCTTTAACTGGCTCAGATTTGACGGAAGAGGGCTTTGCCCCCAGATCTGTTTTTCTAACATGTCCCATACATTCTCAATGGAGTTCAGATCCGGGCTTTGTGGTGGCCAGGCAAGATGGTGGAAGTCGCTGTCATGCTCGTTGAGCCACTACTGAACACATCTTGCGCGATGGGTTGGGTTGTTTTACCTCTGAGCGGCACTTTTTTGCACACCATGGGCTAAATGGCCAGGTCACATGGACCCCGAAGGCTCAGAGAAGGTTGGGGGAGGGGACCCAATGGAACAGCTGTTGGGAGACAGATGGTAGCCTCCCGTCAAGGCCATCCAGCGTGTTCTTTAACGTGCACAGGGTATGGCTCTCCCGCACACGGGGCCACGGCTTAACGTCCCATCCGACGGACGGCGGCCTTTCCAAGCCCATCGGTGTCCCCTACTGACCGTGGGCAGGGCGGGGAATTTTTGCGGAGATAAATCTCAACGCTGACCCAGCTGGGACTCGAACCTGGGAACTACAGATTACGAGCCTGGCGCGCTACCGACTGAGCCACCCCCGCCCCCCTCTTGCGCGATGGACAGTAGCATTGTCGTTCATGAAACAGCCGTCACCTGCTCGATAAAAAGTCAACACTGTAGGATGGATTTGATCGGCAACAATGTTCAGATAATCATTGGAGGACACCCGACCATCCAGGAATATCAGGGGATCCGTTCCGTACCAACGGAACGTGACCCACACCATGACACCGCCTCCAGAATCTTGAGTTGGAAGGTTTACAAGGCAAGCTGGGTCCATTGTTTCATGGGACTTCTCCAAACTCTCTGCCTACCGTCGGTATAGAACAAGGTGTACAGCGACTCGTCGGACCACATGAATTTTTTTTCAGTCTTCCAGTGTCGAGTGATGGTGTTCCTGACATCACTGTAGATGAACTTTCCGATTCTTCGCAGAAATCAGGGTTTCCGTACAGGCATGCGACTGCTAATACCGATCCTCTTCAATTCCCTGCGCACAGTTCGCTGAGATATGGATCGGGAACAGCCTTCATTGAATGCTTCGGTAATTGTTGCACACAGGAAGTCCTGTTTCTCCGTGGGTGGGGGGTGGCTAAATCGGTAGCGCGCCAGGCTCGTAATCTGTAGTTCCCAGGTTCGACTCCCAGCTGGGTCAGCGTGGAGATTTATCTCCGCAAAACTTCCCGCTCTGACCACGGTCAGTAGGGGATACCGATGGGCTTGGAAAGGTCGCCGTCCGTCGGATGGGACGTTAAGCCGTAGTCCGTGTGCGAGAGAGAGCCATACCCTGTGCACGTTAAATGCTGGATGGCCTTGACAGGAGACTACCTTCTGTCCCCCAAACAGCTGTTCCAGTGGGTCTCCTCTCCCAACCTTCTCTGAGCCTTCGGGGTCCTTGTGACCTGGCCATTTAGCCCATTTTGTGCAAAAACAGCCACCCAGAGGTAAAACAACCCAAACTACACAACATCAAACCAGTGATTTGTAGATGTAATTGGGTCCATGTGACCTGGCCATTTAGCCCATGGTGTGCAAAAAAAAAGTGCCGCTCAGAGGTAAAACAACCCAACCTGCTCCGGATAAGCCTTCTCAGATGACGGCGATCTCGTTCGTGATAGAATGTCATTGCGCCAAACTTACGCCTCTTCGACAAGCAATGTGGGTTATTTTTCCACTGATTAAAGATCCGAGATATCTCACCTTTTGAAAAACCAGTCAGCTCTGCCGTTTTTAAAATCGTCGCTCCAGCCAGACGGGCATCCACAATAAGCCCTTTATCGAACCCCGAAAGATTCTTTGTTTTTCCTATTGTGATCAACACTACTGACGATTATTCACGAACAAATAGTTGCCTAGAGCACGTGACACGTATTTTGCATATACGCTGCGCAAGTGACGTTTACGTATATCTGCATAAAGGTTTCTAATTCAGTGGTCGGTGTGTGTAGTAACTTTTACAATAAGAGAATTAATTTAACATTCACGATTTGCATTTACAACATATTATTTCACGGTTAACAGTAAATTATATTCTAGTCATGGATTCAAGAAATTTAAAAAAGGATATTAGGAAGAAATGACTGCCTTAATTTTAATTTGAAACATGTTATGAATTTATACAAAAAGGTGGACATTTCAAGTTTTTTCATAATTCAGGAAGGACACGAAATACAAAAGGACATGTCCTCCTTTTGGATGATATATGGCAACCCTAGATTCATCTGACCTGGCCATTTACTCCATTGTGTATAAAAAGAACGCTCAGAGGCAAAACAACCAATAAATCCTTAGGTTACTGCAAAACAGCCAAATGCCGATAAACTTGTTGATTTCGGCCAATGTGCAGAAATCGAAAAGGCATGAACTCTGTGAATATCTTGACTGTACCAAAGATGAGCAAATATTTGTGCTTTTTATCATAGCATGTAAGTCTCGTGCACGATGGCATTCAAGGTAGTACAGGTTTCATTCGTTTAGCTGAATAATATGTGGGTGCTCTATATTAGCTTTCGAACTTCGACATTTATTCAAAAGGTGCACTGAGAAAAAACTGTACATATTAAATAAAAATTCGAGGCGATCGTGTTTCCGTAATTAAGATCAGAGTTCAAACTGAAATACCGTCAACCACAATTTACATATTTGCGCTTTTGCGATCTTGTTTGTCTCGGAAATACAGTATTAATTAATATTATTCCTGAGCAATAGTCCAACTTGTTTTTTCTATTGCGTTCATCTCCATGAGGAAAAGAGGCATCCGAGAGCTTGTCATTTGATACTCTCCTTTCGTACATCGTCACAGAAAATTTATTGCTCCTCATTCCCATGGAGTGTAACCTACTTATGGCCCATAAGGAGAAGGCGGAGGAGTATGCGTTCTTAACATCTGGTTGAGAGTGAGAAATGCAATGTGGGCTACAAACGCTTTTGCTTTAAAAGTGCAAATGTTTGGGTTAACTCTATGAACAATTCTGAGCATCTTGGCAAATCAGTTTAAAAGAACCCTCGACAAACAGCTAAATTCATTGAGTAAAAATTTATATACTCGTACATATTTGGCCAAATTATATATAGTGTCGGTATTATCGATAACCGAAGTATAAGAGTGGCGTTAACCGATATTTTGTTCTGAAACTTTAACATTTAAAATATTCGATGGCTTAAAGAATATATTTGGCAAGCTATTTAAAAAAAACAACAGATATCATTCCTGCTTTGCACTAATCTTGATGAAGCTGATGTATTATAACTCATGAGCAACACTTTTTTGTTGAACAATGGTTAAATAACATGGTTACGCGATATCAAAAAATATCAAACGAATGATTATAATGCAGCAAAGGTTCAAGAAAATACACGGCTGCATATCACCAAAGGCAGAGCATAATAAATGGTAAAATGGCAGAAATGGCTTAAGAGACCCATATCGGTCGGCCACTTAGAAGCAATACAGTGTCTTTCGTTCAGATGATTATGGTATCCCACCCAGAGGTTATGGTTATCCTGTACACGACATCAAGCCCAAATGTTTCCATCCAAAGAGGAGCTAAATTTCCATGCACAATATATTATTACCTTTCTCAAGAACCCCAGAAGTTGGGGCGGGGGTGGTTCAGTCGGTAGCGCGCCAGGCTCGTAATCTGTAGTTCCCAGGTTCGAGTCCCAGCTGGGTCAGCGTTGAGATTTATCTCCGCAAAATTCCCCGCCCTGCCCACGGTCAGTAGGGGACACCGATGGGCTTGGAAAGGCCGCCGTCCGTCGGATGGGACGTTAAGCCGTGGCCCCGTGTGTGGGAGAGCCATACCCTGTGCACGTTAAAGAACACTCTGGATGGCCTTGACGGGAGGCTACCATCTTCCTCTCCAACAGCTGTTCCAGTGGGTCCCCTCCCCCAACCTTCTCTGAGCCTTCGGGGTCCATTTTCATTCAGTACAAGAATAAAAATAATAATAATATCAGCAGTATAAAATTAATGTGATGTTTCAGGAACAAAATTGGGATATTTATGCATTCCACTGGAATTTGCAAAATAAAACTAAAACCGATCTTATATTTCGGAGTTTTCGTTTTATCCCGCAGTGGTCCGATTTGCCCCTGGATAATTAGGCTATATGCAGCATTTTCAAAAAACTGGAATTTTCTAAAATTCGGCTCGTGCTAGTTTCCGAGAGTGCTGGATTTATGAGGTTCTACTGAATTTCATGTTTTGAAAAAGGGACTTGCAAGGTATGTTGAAGCACAGTAAGAATATATTATTTAATAATACCATTTCGATCGGTGGGATACTAATAATGACTCGCGGGTGCCATAGTGCCTGCGAGCACCGGTTGTCGACATCCAAATTTCACTTACTGTTTATCAATTTCCATTAATGCTCCAATCGTATAAGTTTTGAGTTCCCAATATTTCACAATATGTTAATGAAGCATCAAAACTAAACGCCTAACAGCATTCGCATTTCATAAGTTGTCGCCACTGTGCTTAATTGCGTGAAACTTATGTGCAGTAAATAATAGTCATAAAATTGGGTGGAACATCTGCTGCGGCATACAAATATGTGACGTCGAAAAATATATGATAAATTAGTTCAAAATCTTGAATTGTATATACAACAATGAGCAGCATTTTTGTTATGTAGTACGATAAACGAACAAGTAACTAAAAAGTTGTCAAATCTCGACGTAAAGTATGCAGGTACAAGATATTCCTCAACACCAGCCAGGGTATTCTTTTATAATGTGCCAAAGGCAGATAAGCCATAACTTGTGCACGTTATAAAAAAAAACACTCTGCTTGAACAAGTAGATTAGGTGTGTCTTTAATGCACGGTGGACGACAATAATGAGTGTACTACCAAATTATACAACAATAATTACAACACTGATGTTGTAAAAGTTCGCAAGAAATGTATCCTGGAAGGTTTGACAATAAAATCAATCTCTTGAACGAAGCCATTATTTCGAAAAAGGATATTAACCTTTTGCAGTCCAAATTATGTTTTGGAATTCGAAGCTATAAGGAGATGGTGCCAGATTACGACAAATGCATATAATTGTAGCAGCATACAGTGTCGAACTCAGCTCGACATTGGCCTTGTTACAAGAACTCGACTTTGGACTTGTAAGAGTTAAGGAGTAAAATAAAGGATTCCTATAATTGCATTAGCAGTCGAATTTCAAATATCATTCGCGAAAAGAAAAATCTCTCGCAGCCACTTGAAGTATAACTGCAATACCTAAATTGTAAAGTTCACAAGAAAGGAATCCTGGAAGGTTTGAAAATAGAATCTCCCTCTACGGAGATATAATTTCGAGAGAGAAAAAATTATCCGCCAGCATAAATCGTAACCTCTGAAGAAGAACATGCAATAATGCTTTATCCGGGATTTGAACCATTTCCCTTTACACTGCAACAAAACAAATATCGTTTGGCCCCTGGGACGGTGCATTACATTCATGCATTTAAAGGAGATTTCTGCACGTAATCCGCAGTTATCATTAACTCACCACAGATCTGTTTCCCAAAGTGTTCGCTCAGAAGTCTCACACCGCACGCTAATAAATAACAAACTGGGATTGGTTGTGTCTTCAGCTCGGCTCAATAATTCTTGATTAACATTCACCTCCCTTCGAATCTATGAATGAATAACGAAAAGGGAGAATATTAATATTCTCCCTTACACCGTTATAAATAAATGATGACGAAATAACCTGACTATTTAGCCGCAGCCAGAAATTTCGTGTCTAACGCTATTCAGCTTTCTTCTAACACAAGTGACAGCAGACAAAGCACTGTAGACATTCCCTACTACTAAGCGGCACTAGAGCAAGCCAAGCGGCACGCGTCCTGCCACTTCCACAATGATTCATGACATTTCCTCTGCTGCATGATAGTGGTATCGCGAGCATGATATAAACACAAGAAGGGTGAAGAGTGACATAGAAGTTCAATGAACCAGCTTTCCATCATCCCCCCCCCCCCGGATTATTAAAGAATCAATAACCTCATATGCATTCCTTTTCCCCTACAGAGCTTAAAAACACGGCTCATTTCCACATTTCATTCATTGCATCATTCCCCAATTTGTAATCAAATCAAAATACATATTTGTTTTTCCGTCAAGTTCCAAATTTCATCAATGCAATTTCTTGAACTTAAAACCCACTTCATTTAAGCAAACATGATAAAAATCTTTCAATTTTACTTGAACAGGTATGCTTAGAATGACACTACGAGCTTGGCAAGATCTTCCAAAGAACAACCTGACAGTGGGGCTGATCAAGTATTTTCTTCCCTTGTGATACACACTTGTTGAAAACCACTGGTCCAGAAATTAGCATGTTGGATTATTATATCTTAAATGAATGGAATACATCTTTATATCAGAAGGATTCACCTTATATACGAATCGTTACATGTGCTCCACTTGGGGATATACAGTAAAATTTCAATTATCTGACGCCTGATTATGCGAATTTTCAATTAACCGACTAAATAAAACGATGGGTCGGTAAAGTCTAGTCAGTTGAGTCCCGTTTTCATTCAGCAAGTCGGTTCAAGCAGGGACCGAGGTGCGACTGAGAATCTCCCAGAGATTTAGTATACTACATTTTATTTCACATCACATGAGACTACAGAAAAAAACGAGGTTCCCTTTCTTCATATGAAGCCGCCAGTGATGTGTAGCATTGGTAATCTAACCACACTACTTTTGATTCCATGTGCGTCCGCGATTCTATTGTCTTCATTTCTCCGCAGCAATATTTTTACTCGTATTGTTATGTTTTATTCACGATGCGAAAAATACGAAATCTGCTTATATCTATTGAATCTAACACAAATTATATCGTTGACACAGGTACCAGGAGTGATTTCTTTTAAATGATTCAACACATTTAGAATACAAATCTTCTCATCGTGTCGCAATGCTTACCTTTCGAACGCTTGGTCACATATGAGGCTGACATTTTTCGAGACAAGAAACTGAAACCGCAACTTTTTTCGCAAAATAATGAATCATTATTCCGATCACGAGTTTTTTTACATGCTTCAAAAAAGAAATGATTCAAAACTGAGCACTTTACTTTTAATATTTTAAGCCTTTTATTAGTATATTATATAGTGATCTATTATATAGTGATTGGCTACTGATCTAAGGGACCTGGGTTCGAGCCCCGGATTAGGCATGGATGTGTGTGTCGTTTTTCTGCTGAGGTCCTGCCATCCTCTCAGATCTCCTATTGTGGTATATAAACTGACAGGCTCCTGTCAGACCTCTGTGGCAAGCAACTGCTTGAGGGGGTATTTTTATTTTATTTATAGTTTATTTTACAGTATTACAAGTTCTTTATATTTTTCATGTACTTGTACCGAGTATTAACGTAGTGTTCCTAAACATATCGATTCGTATATAAGGTGAGTCGTAAACTGTTTTCATTATTTCCGTTATCTATGCGGATTATCAGAATTTTCGGTTTATCCGATGAATCTTTTCCCTTTTATAGATCGTCAATTAAGGTTTTACCAAACTAACGTAGCAGATTAATTAATATAAGGTGTATAGAATGTTAAGCTTTGGTTCTGTGGCGCGAAAGCTAATGCGATGAATATTAAAGACCATACTTTATGAGATGGTTCCATATGAGTATACAGTGGGATTATTTACGAAGTTCCTAAGAGGCTAATTTAAGCTGCTTTTTTACGACCTTATGAGATCTCTAAAGTATGTGGTGGTTAAGGAGTAATTTATTATGCGTCATTTTACAATTTCTACTCATTTCAGAAACGAAGCCCTAATTTCCATTTCTTCTGTCAGTTTCCCAATCGAAAGAGATAAGAATCGACGATTAAAGCTTAAAAAGTTAGATAACTCAATGCTACGTTCTACAAATTATCTTAGCCCTTAGAGACTTTTTATTTTACAAATAGGCTAAATATCTAGGTAAACAGGATCAGAAACTGGTGACAAGATTCACTGTTGGAGTCAAGTATATTATAGTACTTTAATATGCACAATCAATACTTCTCCTGCACCTAAAACCGCGAATTAGCATCCCACTTGATCGACAGTTAATATTGCACCGATTTCCAACTGTATAATGAATAGGTGGTAAAGGTGAGGGGTGAATTTTCTATATATATATAAGCGTAATGAACTTCAACATTTACGACTGCTACTATTTCCTTAACTTCATATATATTTACATATATATTTCCAAACGTTCCAAGGCTGATACAAGCGTGAACATAATGAATTTTTCTGAGATTTTATATAACAGCAGTATTGGTCACAGCTCTTAAAAAACAGCATTAACCAACCACATGTTGAGTTGATTCAATGAGTAGAAATTGTAACAAGAGGTGAGGCACTTAAAACAAATAATCTCTGCTTGCATAAGAGAACAACGATCCAACTCAACAAAGTGATGGAAAGGTTAAAATGGCCTTCATAATTTGATGTGGGGGAGATATTTAAAATTAAAAGGGTAAAAATATTGAAAACTTTGTGCAAATTTAAAATAAAGTGGGAAGGATAATAGAGCGTCTAAAAATCTGAAAGAATTTCCTCCTCCGTGACTGCAATTACGAAGATTACTAATACGTGATATATGTACAACCTTTTTCAAAATTCAATAGTATTCTTATTGACCACTAACAATGAATCGGAAATGACAAAACTACGCTATTTCTCTTTCAATTCATTTCCAATTGTGTTGTTATCAAAACAGAAAAGTAATTCTGATGATTAATGCTATTGCAAATACAGGGACACTTTGGAGCCACACAGAAAGCACATCTGTGAACACTCGAGTTCCTACGCGAGCCAGAAAAGCGTTTCTGTACATAAAATATATACCTTAACCGAAACGATATAGCATTATCATGTAGCAGTCAGAAATCTATATAGAGATTAAAACTAATAAGGATTCGCAGCAGTGCATGCAACAGTTCAAAATTCACATATAAATTAGTTTTACGTTAATCGGATATTGTCAAAATAATACCTTAGGGAGACTAAATTTGTAATGCAGAAGTTAATATTAAAGAGATCGCCAGCCAACGAAGTGTCTGATGTCTCTCTGAAATCGATTCTGTTAATTATAAAATGATGAAGTTTTAAGACTCGCTAAGATGTTCCAGTATGAATTTGTCCCTGAGCCGGCAGCCATCAAACAATCTGCGCATAAAAAGAAAAAAACAGCTCTATTTAAACAAAAAGTAGCGATGTATCTTATGAATTTTTCAAACGAGTTAACCCATTAATTCCCAAAGGTAGATATTATAATATTTTTAAGGTAGTACTTTTATTATAGACCAAAAATACATGTAAATAGGCAGTTGTGATAAAAAAAATTGTGACCACAGAAGCCCCAGAAAAATGTTGTGTATATGCAACTTTGGGATTATCAGAACAGGAATACTTAAAGTTAAAACAAATGGAATTGTCTGAAGCAGTCTGCATGAAGATGAACTTAACACTTTTTTCACATATATATTGCATTGCTTTTGCACTGTCGACATCTTCTTGCTTTATTCTCCTGTTCAACTATAACATGGCCAATATTGTCAAACCGTACTTCGGGGGGGGAGGGGCGCGTTTCAGTCGGTAGCGCGCCAGGTTCGTAATCTGTAGTTCCCAGGTTCGAGTAGATATAAAGTATCTACTCGAACTAAGTATCTACTCATACTCTGTAGTTCCTAGGTTCGAGTAGATAGGGAGAAGTAAGAAAGAGATAGGGAAAAAAGAAGATTGGAAAGGGAGTATAGAAGAGAGAAGGCAGAAAGAGATAGGGAGAATGAAGAAAGTGATAGGGAAGAAAGAATATTGGAAAGGAAGTATTGAAGAGAGAATATTGGAAAGGAAGTATAGAAGAGAGAAAGAATATTGGAAAGGAAGTATAGAAGAGAGAAAGAATATTGGAAAGAAAGTATAGAAGAGAGAAAGAATATTGGAAAGGAAGTATAGAAGAGAGAAAGAATATTGGAAAGGAAGTATAGAAGAGAGAAAGATATTGGAAAGGAAGTATAGAAGAGAGAAAGAAGACTGGAAAGGAAGTATAGAAGAGAGAAAGAGAAAATTTATCATTTACATCTAATTGGTCATTATCTGATAAGTGTATATTTTGTTTGATGGAATCAAATCTATTCCTACTCATGCAATTTCTTACCAATGGTATACCTTTGTCCTCATTCTTCGACCAATATATTTTTATAGCTGGTAAGGTATGGTAACCGGTAAAAATCAATATACCACAAAAGCGCTTCAGACTTGCCTTGCTTATTCAAAAGAATGTCGATTATGATCATTCGCATATTTTTTTTGAATAACCAGCATTTTTTTCCCAGACATCATCACTAAAATATAAAGAAAAAATATCGTATGGAGACTTGCCACTAATTTTGTTTTTAATTTCCTCTACCATAATATGTTCTTCTTCTTATGGTAAACTTTTGTAAGTCGGATTTTCTTTTTTCGACTTCGGAATAACTTTTATTTGCTTTTGTTTTGACAGCTGTTCTAGTAGAAGTTTTCAGTTTCTTTGAACTTGATGCTGTAGGTTGCTCTTCGACATCTTGAGCTTCATCAAGTAAATTTGCATGGACCTCGTAGATTCCAGCTACGTCTGGCAAAACGTTTTCACTCTCACATATATCATCACTAATATCCTCCTCATCTGTAAGTTCGACAACCGTTGGTGGTATGTACACCAAGTCAATATTTTCAGCTTGTCACAAATCGTCATCCTCTTCTAATATAGCCATTAGCTCTGCAGTTGACAAAGATCTATTTTTTTCCCCATCACTGAGTCCAAGACATATTTAAAAAAGAAATATCCTAAGATAGCAAAACTACGATTTACTATTGAATGTATTTACATCATAATAAATACTTACTTGAACTATATATTTTTAGCTATACTGCCGAATTTACACTTCACTAATTATCTAACAGCAATTATTGTTATAATAACAAGACGAAAAGCTTAGTTCAACTTCACAAATCTCTGAACACTGACGATATCGCTCATATCAGAACTAAAATCGCAAGAATAGATTCGTTCGCAATGTCATCAAACGTGAGGCAGAAAAAATGTGCACATGTTGTGTAATCCCAATGTTTGGTAAACGCAACATTACTCTAAATGTTATACTGTGCAAAAACTAAAAAAATATTTTCCAATTATATTAAACGTTGTCTTGAATGAAATATGTGTGAAGTTATTTTCATAAATTCTTAGGGCATTTAGTATTTCTAGATCTCTTTTTTCGACCCGTCAAACTGCAAAAGATTAGATAGGCTATTTAGGTATAGTTTTAATATGAATAATAATTAGGCTTTTATTTTATATTGATAAATATTTATGCTTGTACATAAAAGACTGTCCTTTATAACATACTTTGGCTTAAAATTGGATTAGTAGGCAAATATATATATTTTTTATTATTATTTGAAGAATGTTTCGTTTACACAACATTGGGGATTAATGGGTTAATCTATGATATGTAACTATGTGGAAGCGAAATCAGACTGCTATTGGTTTAAAACTACTAATGTGCATTAAAAACCCAAGCAGAAAAACAATATAAGTAAAGAAACTTGCTCTGTGGTATACAAAAGTGAGGCAGTTGCTGTCATCTCTCGATAAACAATTAAAATTATGGATTTTCTAATCCGTTTTTAGCGTGCTTGGCTACTGATCAAAGGGACTGGGGTTCGAGCTCCGGGTAAGGCATGGATGTTTGTGTTGCCTTTCTGCTGAGGTTTCGCCATTCTCGCAGACCTTCTACTTTGGCGTGTTAACTGAAAGGCTCATGTCACACCTCTGTGGCAAGCAGCTGCTTGAAGGTGTTTTTGTTTTCTTACTTTTATGAGCAGTGTATTTGAAATATTGCTATATCAGTGGATGAAATCTGGAAAGCTGATCATTAGCAGAAATGTTGATAGAAAAGTACGATGTAACTATAGTTTACATCTCTGGTTTAGTTATAGCACTGAATTAGACTTGTGCTATAAAAATTTCAATGATTACTAATCATTTTCAAAAGCGAAAACCGGCACATTTGGGCCACAATGAGTAACCAGAAAACAGTTCATTATTAACAGAATTATGACTTGTTAGTCTTTAGATTAAATTAAAATGTTTATTTCATCATTTAAAAATCTATTTCCTTCCATTATATGCATGAAGATTATTCATATTACTTGTTACGCTTGGATAAAACAAAATGAAATTTTCCAGTTGGCCATCTGCAAGATGATTGTGAACCACTGACTTTGAAGACAGTGTAAAATATCACAGTGTATCGAACCGTCTCGTAGTTTTTATTCCCAGTGTGCAGAATTTTGAGAACCTCTATTTAAATCATATGAATACTTGGAATATTAATATAGGAATAAAGCGTGAACACAATGAATTTTTATGCGATTTTTACATAACAGCAGTAGTATTGACCACAGCTGTTAAAATACAGCATTTAGCCAATCAAATGAATTGAGTCAATTAGTAGAGTTTGGTCGAAGAGATGGGGCACCTATAACAATCTACTCTGCATGCATAAGAGAAGAACTAAATTTCTACTTAATAAATATCTACAATAACAACTGAGAAAAAACCTCACGTATTTCAATACATTAAACGTCACAGATTCATTTAAGCTGGCTAGCTTACCTCTTTACAGAACGAAGTAGCATAAAGAGTCGTTGATGTCTCCTATGGAAAAAAAATGCAGTTCAACAGAATAACTTTATCCAGGTTTATGCATATACAAGTGAAAATCCTGTTTGATTTTTTTTTTACAGTTCCATGTATCCCCCCCCCCTTTCACATTTCATAAAGGCGTCAACAAGCCGAAGGTGCCGTTACGCGGATTTGGATGGCGTGACTACTAACATGAGGACAGCGAAGAAATAGTTATTACACCTACAGGAGCAACGGGTGTCTCTAATCTATTACAGAGCGATAACACGAACCGAGAACGTTCGAGGAAGTTTATACCCCGGAATGCTGACATCCAAATATCGCGATTCTCTATTTATGAGCACGATCTAACTCGTAACTTTTCTCTAAATAGTAGCTGCGTTTTGCGTCCCATGGATAAAACAATAGAATTTGAGAAGCCCATTGTTTGGTTCAATTTTCACGTCCTAATTGCCTGAAATTATTCTGTTGTTGTGTACTTCTTCGCAAAAAACGAGCATCGGCTTTCGCTTTTATTTCCATGCTAACAATTCGGGGTAACAAAACAATAGCAAGTAAACCATTGCTGGGTATATCTCTGATGAAAACTCGTGTTTTAGAAAGGGTAAGTAATTCTGTCACTGAACATAACTTTCTCTTTTTGTCATGAAAAGTGATGTTGGTGATGATCCTTTTTTTTTTCAGTCTAAATGGCTGGGTCACAAGGTTTTCCAAGTTGAAAAAAACTTGGATAAAAGCAGTCATTAAGCAGCTATTTGAAGCTGATGGTAACTTTTCGTCGAGCCGTTCTTGCATGCATATCAACTTGTAGAGATTCGAAAAAAAAAATACACAAGAAACCGCCATGTATGAATGTAACTTTGGAAAACCATGTTCCTCTCGTTCGCATTGAACCCATTAGGCGAACAATGAGAATAAGAAATGGGGATTCAAACCTGGGAATCTCAATTTACAAACTGAGTAAGTTACTGAGATATCTACACCGCAAATACAATACAGGTATCCTCCCCGACTTATAGTGATCGTTGAATTACCAAAAGTGATCGCGTACGAAAAATTTCCCCGCTAGCAATCCTCATCATATTATATAATAGACGTAATTTCGAACGGGCGAACTGAGACGTATGACGTCATCGGTGACAGAAATTGGCAATTTCCTCATAGTTCCTGCAGGTACTTGAGTGATCGGACCCAAATTTGGTGGGATGGTCCCACTTAGTTCTAATCCTGTTGGGGGTAACAGATCGGGTTTCTAGCTGCCGTGGGTCGGCAATGATCCTTCGAAAACTGTCCGAAATTTCTTGGGGGGGGGGGGATGCCGTCGCCTACCTTGTGAATGGAGTAGTATTACGTGTGGAAAGCTGTGAATCAAGTTATCAATGTCGTTTGGTAGGATTTAATTGTGAGTGGAGTAATACGGTGGAAAGCTGTGAATGAAATTATCGACGGGAAGAGTTATCAATAAGTTTCGCAACAATCTTTCGGCGAAGATTTAATTAGTAATTTTATACATGCAAAACATTTTGTACTTACGTACTAAACGGAAAAAGTTTGTACATTCGTACTTATCCGAACATTTTTGTCTATAAATTCCCTTTTTTGCATGAAATTAAATTCTTTATCTTTATTTTTGACAAATATTATTAATTATTGACTCCACTGATCGTGTGGGAATATAGCTCAGTTGGGGTTTTACCTCTGAGAGGAACTTTTTTGCACCCAATGGGCTAAATGGCCAAGTGGGCTAATTGGCACAATGCCCCGTGGGCTCAGACAAGGTTTGAGGGAATGCAATAAACAGCTGTTGTGAGACAGATGGTAGCCCCTGTCAAAGCCATCCACGTGCGCAGGGTATGACTCTCCCGCACACAGTGCCACTTTAAGTCCCATCCGACAGACGGCGACCATTCCAAGACCATCGGTGTCCCCTACTTACTGAGGGCAGGGCGGAGAGGTATGCGGAAATAAATCTCAACGCTGGCCCAGATGAGACTCGAGCCTGGGACCTGCAAATTACGAGCCTAGTGCACTACCGACTGAGCATCCCCGCCCCAAAATACAGCTGATAAAACAAAGGTTTGTCTAACTCTTTCTGTGTGACTTTTGTTTTTCATTTAGATATCTTTGGTATCCTATTTGGTAATTTATTCTAAATTTTTAATTTCTGTTATTTTTGTTACTCGTTTGATTTCCTGTCTTAAATTTTCATTTCACCTAATTACTCTTTTTCCTTTATTTCATATATAATTAACTTTAATATAATTCATTTTATCTGTTTACGAGTCATATTTTTGTGATAGATAAAAAATTTCGTGTAAATTTTTAATGAGGAAAACTATTGAGGGCCATCTGTATTTGTTTATGTCAAGTTCGCCTGAAATCGGTTAATGAGAAATTCGCATTATACTATACACTTATCAAAGCACAGGTAAGTTTAGAACAGGGGAGTGCAATCCATGTGTTTCAAATTATTCTGTCCATCCTGTCATTATGCCAACAGGGAAAATTTATAGACTGTTCAATCTAAGATTTTATACATATACATAAATGCATCATACTGAATAATTTCTGCTCAATTATTTTACCTAACTTTTAAATATTTTTTACTTCGTATAAGTGCAAGACTTGGTTTTCTATATCATTAGGAAAATTTGTATATCCATAAGTGTGTAGTCCACGAAACTTACCAAAGCTCGGGAAACGGCCCTCAAGTCGCAAAAGCTGTATACTCCCTGGTCTAGAACCAATAAGATAAAACTAGATAATGTAAAAAAATATTTTTACTATTGTCTAAAACGGACCAGTTAGTACTTTAATTTTTAGTACAGATTAACTAGAACTGATCATAAAAATTCATCTGAAGTCTAAAAATAATTAAGATGATCACAAAAAATAGTATTCTAATCAGACTTATACTTGTATATAACCCTATTACCTATGAAGAGGAAGAATTCGCAGCATTCATGAAACTATTTTCAGCTCATCTAAATAATCATAAAATGCTTTCATATTATGTTGAGGTTCCAGTGAAATAGGATTCTCTAACTCAACCTATTTCACTGGAACCTCAACATAATATGAAAGCATTTTCAACAACGAAAAAACAATAAAATTTTAGTGCAAAACGAAAGAATCTACGAAATCGCACGTCGCCTCTGATGCGAGATTTCAAACAGAAAATCTAGCCATGGCTACTGAATTATACTTTCAAGTAAGCCAGAATTATTCAGTTTTTGCATTTCATATCTTTTCGCTGGCCAAGGATTGAGAGGGAGAAAAAAAAATGTACTTTTATACAGTGTTTTGTATATTATTCACTCGTTCCTCTTCTTTTACATTTCCTTTGCGAAAACATTATTTGTTGCTTTTACTTTCCATACTTTGAGTGACACAAGATTTTTTTTCATGGGCTTTATGGGACCCACTGATCATTATTTGGATAGTCCTCCCTAAATGTTTCACTTTCTACTTTTACTATGTAAAATATCTTACCATATTTTACATAATAAGAACTTCTTCGGTCACCATTACTGGCCAATGGATGCTTTTCAAAAGACCAGATAGCTGAAATATTTGACAAACACAACGCTAATTTAGCGCTGGCTACGTTCCCAGAAATAGAAAGATTCAGAAATGAGCGCATGATAGAATTAGTCACCTCTAACTATTCGCTTGAGACAGGCAACCGAAGTAATAAGCAGTAACACCAGCTGTTAGAGCTTTTTTAAAACTGTGACCTAATAAACGTCTCAAAGCTTCCGCTTTCAAAGTTAACTCTAAAAAATTAGAAAGCTATTTATGAGCTAGAAGCAAAAAAAAAGATTACAGAGGGGTGCGGAATTATTTCGGTAGAGTGAGCAACCAGCAACTTTTTGTGTAGCTTATTCTGTTGACGCAACAGAATAAGCTAACACTGCGTGGCAATTTACCATTTCGTCCCCTCCTCCTCTCTGCGGCCGTACGATTTAATTACACCTCTGATACAATAAAGAGTAATAAAAAAATACTTAGAAATCTTGATTTAGCAAACCAATCTGATCTGACAGACTTTTATGAAAAAATTAAAACCTCTTCTTAAAACTTTTTGGCGCTAACCGTATAAAACCCAAGTGCCAGTTTGTATGTAAGATTGAAGATCTTGTTTTTTTATACATCTGAGGAATTGTGCTACTATACATGTACATATCCCACTATGATCATTCAGTGTCCTGCTACTACTAACAGACCAGAGATAGCATTCTCAAAATGTCATGAAAAATGTCGCATTTAATTTATTATAGAGAATTTTTCTTTGAAACACATAATACAGTTTTGTAAAACTAATACCAAATTCGGTCACGCCTCAGTTAAATGTGTCGCATGGCCAAAGCACATGCAGGTGGGTTTTTTGTTCATTTGAATTAAATGGAACCGTGAACTAGGTCAAAACGGTCACGATCGTTTAATGGCATAGCCAACCTTTGAAACTAATAACAATGTACACCTTAGTAAAACTTAGTTTTGAGCTACATTATCTTTATTTAGTTCGATATTCTGTCCTATTTTTTTCCGAAATTAGACTGAAATGCGAATATCTATCCACTTTTTGTACCGAAAACTGTGTTAATCTACAAGTGATTATTACGATGCTTTTAATCCTTCTCAAAAGGAAAGAGACATTTATTGTATTTATGCAGAGTCAATACAAAGTATGCTTACATAATCCATGAATAACAAACAATACTAAACCTTTTTTTTTTATAGTGCCGTTGGTTAGAAACCTGAACTAAGGAAAGCGGAGCGTATGTTGGTTGTACGCCAGAGGTGTAAACTACCTGTATCAGTAGGCTGCGGTCGCAAAAGAGCCCAGAGCAATACTGACAAAACGCAAAAAAATTTTATTCAAAAACTTTTCATTATTTGTTTCTATCACAAGAGTAAAGAGAATACACACGATCCATTTCTTAGGTCGCCAATGACAAGAGTGCTACCACGTTCACTGATAAAATTTTTTGGCGATTTTGATGCTGCATTTAAAACAGGAATCCACGGTGCTAATACTGTCGTAGGGGAGCGGCCAACAATGGAACTGAAACTATGTACGACAGTTTCGCTAATAAGTCATAACTGAACAAAAAATTTTCTTCCCTTGCATCATTATAACCATCCTTTCAATTGTATCCACACCCCTACATTCCAAAAATTAAGACTACTTAAATATTTATCGCTTACGAAATCATACAATAAACTTAAACTTCTCATCCTACTATTTCCATATCATTTACGGCTCATTCCACTTTAATGTCCAAAAAGGCCCACTTGAGAAGTCTTTAGTTTTTTAACATTTGCATAACAGCAGTTAAAACGAGTCACAGATTTTAAAACTTAACTTTCTCTAACACATTAAACTTATCCCACCGAGGCAAAAAGTTGTTAAATATAAAAAAAAATAACAATTTTAAACCAATTTCAAATGCGTGTAAAAGTCGTGAGGTAGATTAAAGAACAAGCTGTAGTTTCAGTATCTGGAAGGGCGGGGCGGCTTAGTCGGGAGCGCGCCAGGATCTTAATCTGCAGTTCACAGGTTCGAGTCCCAGCTGGGACAGCGTTGAGATTTATCTCCGCAAACCTCCCCACCCACAGTCAGTAGACACTGATGGGTTTTGAAAGGCCGCCGTCCATCGGATGGTACGTTAAACCGTGACCCTGTGTGCGGGAGAGCCATACTGTGTGCACGTTAAAGAACACGCTGGATGACCTTGGCGGGACACTACCAACTGTCTCCCAACAGCTGTCCAGAGGGTCCCCTCCCAACCTTCTCCGAGCCCTCGGGGTCCTTGTGACCTGGCCATTAGCCCATGGGTAATGCGGCCCACTGGACAGGTGTTAAGAGCAGACTGGAGAGTACATTAGATGGAAATCGTGATGATACATTAACAAAGTAACAAACGGATAGTGAGGCTGACACCCAGGATTTAGAGAAAGTAGTACTTTTGTGTACATTGGCTTTAGACGTGCAATGACTAGTATTTGCGCAAAAAACTTTAAAATATTAATGCGACCTACGAAAATTTCGTTGGAAAAGATGCCATCATATAGAGTTCATTGCAATATGGCTACCACCACAATCTCCAAAAGACTAACCTTAGCTACTATTGTTATACCATAAACATCAGAAATTGAATTTTAATGAAGGACAAAAATCACGGATTTGAGAAAGAAAAAGAAAAATACACCTCAAGCAGCTGCTTTGCCACGAAAGTATGACTGGAACGCGTGATGTTGAGATATTTTACATCAATCCATACTAAGTGAAAACACATTTTATTTTCAAATTTTGTTTTCCTTAACTATCATAATTTGCTTAAAGTCACTGGAAGCCTTAAAAAAAGAGCGACAATTTTAGTTCTTGCACAATGGCCCGCAAGGAAGGATAATGCGGCCCATGGACAGGTGTTAAGAGCAGATGAGAGCTTCCAGCCAAAACCATTAAGCTTATTCTTTTCCGTGGATAAAGAACTATAGTTTAACATCTTATCCCAGGGAGTGGTGTTTTACAAAAACGACTTCTTCCTCTAGATATAGAGGAAGAAGATATAGTAAAGAAGTAGAGATATGCAAAGAAAACCTTCTGACTCGGAAGGCAAATTTGAGCTGAGAATCTGAAGTTACCAGATTACAGTTTCATAAAGCCATCCATTGTTTGTCTTAGAAATTATTTAAAAGGAGTAAATGAAATGTAAATAGGATTTACAATTTGAAGAAAAATTTAAAATACAGGATATAATAAATTGAGTTTTAGTGATATAAAAATAAAGTTGTAAATGTAGACAGACTTCTCAGGTAAGAAATATCAAATGGCAGGCAGTTGAAATGGACTGGCCACCAAGATTACCTGATTTGACTCCTTGTGATTATTATTTATGGGAATTCTTAAAGGAAACTAATTCTATTCAAGCAATTTCCCCTGCTGTTTTGAGAAAAGTATCGGATAACCAAGCAAGTTTAAGTACGTTTGTTGCAGATGTACAATATTTCTACCACCCCTTGCAATGATTATAGATAAACTGCTTATTTCCTGGAAAACTGCATAAGTTTGCTCGGATTCAATCTTATTCTGGCTATCCTGTATGATAAGCAACTTATCATACAGGCCTTTTCAAGTACGAAAGGGACTTATTATACAGACCCTTTCAAATTCCTGTTTAACCATTTCACCTCTTAATTAATTTGCCCATTGTAATATTTGAAGCATGATACTTACGGTGACTGAATAGCAGAATATCTTTTGAAAACGATTTTTTAAACGGAAAAAAAAATTATTCACGTTCCCATATTGCATACATTTTTTTTTTGAAAATTTCAATTTTTTATACTAATCAAAAAACCAGTGTTCATACATGTTCACTCACGGACTAAAAAAAATTAAATCGCTGCCTTTGGTCGAGTTTTAAAAATTCTATCGTGGTCATAAAATAATGACACTTGCTCTAAAAGGCAATTTGCTATTAAGACTAATCGACATACGGTTCCTAATTTTGATTTATCAGTATGAACGAGCAGTTTATCGCCTATATCAGAGAACGGACATCCCCAACAGGGAAAAAGGTGCAAAATGGGAACTTCTCCGCCTTTAGAATTTTAAACATATATTAACCAAACATAAGCAGCGAACATCAGAGTGAGAATCTATCCCATCCTCCTCCTGGATCCACTCCACCATTTTATTTGCTTTTGCCACCCTCTAGTGAAAGTCCTGCATAGTAGAAAGTTTATCTCATAGAATAACAGATTTAATAACACTTTTATCAAGCATATATTATCGGAAATTAGGAAGCCATCGTGAAATGAATCCTAAACCCTTCATTTGCAAATCCAACATATTACCTGTTAGATCAGGAATGTTCAACTTTTATGGGCAGCGGAGATTCTGACTTCACCAGGGTTTTTTAAACAGAATACCAAACGCAAATTTCGGAGATCAAACACTAATAATAATTTCTCCTCTGGCAACCCTCTGTGACAGAACTCTGTCAGTAAAAAAAATTCTTGAGGAGAGTCCTCAGAAGAAATACAGATCTAAAACAAAAAATCTGAGTATTTCATCATCACTATAATCCTCAACCATTTAACATTCTTTTACTAAAACCCCAACACTGATACTTTCTAGATTCGGCTTACTGAAGTAAAACTATATAAGAAGCAACATTAAACTTTTTTTTTAATAACAAAATAAAAATCCTAATTAATTGCTTAAATTTGCCTCTTAGAAATATCAAAAAAAATTAAAATTTTACTGTAAACTATTAGCGCAAGCGCTGGTTGAGAAATAGTGCATTAAAACATACAGTGGAGTCGCATCTTACGGCGGGATTAGGTTCTGAAGTCAGCGCGTAAGGCGAAAATCGCGACTAGTCAAAATTACTCTTAAAAATCCTTTAAATTGCTCATAACGCACAGTATGCATTGTACTGTGTATACAACCCTATACATTAATATGTATAAATGTATAATCTGTAGAGTAATATACTGTACAGTGCATATGCAAAAAATAATTTCCCAGTAATTTTAGGGGCGGGGGTGGCTCAGTCGGTAGCGCGCCAGGCTCGTAATCTGTAGTTCCCAGGTTTGAGTCCCAGCTGGGTCAGCGTTGAGATTTATCTCCGCAAAATTCCCCGCCCTGTCCACGGTCAGTAGGGGACACCGATGGGCTTGGAAAGGCCGCCGTCCGTCGGATGGAACGTTAAGCCGTGGTACCGTGTGCGGGAGATACATACCTTGTGCACGTTAAAGAACACGCTGGATGGCCTTGACGGGAGGCTACCATCTGTCTCCCAACAGCTGTTCCAGTGGGTCCCCTCCCCCAACCTTCTCTGAGCCTTCGGGGTCCATGTGACCTGGCCATTTAGCCCATGGTGTGCAAAAAAGTGCCGCTCAGAGGTAAAACAACCCAACCCAGTAATTTTAATTGCCTGAGAGGGAGACGGAAGAATGAAAGAATAAATAAGGAAGTTTTTGAAGTTGAAACAATTCTTAAAACTGTTTGGCTTTGAATTTCTCATCTGAAGGTTGTTCCTTTTCGGCGGGAGGTTTAAACAATGGAGGTAAGTTTGAAAAGTTCATAGAGGCTAGGAGCCTGTTTCCACAAAGTCTTGACATCGATATGAACAGGTTTACGATTCAAGTCTTCCAGTCACATGTTTAATGCTTTTTCAGCCTTTCCTAACGTCTGATCACGCACTTTCACCTCAGCAGTTATTGTAGTACTTGATGTGCAGCTTGATGAATTTCTCTCAAATTTTGATGATGCTGATGTTAGATTCAGAGGCATATGAGAACAGCAGATTCAGTCTTTCATCTCACACTCACTCTGCTTCGGGTGATTCAGAGAAATTGCGAGCGCAATCGCTCACACTACTCAAATTGTTACTTTCTCTTTTTTTGGCCGAGCGCGTATAGTTGAATTCGCGTATAATGCGACTCCACTTGTAGTTGTTCCCGAATAGTGAAAATGCATATATAAAAAGATTACGCAATATCTACAGTCTTTCCAACAAATATCGTGAATATACACCGTACCTGCGTTTAATCTTTTATTAATTACATTTGGTCGAAGATAGCATGCATTAGAAGAGGAATCATTAAACTTGAGCATTTCGAAGAGCAGCGACAATGTGCAATTACTCGATTGTTAGAAGTGTAAAATCAATAGAAAGAGTATTAAAACAAGCGGTAATTAAAGACTTGTTCATGAGGCTTCTCGAATATTCTTCACGTTAATCCACTAATGCACCGGGACATAATTCGATAGACGTTCATCTTTGATTAGAAACACAGATTTCCACTGATGTTAAAATGTTCTGATAAATGAGACCATTTGAGACAAATGCAATCTTAGAGAACTGTCTAGTTGCTAAAAATGTTTATATAACAGCAAATTAAAAGAATTCTTACGTATAAAATAATCGCTGAATATACATCGTAATTAGGAATTGTCTCCATGAGAGGGGTTGGCTCAGTCATTAGAGCACCAGGATCATAACTGCAGTTCCCAGGTTCGAGTCAACATTATGTTGAAATTTATCTCCGTTAATCCCCACCCTGACATAAATGAGATAGGGAACACATGCAGTTAAGCTGTGGCCATGTGTGCAGGAACGCCATATCCTATGTACCTTACAGAGCACGGTGGATGGCCTTGACTGGAGATTACCATCTGTGTCCTAACAGCTATACAGTGGGTCCCTTATCCAACCTTCTGAGCCCCTGGGGTCCTCGTGACCTGGCCATTTAGCCCAGTGTGTGCAAAAAAAAAAAGGTGACGCTCAGAGGTGAAACAACCAAAAACGTCTCCGTGAGGTACAGATGATACTGAGTTTTTCACGGTATGTTAGAAAAGACAAAAAATGAAATTAAAATTATTTTTACCTGCTTTCGATGTTATTATAATCGGCAGAACACTACAAATATCGAAAAATAAGATAAATCTAAAGCTTACATTATGAACTTTTTAACAGAGAACCTAGTTACTTTACAATGGGCATACTTCTGTGTTTTAGTTCTAATTAACGCAAGAATCGGGGAAATTGGTTACTATCCCAATTGACAAAATCTGTACAGACTAGGCTAGCTTCTGTTTCTCTGCCCCTATGTGTAGCAAACAAAAATCACCTCTACAAAAATTTAATTTCTCAAAAATAAAATTAAAAAATCAATTCAGATTTATTCTAGCAACCAACGATTTTGTTAATCATCTTCCATGTTGAATTCATGGAGTTATTGCATTGAATAATTTTTGAGTAAAAATTTTTCTTTGTTCGCAAAAGGAAAAAATGTTTCCATTTAAATGTGTTTTATGACCAAAGGAACAAGCATATATAATTTCTTTTTAAATCATTCAAATGAAATTCAGCATGTACATTATAATGTTCATGAGGCTTCTGTCCTAAAAATTGCAAAATTCTGAAACCAGTAAAAAGGAACATAAAAGAATTATATTTTATATGCACTTTTGTCATAAACCCATCAAATTAATGACACCTGTAATATGTAGCAAAAGTGTTCTTGTTGCATGTCAGGACAGTTATCTCATTGTTATTATTGCAGTTTTATTTCATTCATAATTGCCTTTATTTTACATAACTTTTTTAGTATAAAATTAAGTTCCACGAAGCTAAAAAGCTTATCCGCAGGAATCCAAATACAGTATACAATAAACAGTTATAATTTTATAAAATAAACTCGATGTTGCATTTAAAAGATACCATTGAGTAAATAGTTTTTAAATATTTTCCAGAAGCGATGTCCTGAAAACTATTTTAACGTCTCTAATTGTTTTAAAATTTAAATAACTCCTCAGGGAATCTGTTGAACACAGAGGGAATTTCATAATTTCTACAACATTTGCCCAATATGTTTTCTGAAGGCACCGCAATTATATTTTCTTGTTAGAATTCGAGATTAATAGTTTAACCAATGATCTTCGACTGTTGTAGTTCATTCAGTGCATGGGTTGGTTGGGTTGTTTTACCTCTGAGCGGCACTTTTTTGCACACCATGGGCTAAATGGCCAAGTCACAAGGACCCCGAAGGCTCAGAGAAAGTTGGGGGAAGGGACCTACTGGACAGCTGTTGGGAGACACATGTAGCCTCCCGTCAAGCCATCCAGCGTGTTCTTTAACGCGCACAGGGTATGGCTCTCCTGCACACGGGCCACGGCTTAACGTCCTATCCGACGGACGGCGACCTTTCCAAGCCCAGCGGTGTCCCCTACTGAGTGTGGGCAGGACGGGGAGTTTTTCGGAGATAAATCTCAACGCTGACCCAGATGGGACTCGAACCTGGAAACTACAGATTACGAGCCTGGTGCGCTACCGACTATGCCACCCCCGCTCTATTCAGTGTAGGTAAGATGATCAAATTGTTTTAATCAACCCGGAATCGTGAATCGAAATTCTGTTCGATTTGACAACTTGGGGTGAATCGAATGGTAACACTTTAGTCGGTAACACGCCAGGCTCATAATCTGAAGTTCCCAGGTTCGAGTCCCACCTGGGCAGCAGTGAGATTTATCTCCGCAAAATTAACAGCCTTGGCCTCGATCAGTAGGGGGACACCGATGGGTTTGGAAAGTTTCAGTTCCCTTTATCGCCATCCGTCGGATGGGACGTTAATCGGCGTTTAACGTGTCATCTGTATATGTGCAGGAGAGCTATACCATGTGTACGTTAAAGAACATGCTTCATGGTTTGACGGGAGGTACCATCTGTATTAACTAAGTGTGATACAATTATTCATCTGAAAAAAATTATTGCTGACACGGTGGGTTAGACTTGAATTCTATATCTACAGGTAATCTGTATTTACTACGGATGGATTTTTAAGAGCGATACTTTTCTTGACATCTCAACATATATTAAAGTCTTCATGGATCGAATTATTTCTTAACGTGCGCAATATATGACTTCCCTAAGGTCCAAGTCTTAACTTATTTGGCGGACGGCATCTTTTCCTAAAACTTGGTTTACCCTTTATCACTTGTGCGTGCAAGCGGAAATAATCAGAATACTGACAATAAGGAGGCGAATTTGAGAACCGCAAGTTACCAGCTAACATGCAATTGATTGAGTCGTCTAGAACTCCATTTTTCACAGTGAGAAATTTTAAAAACAGGTGGAAAAATTTATTACTGCTACTAGCCTCCCTTATGCATTTTCAGCAAAAGTTCAAAACATTTCAGTTTCCTCCGTTAGGTACTCTGAACTTTCAAGGATATTTTTTCCTCTTAAACATTAGGATTTTCACTTCTTAGTTTTACTTTCTTAATATCTTGCAAAAACTTTGAATTCTCCATGAAATAACAAACCCATTTCACCGATTCTTGAATTATTTATGTCAGAGCCATATAAAAAAAAATTTTAATGCCCAAAAAATCTTGTTATGCTATTTTTTTCTGCCATTCTTATGCATTGGACCGTGACTAATGGAGAAACATGCGATATTGTGGTTCAAATGTCAATTCCTAACCCTTTATTGATCTGCGAAAGCTATTAGCAGAAACCTTCACCTGTCTTTTCATTCCAGTACACTTCCACATATTTCGAACTTTTTTTGGAATTTATTTTTTGTAGCGTATGCATTATTTTGTAATAGCATTTCTGCATTAGATCTTTCAAGTTTTCTACGAGTTTCCTGATGGAAAATATGCACCAAGCAATATTCGATATCATTTAAAAATGACCACATTTGAAACCTAGCTATAACGGTCACGAATATCGCAGGCTCCTAATTTTGCAAATGGGAGTTGACGAAGCCCTTCCCAAGTTGACCCTAACAATACAAATTTTACTTTACATTTTCCTCGGCGTAAATTTGGAAAACTATTTGCCCTCCATGGATTATAACATTTTACAAACAATTTGAAAATATCAAAATATGCTCGTTAATCCGAGTTTTTCCTCCTTTACAAGTTTTTATTTTGTTCACAAAGAAAAATACTTGGCAGCAGTTCTCTCTCTTTTTTTCGAATACTTCTTAATAATAACATGAAAAAGAATCAAATGTGAATTACTAATTTTTTCCCGACCAGCGATTATAGGTATTAGAAACCAGTTTCATATACTAAGGAACACCTCCGCATGTATCGAAGCTAACAGAGTTACTTTTTATAGTTAATGCAATCCTCTCTCCAAGAGTACGAGATAGAATTTTGACGATACCTGATTAAAAAATGCACCAATAGGTGAAATGATATATTAAGAGTACAGTGAGACCGCTTGCAACATAATCTCTGTCTGTCCCAGTGGCAAGGGAGTTAGCATGTTTGACACCAGGACAAAGGGGCCTGGATTTTTTTTTTTTAAAGAATATAATTTTTATTCATAAGAGTAAAGAATACAAATAGATTTACCATTTGACCCGCAAAGCTAAATAGCTTATCTGCAGGAAAATGAATAAATTATATTAAACATCGGTCATTCAGCCACAAAAATTCGAATCCCGTATAAAGTATGGATGCTTTCTTTCTCAGTGTTTCTGTCTCGGTATCCTCATAAAAATTCTTTATGGCATATTATACTGACTGGCTCCTGTCAGTCCCATTGGAACTCTGAGAAGTGCGAGTTTTTAATTTTTATCTATGCTTTTCTTAATATACATTTGAAAAAAAAACATCCTCTAGAATAGGGGTCCTCAACGTGGAGTACGAGGTAAATTTTTTTGGGGTATGCCGTGAGAGCTCAAAAGTCGCTAGATATATGTTATATATATATATGTTTCATTTTATTCCCATTGTTATACTACAACTATAGTACTATAGTACAACTACTGGTGAAGCATAAAAGGTTGAGAACCATTGCTCTAGAACACTCTCAACCTTTTATGCTTCACGTCCCCTTGGAAATGTGTATGTAACTGGCGTACCCCTTGTATAGATTGTTATACTATAACTATAGTTTTATCTATGGTTATTTTTACTTTGTTCTAGATCTAGCGCCTTTTGAGCTCTCACAGCGTACCTCAAAAAATTTTATCGCGTACCCCACGTCGAGAACCCCTGCTCTAGAATATAAAACATTTATGGCACAATTCGAGTGAAAAAATATCTGATATATCTGCTATTTCATCAAGGTTTTTCTTCCTCTATTATTCTTTTTTCTTATTTCACAAACGAAAATACCTGATGCAGATTTATTTCATTTCAAACACTTTTTTAATATTAAGAATGAAAAAAAAAATCGAATTCATCTTACATTAGGACACAACTTGGGAAGGGCTCTCGTCAACTCGTCGTCAGTATTATACCGTCATTCACGTCTATCACTAGCATGTATGTAGGAAAATACTACACAAGGAAGAGAGAGATAATAAACTATTAATTTGTAAATTACATAGCTTAGGCAAAAGGTATTATTAATGTATGAGTAGAAACAATTTTTTTAGGGTTGTCAGTGATGTTTAAAATCTTTAATTCTATCATGTATAAAGAACCACAATATGACACTAAGATAATTTACATGACCATGGGACGCTTGCTGCCACCCCTTGAAAACTGTTTTCCCATTTTTCTTATAATACACTCGTTTTTGAATACAAAGCTTATTTTATAACAATTACTGTAAAACCTGGTTAATTTGAAATTCAAAGGACCGAAAAAACGACTGAACTCGGCAGGGCCCGGACTTTTTTTATACATTTGGGCTCAAAATAGTACAGACGACTTCGGGCTCTGAACAGTTTATATTTCAAACATTTCTTGCAATTGTGAAAAAAAAAATTAGTAAAAGTATAATTTTTTGCTACAATTTCAACCTTTTAATTAATATTTAATAATAAAAATAAGCACCAGGCGGGGGGGGGTTCGCTTATTTTCTATTTTTAATAAATGACTTTGCGTTTATTATGATAGTTAATCACGCGAACTTTCAGTTTCTTCTAGTATTTCTCATATTTTTTTCTAAAGAGCATTAACACTTTTTGCCATAAAATGATTATAATTAATAATATAAGAATAATATTAATGATTAGCAATGTGCATTTTTCTGTATATGTCTTATTGTGATGCGGCAGAGAAAATTTTCCCAAATCGAGCGGGCTCAGACTTTGAACACCTTTTGCCAAGGCCAATGAAGACTCGAAAAACTGAGCTCGAACACATCTCTAATCGGTTTCCGAAAGGAAATAATCTTCGTGGCTATATACCAAAGCACTGTTATTAGGGGCTACTCATTCTGCTATCGACAATGCACCATAGTGATACTATTGATGAGGAAAATAAAATAGAATTACAAGTTTGTTATAGACTCTAAGCATGGTGGAGTAGATACATTGGATCAATTGGCACATGCTTATTCGATAAAATGGAATAAACAGGTGGCCTATTGCACAATTTTACAACTTCGCAGACGTTTGTGATGTAGCTGCAAAGGTGTCGGTTAAATATGTATCCCAATTGGAAGAAAACAAATGTTCACCTTAAATTGTTTCTGAGAGAGTTGGTTCAAGTTATTGCTATTCCCCAATGTCCAATAACATATCTGTCCGAAAAGTCATTACCCCAAAAATGAAGAGTTGTCGAAATCATCAAATCATCAACAAACATGGAGGAGACTGCGACAGCTCCATAATAAAGATTAGACACTGTTGCCACATATGATAGTCGAAAATAAGCTGTTCCTGAGAAATATTGTGATAGAAGTGGTCTAAATATTTGTAATGAAAATTCTGAAAAAGTTATCATTTGAAAAATACGCATCAAGAAATAATATATTATATATTTATTATTTTAACAATTTTTAATATTTGTGCCTAAAATAAAAAATTCGAATTCTGTGTAAGCATATACAAGAAATTTATTATTTTTTAATATATGTCTCTATATCACATCGCAGTAGTTTACTTCAGAAAAAGAGCCAGTTAAAATGAGGATTAATACATTAAATATAAGTTAGATAGAGACAATGCGAATCAAAAGATAGAAAATATTCGTGTTTTGTTCAAGATTGCCCATCTGATACTTCTGGAAGTTAACATTTGACATTTCAATATGTGAACAAACAAGTATTATAATCTGCAAACATATTTTTTAATCAAATAATCGGGAAATTTTTTGGATGCAATTCTTATGTTTGCACTTGATTGATGTAAGTAGGGCAAGGAAAACAATAACAGAATATTGCATCAGATTTGACTACATATTACAACAAATGTTAGAATCACGAATTTAGCAACTTTCTGAAAACATAAAAGAAAGCGAATATGATCCGACATAATATCAGCCTCGTCACTCTGCTTCCCTGGTAATATCAATACGCTTTGCGTATGCAAATGAAACTCGAAAGGTAAAGATTTCTTACAATCATCATCATCATCCTCAAGCAGCCATGGGCTACGGAGGTCCAACGAGACCGTGCAATTTAGTTCTCCATGCAAGTCTATCCTGAGCTACATCTACTGCATCTGGCCACTGCACACCAATTCTAACAAGGTCCTGTTTGACATTGTCTGACTACCGCATCCTAGGTCTTCCCTTCTTTCTGAGGTCTTTAGGCACACTGTTCATAACCCTATTCGCCAATCTATAATTATTCATACGGGCAACATGGCCAAACCAACGGAGTCTCTCTCTGCACAATATGCTGCTTAAAGTAGGTTGCAAACTCCTTTCCTTACCTCATCATTAGTTACAAAGTTGAACCACCAAATGCCCAAGATACTGCGTAAGCATCTGGAATCAAAAGCATCTAGTTTCCTGTTATCTTGTTTACAAAGTGCCAAGTTTCACTACCATAACTAACCCTAAAAAGAACCAAACTATTATACAGTCTAATTTTAGTCTTTAGGTGTATACGCCTATTTCTCCACACTCTCCATAGATTCTTAAAAGTCCCGGCAGCAATCCCTATTCGTCTGTTAATCTCATGCCGCACATCACCATTATCTGTTACATAGCTCCCAAGATAATTAAACTGTGACACCTGCTCAAGACTGCAACCATTCAGATTAACTGAATCACAGCCTGCCTGACCAATTTTCATCACTTTAGTTTTCTCTCTGTTTATAACCAAACATACTCTACTACCAGTTTCATCTACAGCTCGAATGAAAGAGTTCATCTCATCAACATCATTTGCCAGAAGGGCTAAATCATCAGCATAATCTAAATCAGAAATTTTCCTATCTCCAGCCCATTTAAGGCCAAAATCTTTCCCTTGAAGTGAATTTCGCATAACATAATCAATAACCAAGATAAAGATAAAAGGAGACAAAATGCAGCCTTGTCGAACACCAGAAGTAATGCTAAACCAATTGCTACATGCCTTACCAACTCTCACACACGACTCAGTGTTATTATAGAGAGCTTTCATTATGTTAACTAACTTGTCAGGTATACCATATGATCTCACAATCAACCACAAATTATAACGATCAACAGAGTCAAAAGCCTTTTTGAAATCAACAAAGCTAATAACCAAAGGTTTCTGAAACTTTGGTCTAAAAAATCTACCCGACTGAAAATACTACACATCCCCTACCACTTCGGAATCCACTTTGCTCATCACGCAATTGACTGTCAACTAGATTCTTAATTCTATTAAGCATAATCATGGAAAGAACTTTACCTGGAACAGAGAGTAGGCTAATACCCCTATAGTTATCACAAGAACTGCGATCACCTTTTTTGAAAATAAGGATAAGAATAGCCCTGGTAAAATCCTTAGGAACCATGCCTTTATCATAAAAGATATTCAGAATTTCAGTCATCCAAGTGGTAACCGAAACTATCCCAGCTCTACGTATTTCCGTAGTAATTTTATCTACCCCTGGGGATTTATGAAGTTTAAGTTTAGAGATAGCCAAAATAACTTCATACTGTGTTATAGGGCCAACATTAAAGCCACCAATGCATCTATCATCATTGCAAACAATGGTAGTAGAACTAACTACATTGTTTAGAACATCACTGAAATGCTCAGCCCAACTAGCCATGACAGAATCCTCCTCTTCTATAACCTTACCTTGTTTATCCTTCAATCCTTGGATGTCTGTCCGTTTTCTACCACATAAAACATTAACTATCTGATACAGCTCTCT
Source organism: Ryuthela nishihirai (assembly GCA_038380435.1). NCBI lineage: Eukaryota > Metazoa > Arthropoda > Arachnida > Araneae > Heptathelidae > Ryuthela > Ryuthela nishihirai. The sequence goes on along the minus strand of JAWZYU010000024.1, from coordinate 39,436,009 downwards.
GCTGTTGTGCTGCCTAACTGCTTCCTCAGCTTTGTCAGCCAAGCCATCAAGCCAAAGATTCTTATCAGTAGCTAACTGATCCTTTACACGTTTATTAAGCTCTCTGTAATCCTTTCTATTAGGACTAGTAGGGTACTGATTAAGGATATTCCTGCAGTTCCTTCTTTCTGAAATAAGCTCAAGCGCCTTATCACTTAAATAATTCTGCCTCCTCTGCTCCTTTTTTCCTAAAAGAGTAGTGTTAGTTTCCAAAAGAGCCTGTTTAAAACGGCACCATTCGTACTCAACTTCAGTAGTAAGCATACCATGACTGTCATAATGACTAAGTAACCTATCATGGTAAGCTTTAGCTATAACAGGGTCTTTCAGAGCTTCAGTATTAAAGGTAAATTTTTTAACTTTAGCACAACACTTTTTAAGTTTAAGTTGTAAGACACTTTTAACAAGGTAATGGTCAGATCCAATTTCAGCTCCCCTATATGCCCTGGTATTCCTAACAGAACTTGCCCATTTGCTGTTAATTAATATGTAATCAATCATATTCTTATGCAGCCCATCAGGTGAAACCCATGTGTATTTATGTATGTCGTCATGTTTGTAATATGTGTTAGTTATTCTGAAACCATTGAGTTTACTTGCCTGTAGGAGACGTTGTCCATTGCAGCTACCAATACCAAAAGGGCCTATCACCCCTCCCCAAAGGTTTTTGAGTCAGTACCAACTTTGGCATTGAAGTCACCTAGAACGAGGATAATATCTCTTTTCTTGACAGAATTTAAAATATCCTGAAGTTGCCCGTAAAACCTATCCTTCTCATCGGCATCCTCAGTGGGGGCATAACAGCAGATAACATTCAAGTCTTTCACTCTTGTCTGAAATTTTGCTGTAAGAAACCTTTCATTAATGCACTCATATCCTAGAAGAGCATCACTAGCGTGTCTGCTGAGAAGCAGACCCACGCCTTGGTGATTCTTTATTTCGTCCCTCCCTGAAAAGAGAAATTTAAGATTATTTTTAAGAATCTGACCTTTATCTGTCCAACTGGTCTCTGGCAAGCCGAGAATATCTAAATTATAATGATGGAATTCATGTGTGAGGACATCAAGAGAAAAAGCTCTGTGCAGAGTCCTCACATTCCAACTACCTATGGAGAGAAAATGGTTAGTGGGATGTTTAAAGAAACTATGTTTATTGAGAGAGGGAATGCCGACAATATCAAACAGCGCCCTAATCGCAGACATGGGGCAAAGACCCGTTCCCCCAATACTAAAGGCTGAAGCCATCTACACAGGAAGACTTCCTCCAATGTAGAATTTGACGATGCCAATAGAAGCAAAGAGTTCAGGTGTCTGCGATGATCTCTGCTCAAGATTATCCACCAGCTGATAAACATATCCTGTGAATCTATTCACTTGGGGCTGTCAACCCACAAGCAAACAGAAAACACAGCGGAAGATTTTCCCTCCACAGAAGCCCACCAGTGCAACAAAATCAGGATCCATAATCAAGCTCAGAGCCATATATCTGTCCAGTCCAGTGGGTTTATATGGTCAGCACCAGGACCCTGTGTGGTTGACCACTCCTCAGCAGGGAAGAAAAAACAGAAAAGTAACCATAGTAGTCCAGATCAGTAGGCCACACTAATCTGGCAGCCCTCCCCTTCCGTTCACTTCCACAAGAGAGTATCTCTTTTGAAAGGTACTAACGGTCTGCACCACGAGAAGGCGGAGTCGGATATTAGGTGCTAGACCTGGCCGGTTCTTTGCATCATCACAGGGGATTGGTGCATAGCTCTCCTTCCAGTGACTACCTAGCTACCATTGACAGACCTTTTTACAACAGCAATTCATAATTCTGTAGAATTCGGGTTACACGAATCCATTGCTGGTAAAAAAATCTGCATTCCACTTGCTACTTTGCACTACAATCACCGACTACTTTCTTCGTTTGTCTCTTGTTCCCAAGGTGTATTTGTTCCTATTTCAAGTTCATAAGCGATCTAGACTTCTTAAAGGAGTGTTGTTTAGAGAATATTTTATTTACCTTGTGAAAATGATTGAACTCTTCTGAATTAAAAAACCATCTGAAGCAATCATTAATTTTGCAAATGTCACAAGCAATGAACCCAATTTATCTGAATAAAATTGCATCTTTAACAGAATCAGGCCTTCAATTTTTCTCAACCTATTGTCAATTCCTGTTTGTGGGTTTATTGGTTTGGCATAAACTCTCGAAAGGTTTCAGGCTTTATTTTTAAAACTTCTTTTGTATAAAGTAAATCTGAAATTCAATGATTTAACTAGATCGAATTTTTTGACGGAATTTTCTTAGGGATATTTTTGTTGCACAAGTCGCTATTTTAGTCAATTAGCAGCAAGTTCTAGAGTGCATTAAGGCTCGGAGAAGTCTGAATAAAGAGATTCGCATAAGTTTTAAGTTTGAGATATAATATCATAATAGGACCCTATGTTATTTAAAGTGCATAGAGTAGTGCTCTTGTGTACACGGCTTAACGTTCTATGTCACGAAGCGCGGCTTCTCAAAGCTCATCGCTGAATCTTTTTTTACAACGAAGGCAAGACGCCGAGAAACGGAGAAAGCCAATGTTGGAAGAACTGGGATATAAATCTGCGAATATCAGATTACAAGGTTGGCATGATGCCGATTGGGCAAGTAGCTCCCTACTTTACGATCATTTTCTACTACAGAGTGGAGTAAGAAAATGGAGGTGTAACTTGTCACAGTAACTTACACAATAGTTTGTATTTTTATTACAGTACTTCCAAAGAAAGCAAACACATACAGAGTGATTAAAAGTAGCTCTATAAATTCAAACAAATTATCACACGAAAACAAATGACATGTCAATGAAGAGAAACATCAAGCTTGTTTTTTTACTGATTTGCAGTAGTTGTATTGAAAAGGGAACTGAGGTATAAAAACAAAAATGGCGGATTATACAAAGGCATAAAAGCACAATAATGTGTTTGGGGAATCTAAGTTAACATTCTAAGTGCAGCGCGCCTCCATTTTACTTGCAGCAGTAAGAGATTTGTCTAAATTAGCAATACCCAGACGACTGAATCGATCATGTCAGCTCTTTTAAGTGACCTCATTCACCGGATACAACCCCACTCGATTTCTTTTAGTGTCATTTTATCAAAGCTGTAGTTTATTACTCGATATTACTAAAATGCCTCAATGAACGGAAGAAGAGAATTACTATCCCCCTTTCATTGGTAGGTCTGCCACATAACTTTCGGCTTCCATATTGGGTATCTGCAAACTTGATGCGTTGAGTTCTTTTACCTCTGAGCGGCACATTCTTTCATTTGCACACAATGGGCTAAATGGCCAGGTCACAAGGACCCTGAGGGCTTAAAGAAGTTTATGGGGAGGGAACCCACTGTACAGTTGTTGTGAAACAGATGGTAGTCTCTCGTCAAGGCCATCCAGTATGTTCCTTAACGTGCACAGGGTATGGCTCTCACGCACACGGAAACACGGGTTAACGTCCCATCCGACGGACGGCGGCCTTTCCAAGCCCATCGGTGTCTCCTACTGACCGATGGGAAAGCTGGGAGTTTTGCGGAGATGCAAACTTGATCGATTCCACCCTTCGTGTAGACTGTTTTATTTCTGAGCGGCAGTTTTGTGCACACGATAGACAAAATGATAGGTCACAAAGATACCAAGTGCTCAAAGTTGGAAAGGTAATCTACTAGATAGATGTTAGGTGACATGGAAGCTTCCGATCAAGGCCATTGGAAGGGAAGAGATTACAAAAGGCTCAGTACACTTGCACAAATTAATCCATAGCATATCATTGGTTTACTAAGAATTTAATCGCTATTCGACTGTTCAAGTAGCATGATGACAATGGATGTAAAGGAAAAATTGTCTTGAGCAGGGCGAGATTCGAATCCACGATCTTCTGATGACATGTCAAGTGCTCTGAACACTGAGCTACACCGGCCGCTGACCAGTTTCTTCTCTATTGCTTATGCTAAGCTATACACCAGAGGGTCAGTTGCTGTCTTTTGAGTGCATTTGGAGACTACCTTCAGAGCCATTCTAAGTATGTGCACAGATCAGCCACGCTCCAAGGGTATTCTGAATGACAATTTTTTTGGAGCAAAATTCAATCTGTTTCACTTCTGGAATGATTACTAGTACCGTTTTTACATATGGTTTGGTATTTGACAATATACATTGTTCTAGGTGGTCCTTTTTTAAATTTTGAGACAGTCTGGTAATTACTTTTTTTTTACTAAAATAGTAAAAGAAAATTTAGCATTCTTGGCTGCTGGGCAGACCAGAGTACGAATCCCAGGTAAGCCACTAATTATGTCTTTCTGCTTTAGCAGAACTAAACCCATGAAGGTTCTATATAATTTGCATTGACAGACTTCAGTCAGACCTCCATTGAAAATGACTGGCAGAGTGGTAATTTTTTATTTTCCTGTAGTAACAAAACCATGTAAACGGCATACAAATCATTAATGTGTGTTTCGCGTCTACTAAATAATTCTTATCCCATACGTTTTGCCTTTTCTCTAATTTCATTTCAATCAGATTATTCCCTAACTTTCGCTAATGTGGGATTTTGCCACTGTTACAGAAAAGGAAAACGGGACATTTCAGCAGGTGTTCCAGTTTCAGTTTTTTTTTTAATATTGTGACTGGTTGAAGTTTTCATATACAGATGGTCCTCAACTCGGATGCCCATAATTAGAGGCAATTTATAAATACTGCGTCAGCATTTGAACAGATTGCTGGAAAAATACACACACTGGAAATATGAGGAAAGAGGATCAATGCTTCACACCTATGCATTTCGAAAGTTTAACAAGAAGTTGAGTGTTATAATGATATGCATATTGGAAATAAATAAGAAAAAATTGTGGATTCAATTGTGTTATTCTGAGAGGCACTTTCGTGTATATAAGGGACTAAATGGCCAGGTCATTAGGATCCTAAGACTCAGAGCTAGGTAGGGAAAGGGGATCCATTGGATAACTGTTGCAATACAATTGAAAGTTTTTCGTCAAGGCTATCCAGCGTGTTCGTACTTGGATACATGTTGCAGATTGGGGATTAGTAATTGTACTACAATAAAATATTTTGCAATTTTAGACATAATAATTATTATAATAATTTATTTTTAAAACTAGTCATAAAGGCTCACAAAACAGTAAAAAGATACAAAGCTTTATATTTTAAAATATAAAAAACATTTGAAGAATTTAAAAACCAGAAAAAACATCGTGTGATGTGCATTTAACCTACTAGCCACGTGATATCATTTTTCTCCTAATTAAGTGTAAGTCACCGTACAAGTTTAAACAAAGCTCAGGATTGCTTTTAATATGTTCTGTGAAATTAACGTTTTGTAACTTACCTAACCATTGTCTTTTAAACCAAGTAGTCATGATGCATTTTCAATCACAAACTGAATTTGTTCTTCTACCATTCCCTTTGCTTCCGAACACTACACGACAGAGCGATGAACCTGACAAAGCATTCCTCTGTTTAAGCTTCTCGTTCACAGAAATTTTGAAACACTACCATTCATGTATTCCCATTACACACAGTATGCGCAATACGATAAGCATTATCACAGGCATCCAGCTATCGTGAAAGCACACAGTGGGGAAAGAGCTTCCACATTGGGAGGCTTGCATCAGCAGGTCTTATCAGCACTTTCAACATGAAGATGAGAATAAGTAGCGATGAGACGAGGTGACGAAGAGGTCAACGATTTAGAGCATTTTTATCCGCTTCGTAAAACAGGAAGTGTTTGTACATGCTAGTAGAAGATGAGCACTTCACAGTACACTGACGAGGCGATCGACCTGCGTCATCATTTAAACAGATTGCTGGAAAAATACACGGTCGATATGAGGAAACAAGCTCAATGTTTCACACCTATTTCAAAAGTTTACTAAGAAGTTGCAGGTAGGGAAAGGAGATCCAGGCAGAGTGGAGATTGATAGAAAAAATCTCAACGCAGGCACAGTGGGGACTCGAACTTGGGAACATTAAATTAAAAAACCACGTGCGCTACCGACTGAGCCGTCCATTACGGGAACAGATTTCTACGCATAATGACAAATTCATACGCATATACGCTTTGTATTCGTCCAGAAAAGTGGATTGAAATTGCTTTCTTCCGTTAATGTCACTTAGTCAATTATGATATTAACTATGACATTATTTTCATTCCGAATGTACAAAAAGGCACTGGCACTTTTAAGCGTAAGTGATATGACCGAGTTTTAATGGTTTGAATTGTTTAGCCACAGGTTTGATAACTTCAAGCTTATTAAAGGTATGGGATTTCCTTCTAAGAAGCCTTTCTTTGCTTCGTATACTTAAATGGCCATGTAATAACGGTTTCATGGAAGAATGAATTAAAGAAACCGACCCGGCAGCAGTTAGAGACAAATGTAACCTATCGTCAAACTCATCAACAATGTGTTCTTCAAACGTGCGCAGGGGACAGCTCTCTTGGGCACAGAGCCGCAGCTAATATTTGCGTCATCTTTCCCACATAGTACGGACAAGCGAAAGAAGTCTCTACGCATCATTCAAGGCCATTTTGGCGAGGTGATGCAGTCATCGTTCTTCTAAAATAAGCTTTTCTCACTCTAACCGTGTGGGTGTTCTAAGGATGCAATAAGATGCTACTGTCATTCAATAGGCGGTAGGCTTAGATAAAAGTGGCTGGGGGGACGACTACCTCCTTCCTGATTATGAGTTCTAAATAAAGACTGAACCCTTACTTTCCAAATCCTTGTAATGTGAATGACTTATTTTAATAACATAGCTTTCGTTCGGATTGTAACTGAAAAGCTGATTACCACGTTATACAGAAAGAAAAAATAACTACATGAGGCAGTGCCTAGACAAAATAATATGAGAATTCCCATGTTTTACGAATGGAAAGTAAAATTAGAAATTTAATATCTTGAGGGATGATCGGACTGAGACTGAAGGTAAATTAAATATCAAAATCAAATCTCCAAATCTTCGATTTCAATAATATTCGTTCAATACCTAATCTTTTAAATGTCCAAAACCAGTCAATTACGTAAGCCTAACTAGTCTTTCTATTTAAATTTCTATTTTATTATTCAGAATAAATTTCAAATTTGATATGTAAGGACCGATATATGTAGGGATTATTCAGTACAGGATAAATTTCTAAATTTCAGTTGCTTTTCTCCTGGGGGGAAAAAAATCAAAAATTATCTTTATCACAGTTCCATGCATTGTGAAAAACCTGATACTTTAAGGTAAAAGAACTGTGAAAATATATTTAAAAGCAGAATCACTTTCTCCTTAAAAGGCCATCAAAATAGGTGTAAATTGGGAAACCTATTTGAAGAAATTCTAAACATATAACCTTTTTTAGCAAACGGTGTAAAATATAACAATTATTACTTGTGTTTTGATTATCATCCAAGATAAATTCTCATTGACTAGTAACATTTGCTGTTCAATAATCCACCTTTCGCAATTCTTTAGCAACTGAACAAATATTGCTGAAATTCAAGATGGAAATCTTTACCTTCGGTCTCAGTCCTTTATTGAGTTTCTGCTCTGGATTATTACTGGTTTAACAGGAAATTTTCAGACCTTAAAGTATCAGGTTTTTTGCAATGCATGGAAATGTGATAAAGATAATTTTTGATTTTTTTTTCAAGAGAAAAAGCAACCGAAATTTAGAAATTTATCCTGTACTGAATAACCCATATATATATCGGTTTTTACAGAGCAAATTTTAAATTTATTCTGAATAATAAAATAGAAATTCTTGCCACAGGATTTTTCTCTCAGTATCCGTTGCTGAGATTCCGCCATCCTCACAGACCTTCTACTATGGCGTATAAACTGACAGGCTCCTGTCAGACCTCTGTGGCAAGTAGCTGCTTGAGGGAGTAAAAAAAATCGTTTCATCGCCATGCATCCAGGGAACAAAGAAAAGAATTGCTCCATTATAGAACGTTACATTTATTATTGTTTTCAACCTCTGTTCCTCAAAAATAAAAAAGCAGAACTAGTCTGCCATAAGTTAATTTCATTCTTTAATCCCAGTAGCTTCATAATATAGCAAAGACAATACAAATAATACCATCCTAAGACTTATTAGTTCTAACAATGAGATCAACTTACTATTGTATTATTCGAATGCGACTTGTATATCAAGATGGCTGCATCTGAAGACTAAAATAGTTCTACAGATTTCAAAAAAAAGTATAGTATATAGAAATAAAAAAATATCCCCTCATGCAGCTGTTTGCCACAGACGTCTGACAGTACGCTATCAGTTTATATGCCATAGTAGAAGGTCTGTGAGGATAGCGGACCTCAGCAGAAAAACACTAACATCCATGCCTTACCTAAGGCTCGAGAACCCAGGTCCCTTTAATCAGTAGCCAAGCACACTAACCACTCGGCCACGGGACGGCTGCATATAGAGATATATAAGGAAAACTTATCGTCTCTTCTACATTCAATAAAATGTTTTTAATTCGATTTGCGACGATATTTATTGCACACTTACAATGAACAAAGAATTTAATTCATATCATGCAACAGACCAATACGAACCACCATTCATAACAAATAATGTTATCAGCCTGAAAGTTTCCCCAATATTCTGTTACTCGCATCTCTCAAACAGAAATCTATCGGAATGTCGATTTCTAATTGTTGCTAGAGAGAGACCCTTCAGCAATGGTATTATCATCCCTCCTCCTCTTTATCCACCCCTCTGTCTCTCTGCTCCCTCCTCCCCATCATGCCACGTTCCCTCACACAACTCTCACCGTATTTGTCGACCATAATAACCATTAATGTTTCTTTTCACAGAAAAGCCAATAGCTCCGCAATAGCTGATGCACTTACTTATTCACGTGCATCAGCCTACCTGCATATTGGCAAGCGCCACGCGACACCGCTATTTTTAGCGCTTCCCCAGCTTGACGAGGCTCCCTGCCGTCGCAAGATCGCTCTTTCTCCAGCTTCTAGCACGAGTTTCCCGGTAGTCGGCCGGTAAGGTAACCGCGTCTTTCCGCAAGTGAGGGTCGAGGACCAGACTCATTCCACAGCTGTCGGGGACGGCTGGCAGCTGCAGGGAGGAGCAGCAGGAGGTGCGAGCTCTCCACGAAAGAGACTTTCACTGCCGACTGCAGTGCCCTAAGAGCAAAGCAGCACTAGGATCACTGTTTGACCCATATACGCGCTAGTGCTTGGGCGGCTCTGTTCCACTCTAAGCCGGCAAATTATTGACCGACAGGCCCAACTGACATGGCCTCGTTCCATGCCACTTTTTTTCTTCCTCTCTCCCTTCTTATATAGCCTTCAGCTGGCAGTCTGCGACAACCGATAGTGGAAGAGTTGTTCCAAAAAGTTGTTTTCTTCGCAGCTCCTAGACGATAAAGTGACCGGCAGCAGTGGATAAAAAAAGTAGAGAACACATTTATTCCAGAACTCAAGCGCAGAGTGCTTCTGATGGAAGTGCTGAACATTAAAACGCTGCTATGGGAATGGTGTTAACAAGAAGCAGGTGGTAACACTCAAGCAAGGTGCTAACTGAAAGAAAGCATAAAGGGGTAAAAAAGTTCCACTAAGCAACAGAACTCAGTAGTGCATCCCTGTAATATGAACTTTAGGAGCCCTAACCAAATCAATCCCATGTTTCGTACTAGAGTTTAGCATTAAATTGGTAGGGAAGACACACGGAGAAGTAGTTTTGATTCTTGGTTAAGATTCTTTTTGTACAGCATATAAATTTGCATCAGCGGTTAAATTTAAAAAACAAAAAAAAAATGCCTACCCTGATTTACTGAAATACTTAATCTGAAATGAAAAAAATCCGGAAAGCTAATAATTTTCTAGTGGAGGCCGAAATTTTATGGGAAACATCATACGTTCCACAACAACTCGCTTCCAAAAATTTCTGGTTATTTACATAAAATATCTCCAGATCTTCCTAGATCTTAACTTTTTCGGTACCCATATACCAATACTGAAACAATAACTATAAAACTTTTTAACATAAAACTGCTAGAGTCGATTTTTGAAAACTGTTTACCATATGAAAATATGTAATACATTTAAAATAAAGGTTTTCACAAGTGTTATTTTAGCCCACATAACAATTATATCGTGATCCAAACATTAGCTCAACGAAATTATTCGAGGCTGAAAGGGTTGCAATTTGTCCACATTTATATTAATTAAATGTTTAATGCCCATTCTAAACAAAGTTCTTGTGGCTGTGCTGGTATCGTTAGTTCCAAAGTTAAATATCACAAAACTCACAGTTGAAACTTTCTTTACGTTTTGAGTGATCTTGCACTCTTTTTCAGAATGTCTAAGAAAATCTTTCTACAAATATTTTAAAAATTCTTCTGCAGTCTTTCTAAAGAAGAGTGACGATGAATAGCGTCAATCAAGTCTTGTTCGTGTGAGCATCGTCATAGCTTCGTGGCACATGTAACAAACCAACACTATTAGCTGTCAGTCGGCCAGAAAATCAGAGAAATTACTTTTAGAGTAAAACGTAGTAGTTCCTTCCCTCTAAATTTCGGGTTTCAGCCGCCAACGACACCGTATTTTAGAAAATACGAAGTGTCGTTTATATATTTGAAATATTGAAGTTTGTGACAACATGCTTACAAACATCCGAATACCATTAATTCCATTTGAGTCAATTATATAGAATTAACATTTGCCAAACTTAATAGTTGGTACTCGAGTTTGTAATCTTGTATACCCAATCAAATATACTCGTAATATACCCAAAGGAATTCTAACATAAGTTTCCCCGCTTTCAATGACAAAGCAGCCATTATCTTTCCATTTACATATAAAATTTACATCCATTTTCTTAATATATGGATATTGTTTTCAAAAACTGCATTTCCTTTGAATACGTCATAATCAGAAGTTAAAAACTTTCCAACTCTTCCCACAAAGATCAATTTCCCTTTTCAAAGATTTCTGATTTAGAAACAATTTGTTAAATTTTAATCACCTCTGACTAAGAACGTAAAACAAGGTAAAAAGTTGAATAATCTCTTCTACGCCATAATGTCAGTTTGCAAATTATATCAGCCAAGCTCAATTGCTATCAAGCTGCGAAGAAATCTTACAGTTGTTGCAAATTCAAATTTAACATGTTTGTTACCGATAACATTAGGATTAATCGTTAGAAGTCATTTGACTGCTTCAAATGATTCACTGTTTTTTTAACTTTGGTTATAAGCTTCCGACAACACTTGCAAAAGAGAAACTGTGATTGATCTTGCAGAACATGCAGCTCACGAAATAATTCTCATATTTGGTGAAAAATGGCCATGCCAATATAATATCCCAAGCTTTGAACGACTTTCTTCCCATAATTTGTAAGTTCCAAAATGGTTTTCTTATTTATTTTTATGCATGTTTACAAGTTATTTACAAAGCCTAGAAAAATATTTAATTTGCTTTTATTTTCAGAATTAATTATGGTGAAAATTGAAAGTGTAAATAAAACAGAATAATATTTTTATTAAAATTTCACAAATATCTACTTTTTTCTATGCTAACATTTAAAAATGAAGTATCAAGTAAAATTTCCTCAAATCATCTTCTATTGTCCTTAAAATGAGAAACGAAATATAACCAAAATAATGCAAGAATATCTTATTCCTTCACAATATTTCAGTTTGACATAGAACAACGGCCATGCATGTGTAATAGGATATTTGGTTATCTTTGATATAGATATTTGGTTATCTTAGTTGATAAACACGATTCGAGCTAGAATCCTAACTTCAATTGTGCACTCTGGTCAAGAGTCGTGTTTAGGATATGTATAAGTTAATTACATCCCAATCAGAAAGCTACTATTGCTGTTTTTCAGCTTTTATATATATATAGAGAGAGAGAGCAAAATGAAAAGCACCATAAACACCTGTTCATTAAACTAATTAAACAGCTACTAAATTATTATTCGTTTAATTTTATCTCAATTTGCTTCAAGTTGTCAGAGTAACCAGTAGGGCTCACTAATTATAATACAAGTAATTATGATCAACTTCTCTACAGACACTCTTAAGATACAAATTGTGTAATCACATCCTTTAAAATTGGTTTTCAGCAATATTATGTACTGCTTTCCGAGAGTTTACACACAACCATAACAAATTATGTCGCCACTTTCATCAACGATTGACTATTACTTGTGCAACCTCTACCAGCCAAAGCAGTCAAAAATCTCCCTTGTAATAAAATTATGCTGGGGGAAAAATGGCAATAATATTCTTTAGGAAATAGAAATAATCTCAATTAACTTTATAGATTTTGGGTTGTTTTACCTCTGAGCGGCACTTTTTTGCACACAACGGGCTAAATGGCCAGGTCACAAGGACCTTGAAGGCTCAGAGAAGGTTGGGGGGAGGAGACCCACCTGGAACAGCTGTTGGGAGATAGACAGTAGCCTCTCGTCAAGGCCATCCAGCATGTTCTTTAACGTGCACTGGGTATGGCTCTCCCGCGCACGGGACCACGGCTTAACGTCCCATCCGTCGGACGGAGGCCTTTTCAAGCTTATCGATGTCCCCTATGACTGTGGGCAGGGCGGGGAGTTTTGCAGAGAGAAATCTCAACACTGACCCTGCTGGGACTCGAAACTGCAGATTACGGGTCTGGCACGCTACCAGTTAAAGTGTGATTACACAAGCAATCCCCGCCCCTGGTGGGAGGGAACCCACTGGAACTGCTATTGGGAGACAGATGATAGCCTCCCGTCAAAGCCATCCAGCGTGTTCTTTAACAAGCCAAGGTTATGACTACTTTGCAATATGGCCACGGTTTAACGTCCCATTCGACGGACGGTGGCATTTCCAAGCCCATCGGTGTCTCCTACTGACCGAGGGCAGGGATAGGAGTTTTGCGGAGATAAATCTCCTGGATCCAACTGGACCAGCGTTGGTTCAGGTGGTAACTTGAAAGAATAAATAGATAAAGCGCATGCGTCTATTGCTAAAATTTAGGAAGAAGTTTGGAAAACATCACTGGCAAGATACTCAAGATGGATACTAAATTAGCAGGTAATTTTACTTTCGAAGCTTTATATTTTCAAACATTATTAAGCTTTTCAGTACATGTTAATCAGAGACTAAAAACGGAACAGAAATAAAACGAAATTATCAAAAAATTTTACGGGAATGAAAACGGAAAAGAGACTACTTTTTTTTTCGTTCAAAATTGGAAGCGATATAAATTTACCGGTTTTAACCCGTTATTCTGTTATTATACTTAAAAAACTAAGATGGAAGAGACAAAGAAACATTATTCCTGAAAATTAAAAAGAATCAAATCCTTTTATTATCGAATGCTTATTATGAAGAACATCGTTTAAACGAGATTCTTACACTTCATTTATAGAACCATTATTACCAGAATACATTGGATTCAAAATATTCTGTGAAGGAGCTTTGCAAGAGATATATCTCTTAGGAGACAGATGGAAGCCTCTCGTCAATATCATCCAACGTGCACAGTCATATCCTGTGTTAACACACTAGCTTTAACACAGCCATACACTGTGTTAAAGAACACGCTGAAAGGCTTTGATGAGAGGGTACCATCAGTCTCCTGATAGCTGTCCAGTGGGTTCCGTCCCCCAACCTTCTCTGAGACGTCGGGATCCTAGTGATCTCGCTATTTAGCCCATTGTCCGAAAAAAAAAAATGTCGCTCAGAGGTAAAGCTGATTAGTCATATTATTCGAACGAATATTGTTGAAAATCGTGCATTATATACATTCGATTATAAGTTGGGCTTTTAACCTCTGAGCGGCACTTTTGTGCACACAATATTCTCAAAAGTAACGGATAGTCACACATTTCGGATAATATGGTGAATTCGTTTTTTTTTTTTAAATGAAGGTTTGAGCTTTGAAAATCAAGAAGTAATTCGAAAAATCTGATTAGTTAAAACCTATGGACAGGTTACAAAGACTGAAAAGATTGGAGAAAGGAATCCACTGGACAGTTATTAGGAGACAGACGGCTCCCGTCAAGGTCACCGGCGTGTTCCCTAACGTATACAGGGTATGGCCATGGCTTAAATGTCTCATGCGAATTCCAAATTTCCAAGCCCATCAGTGTCTCCCTTTCTCATCGAGCTGGGTGGGGATTAAGCGGAGATAGATCTCAACGCTGGCACAGCTAAGACTGGAACCTGGGAACATCAGATTACTAGACTGGTGCACACTATACTGGCCGAGCAAGCCTCCACTACATCCTTTCGGTTGGGTTACCTCTGAGAAGCACTTTTCTGCACACAATGAGCTAAACTGCTATGTCACAAGGGCCCCGAGGGCTCAAAGAATTTTGGGGAAAGGTGACTCATTGAACAGCTCTTAGGAAACGGAAGCCTCCCGTCAATAATATCCCGTCATCTAACGTGTTCTTTAACATTTTAATATGCACAGGATATGGTTTTTCCGCACATGGAGCCACGGCTTAACGTTCCATCCGAAGCATGGCAGCCTTTCGAAGCCCATCGGTGTCCCCTACTGACTGGGGGCAGGGCGGGGAAATTTGAGGAGATAAATCACAACCGGTGGGACTCCAGCCTGGGAACTGCTTATTACGAGCTTGGCGCGCTTCTATCTGAGCCACCCCCGCTCCTCCCTTCGGCTGATAAATACAGAGTTACAAATATTTGAAGATGCAAACTATTTCGATATTAACTCTGCATAAAATTTGCACTTATCTACAAAGTTTATTCTAATATTAGCATAATTCTAATATTATTCTAGATAGCAGTTATAGCATTATACAGTAGATAATTCTAATATTATGCACCTGTATACTGCTATAATACAAAGGAATGTTCATACTTTGAATCGCAAGTCTTTCCTACAGCCCATAAATCGTAATATCGTACAGAAGCTAAAAGCAGATATATAAATTCGGTTCTTTTGATCTCCGTTATATAATATTTTTCCATATAAATGAGGATTTTCCTGCTTAGATTAAGGCTTGAGAATGTTTACCATTGAATCTGAATGCATTGGTTGGTGCACATAACGAATTATATGCACCTCTCAGTGATTTACAATCATCTAGAGGTTAAGATTAACATTTATATCTTGCAGCCTATATATATAACAAAAAGAATATTATAAAAAGAATATATGAAAAGAGGATTTTCAGAACTGGATTAGTCATATTTATTTACCAGTGACAAAAAGATACTGCTTTCGCACACCGTTTAGGTTCACATTCTTAAGCTTTCTTTCACAGAGCCAATCTTTTATTACTCTTCTATAACTAAAAGAAATATTGGCCTGGAGAAAAAAAAACTCACCTCATTCAGCCGCGACACTATCAGAATTTTTTTCGCCAGAGTGTGAATTCATTCGAAAAAGAATGCCACAAATATTTTATAAGGCATGGCTTTAAGGTCAACATCTGGAGAAACTAACTTGAACTCAATTAAGCTTCAGCTTCGAGAAATAATGAAGAAAAATCTTTTCTATGGGAGACTTCAGACACGTACGGCTGAATTCCGCTGCTTGGCTTCAATCCAAAAGCTGACTCAGAGAGTGCTCTCTGCGTCGGGACCCGAGGAACGCGAGACTGAACAGAAGACAACTGGGATCTTCCCCCCTTCACTTTAATCCTTATTCGTGAATCCTTTATTCAATAGATGTTTAACGACATTCGCCGTCACTGTCGCAACAACGTTTATTTATAGACGATTATTTAAATTACGGTTCCTCTTCCTTATTGCCTCTTACTGAATTTAAGTAATTTTGCCCATTGAGAAAGGAAGGAACTTCAGCGATCTTTTAGGCCACAAGAGAAAAGGAGTGGATTTTTGGATATTTTCAAATTAACAACTGATATATGCAATCATGCTTATTTTTTAAGCAATTTGACTGATAAAACTTCACATTAAAATGCAGCTCCGTTTTGAATCTATTAATTGTTTATGCATTTATCGGCCAGTAATTAAACAAACAAAACTTCAACAAATTCAACTCAGTTCAGAATACAATTTTTACATAAAATCAATCACAATGTTATTGGGTTGTTTTAACTCTGAGCGGCACTTTTTTGCACACCATGGGCTAAATGGCCAGGTCACATGGACCCCGAAGGCTCAGAGAAGGTTGGGGGAGGGGACCCACTGGAGTTTACTTGGAACCACTGGAACAGCTGTCGGGAGACAGATGGTAGCCTCCCGTCAAGGCCATCCAGCGTGTTCTTTAACGTGCACAGGGTATGGCTATCCCACACACGGGGCCACGGCTTAACGTCCCATCCGACGGACGGCGACCTTTCCAAGCCCATCGGTGTCCCCTACTGACCGTGGGTAGGGTGGGGAATTTTTGCGGAGATAAATCTCAACCCTGACCCAGCTGGGACTCGAACCTGGGAACTACAGATTACGAGCCTGGCGCGCTACCGACTGAGCCACCCCCGCCCCCAATCACAATGTAATTATAAGATTGTGCCAATTGTTAAACTTTACTTGTCGCGAAAAACAAATTGTTTTTACTAAATTCGCATTATTTTATTGTTTTCGTATAAATACAATACGTGATTGAAACTTCCCAGGGTAACAGGGAAAAAATTAAAACTATCAATAAATACACACTAAAAACGTTTATGTCGCAAATAATGAGGGAAAAAAAATTTAGATTTGTTTGTAGCTCTGAACGGTATTCTGTCTGCCCCCTGCCACAAAAATAGAATTCAACTACGTCAGCAGTGCATAGGCAGATATAAGTACTTGATAAGTTTCTGAACATCTGGAAAGTGTCTGCATCAGAAAAAATTCGTACACAATGTATATACTTTTAACGGTATATCTCCAACATTTGTTTTTCAAACACGGAAAATGCACTAGTCACCATTGTTTTAGATGGTGACGTATGTATATATCAGAGCAATTCTATATGAAAAAAATTTTCCCGATTAGCGTAAACTCCCAGCCTCTGAAATTTAAGGTATGTTTGGAAAATACATATTAAAGTTAGTTTTAATATCAATACATTAGAATATGAAGTTTTTGGGTTTTGTTGGATTGTTTTACCTCTGAGCGGCACTTTTTTGCACACCATAGGCTAAATGGCCAGGTCACAAGGATCCCGAAGGCTCAGAGAAAGGTTGGGGAAGGGGACTCACTGGAACAGCTGTTGGGAGACAGATGGTAGCCTCCCGTTAAGGCCATCCAGCGTGTTCTTTAACGTGCACAGGGTATGGCTCTCGCGCACACGGGACCACGCCTTAACGTTCCATCCGACGGACGGCGGCCTTTCCAAGCATTTCGGTGTCCCCTACTGACCGTGGGCAGGGGGGGAGTTTTTCGGAGATAAATCCCAACGCTGATCCAGCTGGGACTCGAACCTGGGAACTGCAGATTACGAGCCCGGCGCGCTACCGACTTCCCCCCCCCCCCCCGAATATGAAGCAATTCATTTGATTTTTCTGTAGCATCAAACTAAAAATATATTTATGGAATCGTCTAACAGAAGCGAAAGGTTTGATGAACAAGGATTCATACAGATCTAACGATACAGATCTAAAGAAAGGTATTCTAACAGAAGCGAAAGGAACTATGAAACAAGGATTCAAAATCCAGATAAGGCATAAATATTTGTGTTCTTTCCGCAGAAAACTCAACTCCCTCATAGGTTATCTCTATGATGCATTAAAGTGATAGGATCTTGTCGGACCTCTGTGCCAAATGGCTTCACTAGAAGAAATTTAGTTTCTTTTAATCTTTATATAAACAAAGAACCAAATGAATGGCGCAGTATGACCTATCATCCCATTTTTCTTTTTGACCCTAAAATTTTATTTGCAAAACCCTTCAATTGTCAATCAGTTTCATTCGATACTGTTCCTATTGGCAACGTTTGTCATTATTTCTCAGCCTACAATCTTGCCTTCGATGAAAAAGAGGCCACGAACGATGAACCGCCATTCTACGTACAAGAGGATCGTACCTGTTGATAGCACGTCGGATGACTTTCCTTTTTCTCTTTACAACTTTTGGTCTACTTATTTCACATTGTTCTGAATATTTAGAACTTTGTGACCTACCTAATCATCTAGCCTATTATGAAGCACGGAAATGCAGCTCATGAGTCAACGTAATTTGACCTGTGAAACATGAAAATGCTTCGAGGGATCGCGGATGTAATGGACAGTGGGTGCTTATTCATTACACCATTTTTTTTAACCTTATTAAGAGACTATTAACTAACCTAGTCGTTTCGATTTTTTTTTTTGTGCTACGAACCAATTTTGTACCGAATATATAATATAAGCCCTTTTTGAATGTTCCCAGGTTCGAGTCCCCACTGTGTCTGCGTTGAGATTTCTTTTCGCTAACCTGTATTCTACCCTTGGTGAGAAATAGAGGGGTTGGAAAGTCCGTCGGATAAGACGTTAAACCATGTCTCCGTGTGTAGAAGAGCCATACCCTGTGCACATTACAAAACAGACTGGATGGTCTTTATTAGAAGCTTCTATTTACCTTCTATTCTCTCGCGGCTGTTCAGTGGATCACCTTCCCCAACCTTCTCTTCGCCCTTGGAATCCTTATGATCTAGCATTTAGCCCATTGTGTGCACAAAAGTGCTGCTCAGAGGTAAAACAACCCTCTAGTTGATACTAAAACAAAATTAATGGTCAAATATATTATTAAGTGACAAATCTTTATCGAAAAATACATCGTCCACTATAACTAATTTTTTCTTTTACCCTTGTGAGTACAAGTATACCACGGGTCAAGACAACGGTTGTCATTGATTAGACCAACGGTTGTCATTGAATTAGAACAACGGTTGTCATTGAAGTATGACAGAGTTTTTACTCCCTACATACAAAAATAAATGTAAAATCTGAAACAATAATACAATGGAGAAATAGATTATCTTTCGCTGGACCATGGATTTTATTACTATTGCTAGGTTAGGTAGCGATTTTTTTATGCGTGTAACTTAGTTCTCCATGTGTTTCAACAAACAACGGTGAAGCATGTGACGAGGGAAAGAGATAATCTAATAAGAGTACTTTAATGTTTGCTGAGTGAACCTTAGGGGAAACAATTTTCTTCCATCATAACTCAGGCTAGACGGTAAAAGTTGGGAAACACTTAAACTATCAACAAATGTTATAAAATTTATTTTTTTAAATCTTTGGTTGAAAGGGTTTTATTTTTTCAAGAGTAACCATAATATATTAAATATGACATATACTAGAGGTTCTGAATAGGAAAAAATCGCCACCATAGCAAAGTGCGAACACAGCACCAGGTTGGTACCAGCCACAGAAAAATAGGTCATTTATTAATTTGAGGCATTATTTAAAAACTAGCCAAATATTACTCTCTCCTACAAGTTATTTTAACGAGTACTGATGAATGTAAATTTACTTTTTTGATACTTGTGCAAAAATTATAGCTAAATGCCAAAAAAGTCAATTTATGACGTGATGACGGCAAACTGAATATCACTGTTCCAAAAGTTATTTTTAGAAAAGACATATTCATCTGTGGCAGCTTAAGTACTCACACAGCTTCGAAACTTTTAAAGAACCACTTTAATATTTTGCAGACTGGTTTTTAATTTAAGCTACTGAGACATATGCCTTGAGAACAAATAATAACATCCGAAATATCAAAGAGTATAAAATTTTAATGAGAAAATTGGATTAGATATAAAATTAGCATGCAATTTGTGAAAACTGAATAAAAAAACCATTGCTCAAAGTTACGTTGGTTACTATCTGGAATTTTTGAACGCGTGGATCAACCGAAACCTGGTAAATATTGGGTTTTTTTACCTCTGAGAGGCACTGTTTCGCCACACCTAGGGGACTCACTGGACAGCTGTTAGGAAACAAGTGAAAGCCTCCAGTCAAAGCCAACTAGCGTGTTCTTTAATGTGCACAAAGTGACTCTCCTACACACGGAATACACCTGGCAAAAAAAGGAAATTTGTTTTAACGTTAACAATTCTAGTAAATTATATAAAAACTACTTTTCAAGTGATTGTTTCACTTGAGAACCAATCATAGACGAAAGGAAAATGCCAATTTTAACAGAAAAAAAAACAGCGTCGTGTTAAAGCATCAGTTGGCAATATTCCTGAGCAATAGCACGTAAAACCGATAATATACACCTACAAGGTCATTTTAAATCTACAGACCGAAAGAGAGATCGTGGAAAGAAGACCGATAAATTCTAGACACAAAACAACAAAGATGCTGAAACGAATAATGGGAGATTCTAGAGACACAAAAGCCTGTCAAAAACTGCTAAGCCATCGATGAGTTATAATGTCTGCTATCTACTCTTCCTAAGAGTGTTATCGAGTTTACACAAAACTGCGAAAACTGTGTCAGCAAATGTTAAAATAGTAATTTTATATATACTTTATTAATAACATAAAGCTGTTTCTTAGAGATTAGCAAGTTTTGGTTGCCGAGCAATCGAACTGTAGTTCAAAAGCCAGATAAGACAAATGCTTTCTTAATGATTTGTGTTGTTTTTCTGCTGTCAGGTTTTCTGCTGTAGTCTAGCCTTCGTCACAAGTCATCTCGTGCATTATGACATGCTCTTGGCAAGTGTCCACCTGATGAGGATTTTTTTTTTTATTCGAACCGTAATCAATGCTCATTATTAATAGTCAACAACTTTATAAGCAAATCATTCCCTGGCATACACGTACGGGATATGATTAACATATACAAGGAAATGGTTCCTTGACCTTACTAATGCAGATACAAGGAAAACCTTGAAAATTCTGTATTGAGTCACTGCTATTTCTCTAATTTAGTAAAAAGTAGAACTAAAAACTATATCTGAATACTTACAAAGTTTGTTAACAAGAGCATTGGAATTTCGAGTCGTAATTTTACGTCCATCCATTTCAGATAAGCTATCAACTTTGCGAGAACTTTGGAAAATTACTCTAGTCATTTGTTTATATTAATAAAGGTGCATTTTGTTTAAAAAAAAAAGTATTAACGTTGCTCAGATATTTTTGGGAATCCACAAATTTTGCTTCATTATAAACGTGAAGGTCAGTAATAAAAATTATTTCATTAAAAATGGTCCCTTTCATCTCTCACTTTTCAATAAGAAAAATTAAACATTTTGAAACTGACAACGGCCAGCATAGCATCAAAGAGATTCAAAAGTTCTATTGCAGCACATAACCATTCTTCGACACAGAAGGGACAAGTTAAAAAAAAAAAGCAATAAGTAATAGGGCAAGATATCGCAAAGGAAGGAAAAATTAGAAGCACGTCCCCGCTGCGATTTGACCCAGCAAAGCATTCTTCTGGAGATTCCGTATCATCCCTTTTGTGAGCTACAAGAAATGAAATCCCAATGCAAGAGCGAAGGACACACATTGGCTATATGCCATAAGTCTAGTAAGCTCGAGGTTGGCGTGTAGCTTCGTCATCTCCGGAGAAAACCACGGAAATAAAACGAAGTCTAAAGTCAGCATCGGGTTGACAACCTCTTCATCCATGAAAAGAATGTGCATTTCAGTGGAAAAGTAGAGAGAAGAACTACGTCCTAAAAAGATAGTTTTTACGATAAAATAAATTGGCAGACACATAAATAAAACGTATAGCAAATACGCCCTCGTAAAATACCCATACGGTTAAGGCCAACTTCTGTACTATTCAGCAAGAACTTAAAGCTCAGGGCGAAATAGCATCGCGAATATATGCAGATAATAAAGTTGTGTCGAGTGCTACGAGGGAGAGACCAATCTCATTTACTTCGCTTTATATTAATAAAGATTTGATTAAGTATTGTACTAGAGAAAGAAAAGATTTATGGGCTAACAGATCCATCAACAACCAAATCTGGAGACTACAGTACAAAATTTGATGTTTTTCGCTATACATATTGCTACAAACTTTGATGCAGGACACCAAACATTTCGTAACACACGTTGAGAAAAATAAAAATCTATAAAAAAAATCCTAATTCTTCGAAAGCTTACGAAACTGGTTTTACCGAGAATGTTTTAAAAGTGTAAACGTTCTTTATTTACAAATATTGTACATCTTTCTAGTTTCAATTCTGATTACTCTAAATATAACAATATATTGAACTATAAACCAACTAAAGGCCTGGGCCACAGAAACTTCGTTATTGTATTTTACTGTGTTTTGTCATTTTCAAGTTGATGATTAACTCAAGACGAACTGGTAGGACTAGTTTTTAATTTTTTTGGATGGCAGGTTCATAAATACATATTGTAGCAGACTAAGGGACAAAATTTAATTCGTGTAAAAACCAGTCAGAATGTGAAGGAAGTTTCAAACACAACCTATAAAGAAATATATCTAGGCAAAAGAAGCTGTATTATTAACGAAATGAGAAATCCCTGATTTCGAACTTTTAACAATCATACATGCAATGTGTAAGTCACTCTTTTTTCTAGACACACCTTCCCTTTCTATGAAACATATTGTTCCTTCAGTAGTTGTATCAAGTGTCCACACCATGCTATTCAAAACAGATCTGTGTGTGCGCGCGCAATTCAGGGCGACAATGGGCGAAATGAAAGCTTTAAGTGACTTTGAATGTGACATGGTAGTTGGTGCTAGACGTGCCGGTATGAACATCTCAGAAACAGTGATCCTTCTGGGATTTTCACGCATAACTGCGTCTCGGGTATATAGACGCAGTTATGCTAATGCCAAACATTACTATATAGCATTAGTAATGTTTGGTGTCCTGCATGGCCCAACACCCAAGAAACATCTAGCCAATGGAAGTCCTATGGTCGAAAACTGCTGGTTGATGCGAGTCCTATGGAGGTTCACACGACTTGTGTAGAGTCAAAAAACGGTAGAGTCAATCAACAGTAGAATATAACAGTGGGGTGAAAGAGGCTATCAGAAAGCACAACTTGTAGTATATTGTCATAAATGGTGATGGCAGCCGACGACCAACAGGGTTCCACTCCTATCTGTGAAAAACAAAATGCTGCGGTTGCAGTGGACTACAGAACACAAACACTGGGGGTTTGGGAAAACGTCGCCTAGTCTGATGAATCCCGGTTCCTGCTGTTTCAAACTAAAGTTAACACCAGTATGGTAAAAACCGCATGAGTTCAGGGATCCAACCTGCCACGAATCAACACTGCATGATGATGATGATGATGGAATAAAGGTGTGGGGAGTGTTTTCATGGCACACACTGGGTCCCTTGATACGAGTGGAGCAACGTTTGATTGCCACATGATATCTGAACATCGTTGCAGGAAAAGCGCATCCATCTCCGAATGGATTCGGCTCCGGGAACATGACAGTGATTTCAGCTTACTGCAATGGCCTTCTCAGTCACTATATATCACAATCCAATCGAGCACCTGTGGGATGAGATGATTCGGAGTAGATTCACCATCAACCAATATAAAAACACCCATGGGAAGCGGTGGAGTCGATATGATTAGTATTTCTGCGTACTTGGGTTAACATCTGTTAATATGTTAAATGTTAAGTTAAAAGTTAATATTTTTGCAACTTTTAACTCGTTAACTTTTTCTACATTTAATTTTTCAACTTAACACGTTACTTTTCTTTTGAACTAACGTTAACGATTTTTTTATACGCTAATCATTAATTTTCCAGTATTTCCCAAATTTTAAATGCGAAATTTTGACGTTTTCTGAATTGTTGTCAACCGTCAAGTCTAATGTCGGGGGACCAGTTAAGATGACTGAAATTAACCACTTATAAAATGAGAGACACCAGTTAAGATCAGATCTCATAGCTGCAGTAGCTCCAGTGTGAAGCCTGAGGTGCTGAACAGTGAGTGCTTGACAAGACAAAGGATTTCTTTCAATTTGGAGAGGAGGCGATACCGATTTCTGAAAGGTTAGTGATTCAACATTTGACTTCCTCAACTGGAGAGATGGCAGGTGCTATTAAGAAACTTTCTGTCAGGTAAAACATTGCCATTCCCTCTGCACATATTGTGAGATTATTTAGCATTGGTGGCCAGGAGGTAATGGAGTCAGCAGCCTCCTTTGGGCAGCATATTATGCAGAGAGCGACTGCATAGGTTTGGTCATGTCGCACGTATGCATAACTATAGATTAGAGCAGTTGTTCTCAACCTTTTATGCTTCATGTACCCCCTGGAAATGTGTATGTAACTGGCGTACCCCTTGTATAGATAGATTAAACTATAGTTATAGTATAACAATGGAAATAAAATAAAACACAAATATATATATAACATGCATTTAGCGACTTTTGAGCTCTCACGGTATACCCCAAAAAGTTTTACCGCGTACCCCCAAGGGGTACACCTACCCCACGTTGAGAACCCCTAAATTAGAGAATAGAATTTGAACAGTGTGCCTAAAGGCCTCAGAAACAGGGGGAAACCTAATTTAATTAGAGTTGCGGTGGACAGAATGTGAAACATGATCAGAATTGGTCTACAGTGGTGAGATGCAGCATTAACATTAAATAAAGGCAAGTCCCAGTTGTACCGCAGCATAACGCTGCACACCAACTATGGGGAGAATGCCATGAACACCACTACCTACGCCGGGGAGAATGCCATGAACACCACTACCTACGCCGGGGCAAGACAGTGCCTCAAGGACACAGCTCATCCACGGCTACCTATGGCGACAATCCTATAGAACTATAGCTCATCCATCGGTCAAAACCTAAATTTAATCTGTTCCCCGGTAAGCCAAAAAAATGGTATATAGAACCAAGTTGACTCGGCTCCCGGGTGGAGACTCTTAGTCTGGCTTTTCCATCGATAAGCCCGTCGACCGGGGATCCCACTCCCAGTCGTGAGCCTTCAACTTCGTCCTCTCCATAGTGATACGGACCGCAGGCCCCCAACCGCAGTCTTCCGACCCACAGTTTCACCAAGGCTGCACCGATGAGCCCACTGGACCGGGTTAGTCACGCCCAGTCCGCAGACCCTCAGCCCCTCCACTGGGGCTGCAACCCGGAGCTTCTCAGGGAACAAGTCAATAAGCCCACTAGACTGGCCCACCGAAACCAGTCTGCAGGCCCTCAACAGGCCCCTCCACCAGAGGTTACAAGATCTCGTGCAAACCGAGAACCCACGAGCCGCACCCCTACTTCACAGAGGCACCCATTCAGCCCCCCCCCCAACCACCATCACCACCACCACGTCAAGGTGGGGTGAGATGACTAAAAAAAACCCTATCGGGGGGGGGGGGGGGGCTGAATGGGTGCCTGCAACAGATGTAGCTCAGGATAGATATGTTTGGAGAACTAAATTGCATAATCTGGTGGAACCTCCATAGCCCATGCCTGCTTGAGGATGAGGCCATGTTCTCGGTAAGCGGAGAGGTGGAATAGGGGTATAATAACCAAATGAATTATTATAAAATGTGCCATTAAACAATGAAATAAATGCTTTTTTAATTAACAAAATATTATATGTTATATAATTTTATACTCTCAAAACGTTGGCAAACGGATTTTCATACCTAATTGCAATTTCGTTATCAATTGAGTTTAGGGGCTTAGTCGATCACTATTTGGTTCATTGATAACATTAAAAGTTGTTTCCTATTAATTTACATTTTGAGACACTCCAATTACTTGAAAAAGAAACTCAAAATCGACGCGAACAAATCGAATAAGATTCTTACCTTAGGCAAAACGTAGATTTTTAATATTAGAAAAAATTATAACCCCAAAATGCCTTTAAAACTGTCACCCTAACCGATCGCTTGAAACTACATGTGCCGTATTGACGGTCTTGGTGTCAATAACTCCATAGTTTACTTTAGAAATAATTTGAAAACGTCTATGCTAGTCATGTAAATTAGTCAAGAGGAAATCGACCCTATTTACATTCAGAGTAAATTTAATTACTAAGCACATTTCTTAAGCTAATGCAACCAACGGCAGTTAAAGGCGTTTTCACTGTCCGAAATTAACTATAGAGTAACTAAGTGCTATTGCAAAAAATGTACTAAAAGGTACAGCAGTTGTTTAAGCTTAGATCAAGTGCGTTAAATTTGCAGCCTTTCTAGTCCGCCAAGTAGTAGAAATTGGATTTGCAAGAATGGTTCGGTTGAGGTTTCTGACCTTCAGGATTCAATTGTTTTACCTCTAAGTGATATTGTTGTGTATATAAAACAAAATAAATGGCCGGGTCAGAAGGTCGAAGTTTGGTATCAAAAAGAGATCTAATAAGTCTCCTGTCAAGCCAATCCAGCGTGTTTAAACTGCACATAGGGGCCACGGATTAACGTCTTATCTGACGACGCTGGCCTTTCCAGGCTCATCGGTGTCCTCATTCTTACAGAGGACAACGTGGGGGCTATTGGAGATATCACATCAGGCATAGCTGAGATTCGAAATTTTGACTTCAAGTCGTGGTTTGAAATAGTCTACTCAATACGCTACGTAAAATGACCATTATATCTCGCAATAATAATAAAAAAACTCAACTTGTTCTAATATTTTTAGCTGCTTAATCAGTTTAATAGATTCAAGTTCTAGTCTGCTAGTTCATTCCACGTTATTTAAAAAAAAATGGCTCGCTAGTGAAAAAGTTTAACACCCGTGTTTTAGATTTGGGTTGTTTTATCTCTGAGTGGCACTTTTTTGCAAGACCATGGGCTAAATAGCCAGGTCACAAGGACCCCGAAGGCTCAGAGAAGGTTGAGGGATGGGACCCACTAAAATAGCTGTTGGGAGACATATGGTAGCCTCCCGTCAAGGCCATCTAACGTGTTCTTTAACGTGCACAGGGTATGGCTCTCTCCCGAACACGGAGCCACGGCTTAACGTCCTATCTGACGGACGACAGCCTTTCCAAGCCCATCGTGTCCCCTACTGACCGTGGGCAAGACGGACAGTTTTGCGGAGATAAATCTCAACTCTGACCCAGCTGGGACTCGAACCTGGGAACTGCAGATTAAGAGCCTGGCACGCTACCGACTGAGCCCCCCCTCCCCCTCCCGTGATTTAGATTATCTACTTAACGTCAAAAGTGCATTATGCTACTTAACGTCAAGTTCATTTATGCTTAGCCGTAATACTAGGTGATATATAATGGCTAAACAGATGATCTTTTAAAGTATAACATTGCCAAAATTGTAGACTTTCTTTTCGTGGAAGTATAGTTAATTTTTCATATGGTCTGTACATTAAAGTTTGAAATTGTACTCTCTATTAAACGCAAACTTTAACGTTGAGAAGTCAAGTTTTTTTTACGCTTCCTTTAATGTTAAGAAGTCAAGTTTAAACGTCAGAAGAGTCGCTAAGTCATTCTTCTGAAAATTAGAATTATAAAATTGCTTTATCTCAAGTACCTTAATTTATTAAAACGTTACAGGGTTATTTTTATCACGATTACCACACATTTGCAAGGACACCAGTCTGGATGGAAATATAACTCATTACAAATCTTCCACCCAATGAATGGAACACTTCAGGAGCTCGAGTCCCAGATTCTGAAAACGACCTAAGAATTAAGGACTTCCATGAAAACGCTCTTAATGGATCACAATGCTAATGAGAACGATCACAATTTCACGATCACAATGCTTTCTCCCTATTTCATATGAGAAAACCAAAATACTCGAATTGTCAGCCAATTTTAAACCATTCTGTAGCCCATCTGAAATAAGTTTGCAACTCACAGCCTCAGAAAACTGACGTAGACGATTTCTTGATGATAACTTGAAAGTGGTGCTAATGGGAAACTCGGGGAAAATGAACCAAAAACAAAAGCTACCTACCTGACAGTGATTTGAATTATAAAGTACACCACAAGCTAGACTCGTTATCACATGACAAAAGGGCCTAAGAGCACCTTTTTTTTTCTTAGTAAATCTTAAAATAATTGGATACTAGCGAAAGAAAGTTTTGCCTTGTGTAAGCAAAGGAATTAAGTGAAGCGGAGAAATGAATAAAACTGAAAATTTGTCATTGTAACACTTTATCTTTTAAAAGAAAAAGATCTTAATAATGAGGTTTACGATCTTCAATTAATGAATTTTTTCTTGACAATGTCATTTTATAAAAAAAAAAACATACCAGCACCACTAAGAACTGGTTTATACGCATTTCTCCGAAGAAACTATTCTTTTCAAATTCAGCGAGTCCAGTTTTTTTTAACGTGTCTGCCATTTATCCTTTAAAAAGAAATGGCAGATACCTGGTAAGATCTAAATCATGCTAAACACCTTCCTATAATTATATCTTCTAGCTACGTACAATAAACCTCTTGCACAAAAATTCTGGGTTGAAAACCTTGTGAATAAGAGATATGTCGTATAACATCGTGACCTGCATATTGTGCAACAAAAAAAGTATTGCTCAGGTGTAAAATAACTTGTCTCCAACTGGATGCAAATATAAAAACTCCGCTCTCGCCTTCTGCAGGAATATTTTACGGAAGTTGTTCTCACTATCAATTCGCGGATGTTCCTCAATATTAAACGGATTTCCTAGGGAAATCTAGTCTTCACCGAGAATAGAATTATGGGTACGACTACTAAGGCTACTTTTAATGAGTCAGTGTCAGTAAACAAAATGTAGTTTTCGATGGTTCTCTTGACCTGAGAATGTTTACATATTATAATCTTAACTATAAGTAACGCCTATAAAATAATAATTTTGACTATAAGTGTAGGTACCCTAAGGCAAAATAAGTACAACTAAAATCGGAGTATTGCGATTGAAAACTAAACACAAGCAATTTACCTATTTAATTTGCTCGGAATCATCAAATTCTATATTGTTATAACGAACATGAAATACAGGTGTTTATCAAAATACTGGAAACAAGTACTGTTTGAGGAGGACATTTTATTAATAAGATGTAGACTCACCTCGGGCGTTCAGAACAGACGCAATTCGATGGGGAATAGACTTAAACAAGTCATGCACATACGGTAATGGAATGTGGGACCATTCTTCATGTAAAATATGGCCCAACTGTGTCAAATGCTGGAGGTGGAAAGTGTGATCTGACCTTACGCTCCAGATATTCCAACAAATGTTCAATAATATTGAGGTCTGCAGATTGAGGTGGCCAGGGTAACTGCTGTACCTCATCCTCTTGCTCTGCAAACCACAACTTGACACGTTTCGCACAATGCACGGGTGTATTATCCGCTTCAAACCAGGGACGGTAATTAGGGAACAATGCCCGTAACACTGGATGCAGGTGGTCCCCGAGAATTGATTCGTACCTTGCGGATGTGACACGACCCTGCAGAATAACTAATGGCCCTAAGGAATGCCATGATATGACACCCCACCGCACAAGATTCACCTCCATTCTTCACAGTTGGAACTAAACAGTCTGAGGTGGTATGCTTCTGCAGGTTTTCGCCACTCTACCAGTGGTGGGAAACAATGTGTAGCACGATTCATCAGATCAGATGACACGTTGCCAGTCTTTAGCATCCTAGTTTTTATGTGCTTTGCACCACCTTACACGTTTTGTTACATTGGTGTTGGTAATCAGAGGTTTGTGGATTTCAGCACGGCCATAAACACCGGCATGATGAAGTTCCTGACGAACAGTTATGACGGAAACGGGGATCATTCCGACTGGTATTCAAAAGTCTGCTGCTATTTGAGGTGCCGTGATCTTGTGCTTCCGTTGTATAATCTGCGTTAACGTTCACCTATCCCCATCTGACAACTTCGTATGGCGTCCACAATTTGCACTTTTGGAGGCAACGCCCTGTCCCTTTTGATAGGTAGTCATAACCTTCGATACAGTTCCTTGTGTTACATCTATTTCCGCCGTTCTGGTTACTGAAGCTCCCAAGACGCGCATCACCTTTTTGGAGCTCACTGAGATCTGACATTGTCGACAATTGCACCACAAAGCTGTTTCACCTAATCCTGTGGCACTGCTACCTGATAGCCGTTATATAACTCACATCCCAGGTGACGTCGTCCCTGTGATACGCATACGGCGCATTGCCTGTACTCCAGTTGCCGTCGGTGTTTCAATTATTTTGATAAACCTCTGAATATCGAACTATAAATGGTAGCTAGGTAGTCACTGGAAGGAGAGCTATGCACCACTCCCCTGTGATGACGCACAGAACTGGCCAGGCCTAGCACTGACCCCGCCTTCTCGTGGTGCATGCCATTAGTATCTTTCAAAAGAGATACTCTTTTGTGGAAGGGAAGGGGAGGACTGCCAGATCAATGTGGCCAACTAACCTAAACCCTGACCGGCACCAGGGCCCTATGTGTTCAACCCCATAGGGACCTGGTGCTGACCATATACTCCAACCGGGAATGGAATAATGGCTCTGAGCTTGATTATGGATCCCGAATTTGCTAAACTTGTGTGCTGTTGAGGAAAATCTTCCGCTGTATTTTCTGTTTGTGGATTGACAGCCCCAAGTGAATAGATTTACAGGATACGTTTTATCAGCTGGTCTGAGATCATATCAATATCTGAACTCTTGGTTCTACGGGCATCGTCAAACCTACGTTGGAGGAAGTCTTCTAGTGTAGATGTTAGCCTTTAGTAGTGGGGAGAGCAGGTTTATGTCCCATCCTGCGATTAGGGGGCTGTTTTATATTGTCGGCATTTCATCTCTCAATAAACATAGTTTCTTTACACATCCCATTAACCATTCTCTCTCAACAAGTAATTGGAATGTGAAGACTACGCAGAGATTATTCTCTTGGTGTCCTCACACAAGAATTCCCCCATTTTAACTGAGATATTTTCAGCTTGCAGAAGACCAGATGAACAGAGATAAGAGTCAGATACTTAAAAGTAATCTTAAATTTCCTTTTACAGGGATGGAAGATGGAAAGCATCTATAAGGCATAGATTTGTTCTCATCTGACACGTTATTGATGCTCTTCTACGATTATGAGTGCATTAATGAAAGGTTTCTTACAGCAAAATTTCAGACAAGCGTTAAAGACTTGAATGTTTTCTGCTGTTATGCCCCCACTGAGGATGCCGATGAGGATGAGAAGGATAGGTTTTATGAACAACTTCAGGATATTTTGAATTCTGTTAAGAAAGGAGATATTACCCTTGTTCTTGGTAACTTCAATGCCAAAGTTGGTACTGACTCTGACCTTTGGGGAGGGGTGATATGACCTTTTGTTATTGGTAGTTGCAATGGGCAACGTCTCCTACAGGTAAGTAAACTTAACGGTTTGAGAATAGCTAACACTTATTTACAAACACCACGACATACATAAGTACACATGGGTTTCGCCAGATGGGCTGCATAAGAATATGATTGATTATATATTAACAGCAAATGGGCTAGTTCTGTTAGGAATACCGGGCTATATAGGAAAAAAATGGATTTGGCCATTACCTTGTTAAAAGTGTCTTACAACTTAAATTTAAGAAGTGTTCTAAAGTTAAAAAGTTACCTTTAACACTGAAAAACCCAGTTGTAGCTAAAGCTTACCATGATAGGTTACTTAGTCATTATGACAATCTGGTTTGCTTACTGCTGAAGTTGAGAAAGAATGGGATAACTTTAAACAGACTTTTCTTGAGACCAACAGTAGTCTTTTGATTAAAGAGGTACAGAGGAAACAAAATTAATAAAACTATGGTGATAAAACTATGGAACTTATTTTTGAAAGAAGGAAGTGCAGGAATAATATGAATCAAGACCCTGCTAGTCCGAACAGACGGCATTACAAATGAGATAAATAAACGGGTAAAGGATAAGTTAACAGCTGATAAGAATCTTTGGCTTGACAGCTTGGCGGACAAAGCAGAGGAAGCAGTTAGACATCACATCAGGGGGTTGTACCAGATAGTTAGTGTTTTGTGTGGGAAAAAATAGACAGGTACACAGGGATTGGAGACAAACATTATAAAGTGGTTGAAGGTGAGGAGTGCTAGGTGGGTTGAGCATTTCAGAGATGTTCTAAACACAATGAGATTATTTCTACTCCCATTATTTGAAATGAGGATAGATGCATTACTGGCTTGAATGATGGCCCTATATCACCTTCCGAAGTCGCTTTGGCTATTTCTACCTTAAAACTGCATAAATTCGGAAGGGTGGATGACTGAAATTTTGAATTTTTTTTTCTGATAAAAGGTATTATTCCTAAGTATTTTACGCTATTATTATCCTAGCCGTCCCATGGCCGAGTGGTCAGAGCGATTGGCTACTGAATATTAAGGGACCTGGGTTCCAGTCCCAGATAAGGAATGGATGTTCATGCCGTTTTTCTGCTGAGGTTCTGCCATCCTCACAGACCTACTATAGCGTATTAAACTGACAGGCTCCTGTCAGACCTCTGTGGCAAGCAGCTTGAGGGAGTTGGATTGGATTGTTTTACCTCTGAGCGGCACTTTTTTGCACACCATGGGCTAAATGGCCAGGTCACATGGACCCCGAAGGCTCAGAGAAGGTTGGGGGAGGGGACCCACTGGAACAGCTGTTGGAAGACAGATGGTAGCCTCCCGTCAAGGCCATCCAGCGTGTTCTTTAACATGCACAGGGTATGGCTCTCCCGCACACGGGGCCACGGCTTAACATCCCATCCGACGGACGGCGACCTTTCCAAGCCCATCGGTGTCCCCTACTGACCGTGGGCAGGGCGGGGAATTTTTGCGGAGATAAATCTCAACGCTGACCCAGCTGGGACTCGAACCTGGGAACTACAGATTACGAGCCTGGCGCGCTACCGACTGAGCCACCCCCGCCCCATTCAGAAACATGTGATTACTAGCTTTGTAGCTCCTGGGAGTAAAAAGGTTGAGTGATCTCTGCCCCCTCCCCTCCAAAAAAAGAAAAAAACGATTGCAAAAGTTGACCGATCCCTGCCCTGAAAAAAAAAAAACTTATTACAAATAAGTCTTCAGTAAATCTCATTCACAAGTCAGCAGCTATACACGCATCATCTACAATTAATTAGAAGTTTCAACCAAATTATTAGCATCTATTATTGAATTACTAATACTTAACTGTTAAACTTTCCTCTTGAAAGTTTGTTCTAGAAAAAAGTTCCTATGTCGCTCCGAGCACCTAATGCTACAAGTTTTCACTGCAGTGGTATTACTGATTTACTGTTTTATTACAAACGATCTCTAGATTCCAAATATTGATATATTCTATCCGTAGTGTAGAATAAATTAGTTTCGCAATACTGTAACATTACGTTCATATATATATATAATTCTTAAAATACCTCCCTAATAAAAGAAAATTATGCAAAATGAAAAAAACATTTGTCTTTTAAGTAAAAAATATTATTTAATGTCAAAATGAAAGAGTATATATTCATTTCCATACGTATAAGAAACATTTTTCATAAAGATCATACATTATCTAAAACTATAAGCCCATACTAAGTAAAGGCACTATTACGGGGGGCGTTCAAAAAGTTCTTGACACGCATTTGCAGATTTGCATTCGTTCCTATGAAAAGTTAACGAGCTAAGACTAGTTTGAAAGTTTTTTCTCATCTTGACTTCGTGCAAGGAGATGCTGTCAATGTTTGAACTTAGTGGCCCCAAACGCTTAACAGACATTGTCACAGGTGATGAGGCGTGTTTTTACTACTATATGTATAACTCCCAGAGAGTTAGACAACTATGTTTGGGTTGCGGAAGATGAACCGTGCCTCCAAATCCACTGACAAGACTTTCGCTCAAGGAAGAGAATGTTTACAATTGTTTTCAATTCCCAAGGAGTGGTAGCCGTGGACACCTTACCTGAAAAAATAACTATAAAGAGCCAATATACACCAACATTGTTCTACCCAAAATGGTTACAGAGATGAAGCAGTGCGCAACAACAGGGGTGTCAAGGGTTCTTCTTCTTCATGACAATGCCAGTGATCACAAAACCCAGCAAGTTACGGTCTACCTGGAGCAGGAAAAAATAAAACAGCTACTCATCTTGCATATTCACCTGATCTTGCACCATGCGATTTTTGGTTGTTTCCAAAAATTAAAAAAGGAAATTGCTAGGAAGCCTTTTTCAAAGGTGCAAGACTGCAAAATGCGTTCATTCAGAGATGCGGGGTATTCCCCAACAGGAATACCTCCAAGCGTTACAGAATTGGCGCAGACGCCTGCAACTTTGCATAGATGCTGGAGGGGAGTACTTTGAAGGACAGTAAAAGTTTTGTTGAGGACGTGCAATGGTTTTTGTTCTGCAGATGCATGTGAAGAACTTTTTGAACGCCCTCGTAGAAACTTATCAAAATTGTAAATGTTTCAACATCTACAAAATTACTAACAATTGCAGTGCATTCAGGCAATCGCAGAGAATTGAACTTATTAAGATAATGCATTTTACCTTTCGTTCAACACCCTCTTCATCAGGCTAATGATGTTTACCGTCAGTCGACATATGGAATGACTAACTTTCTGGCAACATCATATACCGTCAATCTTTAGCATCAGTCAAATGGTGAGTCATATGTCCATTTAATTCCGCGAGCAGTACAATGCAGAGCGGAAAGTGCATGGTCGTCAAAACTTTTCCAACAAGTATAATTTGGTTTTCTTTACGACGCACATTTCAAAGTAATTTCAAATTACAGATCGTATATTTTTTCAATAAGGACTAATAAGAGTTATATAAAAAAAATACTCATAAAGTAACTGCTTGTCACTGAGGTCTAATATGAATAACAGTACAATACAACATAGAGAAGATCTGTAGGGAAAGTAAGATCTAAGCAGTAACAATAGAAAAGAAAATCCGTACCTTATTTGGAATTCGAATCCAGGTCCCTTTACTCCGAAGACAGGTACATTGATCACTCGACCATTACCAATGATACAATTAAAAAATAGTGGCTTACTTCTAATGCCCTTTTAACAATTAACCGATAGAATACACGATTTCAAAGGATACTGGATGCTTTAAAAACTGTCACTAAACAACTTTTGCTTTTTATTAATGAACTATGGTTAGAAACGGCTAGAAACAATGATTAATAAAATAATTGTAGAAATGATTCAATTATTTTCGACTTACATTATACAAATCTACGATACGTATGATTATGCCTTAATAAAGCAGAAAGTAAGCATGAGAAAAGTCAAAGTTACAGTATTTTCTATTATCCGTTACCTTCTAATTTCCGAAACTATGTTAAGTGTTCACAAAGTACATGTGGAAAAGACAAATTTATCACAAAGTACTTCTACATTTCGCTATTACTAAGAAGCTTGAATTTAAAATTAAAATGTGTAACTGTTGAAAGAACAAGAAAAGCCTTCCTTGTATCTCTGACGTCAAACTGTTGAGTCAGTTGCACTTTTTGCTGCTTCCACAAAACGCAATTATAAATAGATTACGAAATTAATCACATTCACGTCATCAAGAAATACAACATCCATTTTAAAACGAGAAATTGAACATTTAATTACGGAAAAAAAATCGCATACTCTCATATAAAGTAATTTCAGGTGAAGCAATCACCTTTCCGACATGGAAAATTGAAATAGCTACAGTCGTAAAAAGCACCAATGTACCTATTGGATTCCGATTCTTACTCAAGTTGTGCCCAATAAACAGTAACTTCAGAATAATCCTCTGCGACTTTTACAGCAACAAAGAAACCCTCATAAAATATAAAAAGGAGGATGTCACAAAACCATTAAATTGCGCTTGAAAAAATAAAAGCAATTTTTATATTGGCTCCTTTCATGTCATCACTGCCTAAAAAACAGAATTTTCATGTTATGACAATGAAAAGCCATTACTGTTGCTGTTAAATTTTCAAATCTTCGTTAACTCTTTAAATGCTGAATGAGCAATGTTGAAAATCAAGGATCAGATTTGATATTTTTCTTCAGTTGCATTGTTCCTTACAAGGCTTATTTTACGATTAAGGGGAATCGAATTTGATTTTCCATTAGTAAACTATGGAAGTTCTTTAATTTTTTATCTATGCAGTGTAAAACAAATATCTGTCGCAGGATTCAAACCTAATCACTATTCTTGCTAAAGATCATATTATGATTTACTTTTAAATTCTTCCCATATTATTCGGCTTGAAATCTTCAGTAACTTGCGTGTTACATTGTTATTTGTCCCACCAATTAAGAAAGGAACAGCTGCCACCCAACCCTTTTCTGTCGATATCCCAAAGAAGCAGATACAGTATATAAACAAAACAAGTCTGGAATAGAAACGAGCACATTCCAGCCCGCATCCTGTACACTTGCAGATCACATAGCGACGGAATAGAGAAGCAAAATGGTGCATCACGCACTCGGTAATTTGGCTGAAGTGTTAGCGACCGAGTGACTGGAATATCCAAAGGCGGAATACCATCACTAAATGATTTTTCCACACTGCTCTTCTGTTGTTGATTGGTTTGCTATGGGCTACAGATAAATGTTGCAGGGCCAAAGTATGCGACGTTGCTGATAAAATATTTCTTTCATTGGCTTTTCTGTTGTTCATCCTTTGGGTACGTGCACGAGCATCGCATTTGTTCTGATCCTCCTTTGAAGACATCCGAATTTAACTCCAAGGAAGAAAACTTCCCGCATAGCAATGAATGGCTTTTGCCTTTGATGGATGGTTCGCGAAATTCCGTTCTTTTAAAGAAAAAAAAAAAACTAATAAAATTTAAAGGAAAAATGCGCTATTCACATGGGAACTGAATAACACATTTAAATACACATAATTTAAACAAAGTGAGGGAAATGCAAAAATAAAAAACTATTTGGAATAGTCAAACAAATTGGTGTTTTCTGCATTCAGTAATTTGGCTAAACTGTTAGAAATCGAGTGACTAGAATATTTAATTAACTAAATTTTTCTAGTCTGATATTACGCTGTACCGGTCTGAATCCTAATTTGAATGGCCTTAGCATAACCTGGGCCATTATTCGAATCGTGGATAAGCACGCGCGATATAGGGGAAAATGTCTAGTTCCTGTGTAATACTTAATAGCGGAAATTTCCAATTCTTAAAAATATTCAGAATTGCAAAAGAAAAAGAATAATTGCATTAGTGCTAAAATACAATTTTAAAGACAAGCAAGGAATTTTGTCTCCTATTAAATATCTTCAACTCGATAAATCTATATAACTCCCCATTATAAGCGCACCTGCCATATCTCGAACAACGCAAGTTCTCACTTTCCAATTACAATTTCTTCCTCCTACATCATCAAGGAATTTTGGTAATTTCTAATTACTTTCTAATTAAAAAATCTAATTACTAATTAAAATATCTAATTACTAAAAATAATTTTTTAAGCTCTTAAAATTTTTAATGCTCTGCCAAATGAAATTAAGCAAATAAATAACATTAAAATGTTTTGAAGGTGAAAATCGATATTAAATTATGAGAATATTGATGGTTTGATTAAATAATTTTGAATTTGAAACTGTAGCAATGAATATTGTGCCT
Source organism: Ryuthela nishihirai (assembly GCA_038380435.1). Lineage (NCBI taxonomy): Eukaryota > Metazoa > Arthropoda > Arachnida > Araneae > Heptathelidae > Ryuthela > Ryuthela nishihirai. Next base: position 39,398,584 of record JAWZYU010000024.1, on the reverse strand, counting down.
GTTCAGACGTGTGCATTTGTATACATAAAATTAATTATTTTACCATCATCCACATACGCATTATACTCTTGCGGATAAGAAAACTAGTTTTGGTAAATACATTTGTTAAGTGATGCATACCAATGCATCTTAAATATTAATAAATATTGATATATATTATTATCAGGAGGTTGTGGGTTCGTTTTCCACCCGGCTCAAGACAATTTTTCATCTAAATTTGATATTGGCGTTATGTTAAGAGTAATTACATATATTTCTGCATTTGTATGCAGATATCATTACTAACTGTGGTATGAAGAGTTAGCTGAAAATTTCAGCTACCTATTCAAGAGTCCCATATTTACAGGATATTATTCCTATTATTATACACAGTCGTATCAGAATAATATGACCACCCACGGAATCACAGTGTACCCCGCCCAGGTGCGTCACAGAGTGCACATGACAAGGTCGACCACATGGAGATATAAGCGGCAGGCCAGGACAGATGAGCCATAGTGCGTAACATGAGCACAATGGGCAGAGGTATTGATTTGACAGACGTTCAAAAAGGAATGATCATCGGCTTCCGCGACAAGGGTGAAAGCATCTCGGAAACAGCAGAATTCGTGGACTGTTCGCGAGATGCTGTACTAAGGTGTACAAGAATGAACCGCTGGCACACAGAGTTCCCCTAGACGTCATAACTGTGAAACTGTTCGCGAGATGCTGTACTAAAGGTGTACAAGAATGGACCGCTGGCACACAGAGTTCCCCTAGACGTCATAACTGTGGAACCCCAAAGGCCATCGATCCCAGAGGAGAACGTTGCCTCCATCGACTGGTAAAGGGCAATTGATGCACAACAGTGCAGCGATTGACCACTCAAATGAACGCTGGGGCACCCAGGTACATGTCCCTGATAACAGTAGAGCGAACATTGTTACGCATGGGTCTCCGGAGTCGATGCTGCTTAAAGGCGCCCATGTTAACCAAGGTCCATCGACAACGACGCCTACAGTTCGCACGGAATACCGTCATTGATAGTGGAAGCGTGGAAAAAGGTTGCCTTCTCTGACGAATCAAGGTTTCTACTCCACAGAAGAGACAGGCGGTGGCGGATACAGCGTCAGACACACGAGAACCAACACCCGGACATGCTTGTCGGTCAAGTACAGGCTGGCGGTGGCAGTGTGCACATGCCTGGGGGATGTTTTCCTGGTATGACCTGGGACCGCTGGTACCACTGGATGGGTCCCTGAACACCAATGGCTACATGTCCATTCTCGCTGACCACATGTATCCCTTCACGTTGGACGTTTACCCTGGTGATGATAGTGTCTACCAACAGAACAATGCGCCCCGCCATGTCGTTAAGGTGGTGCATGACTGGTTCCAGGAACACGACAGTGATGTCTCTATTCTCCCTTGGCCGGCGAAATCGCCCGACCTCAACCCCATAGAGCACTTGTGGGACCATTTGAATCGACAAGTTCGGCTTGCGGACCCACAACAGTCATCTCCGGAACCTCCGTGCTCTGCTAGAGTCCGAATGGGCACGTGTGCCTCTGGCAAGCTTCCAAGGCGTCATTGTGTCCATGCCACGCTGTCTCGCTGCTGTCATCCGGGCCAAGGCTGATTATTCCCATTATTAGGTAGGTGATCATATTATTCTGATATGACTGTGTATGTTTAACAATGTTATTTTATGATATTTCTTAAATGTTATTTTATGATAATTTCTTAGTTTATCTTCTTATTGTCATTGGTACATTGAAATGTTGCAAGTACTTAATTACCATTTTATGCAAATTAATATAATTTACATTCAGCTGAAAACTTAACCTCACCCACACAAGCAATTGACTGTTATATGCTTATAAATTTTCACTGTTACATTTTGTTGCATATCTAACTGGCTTAGCAATTTTCAAAATTATAAAAAGTGTTATAAAAGATCTTTAAATGGTGATCATAGTTTTATTATAAAGAAAAATACGAAGCTTCCATAGCTACTAATCAATGAGGTTGGACTTGCGAACTTTTGTTCACAATGAGAACTAAATGATCAAAATGAACTCAATTTTTCTTTAGCTATCTTAACTATTTTTTCCATCGTTGTCAGTTTCCTTCTTAACATATATAAATACAGATCTCATAGTGTGTTAAAATAATTTTTCTTCGGAGGTTTAAAATAATTCCCATTCTACAAGTAACACCTTGGCAATGCCTATAGAGATAAAATAGAAATTAATTTTAATGCGGAATTCTTTGAACTCAACAGATTGTACTTGTTTTATTAAATCGATCCTTAAATCTTGTCACGATGCCAAAGAATCAGTCAGTGTAAGATGTGCATTTGGCAACAGTTTCTTCCGTCTGGGGCGAAAAGAAGCGTCAGATGAAACAATGTAATGGATTTCAAATTGCAACTCTTTATCAATCGATTGTTATTACGATTGTGTTTTTTAGTCTTGAGCGTTGCCTTTTTCAAACCTACAATGAACTAAATAGCTTTAGTGTCCCTGTGATTTGGCCAAGAACAGCGAGTTAAAAGATGCAGTGGACAGCTGTTTGGGGAAAATGAAAACTGCCATCAAGATCATCCAGTGCGTTCTTAAGGTGTACGACTCCTATACGTGACATCATAGCTGACGTCCCATCTGCCGATGTATGTTGGACTTTGAAAATCTACGAACATTCCCGTTCTCAAAGACAAGGAACTAGAAAAAAATATTAATGTTACATTATCAATTTTTCAATGATTAGGCGTGATCTGATTCCGGCTGTTCCATCCGCATCACTAAATAAGTAAAAACCAGAGTGAAGAAAAAACATCAAATTTTTTCTGATTCCACCTTGGGCATCAAATTTAATCGGATTACACAGATGAAGATTCTGGTGACGCTTAGGATTAAAATGATCAATTTCGAAGAATTCGCGAGATCTGTAGAACAGTTAATATTCCCCAGAAGGGTTTGGATCCTAGATATATAAGTCCTACCTCGCGACCCATAATATTATAGGTGGGCCTGTACTTGGGGAAAATGTCTCGTGTACCAGAACAAGTTGGATTGTTTTACCTCTGATAGCGCTTTTTTTTTTTAACACAATGGGTTAAATGACCATATCACAAAGACCTCATGGGCTTAGAAAAAGTTGGGGAGAAAACCCACTGGACAGCTGTTAGGTGGGAGATGGATGGCCTTGACGGGAGGCCTCCAACCTTTTCGGAACAAGTTGTATAAAGCTTCTAAGGTCAAGAGGGTTTTTTTACATTAATGGGCTATTTTGAATAATGGAGGCAACATACGGAACAGGACATTAAAAAATCTGAACAATATTGAGCCAGCATTAATCTTTTGAATGATACTTAATCCTTAAATGAATATTAGAAATAAGATTAAATCTCAGTAGCAATAACCGTGCAATAATCATCAATTTAAGTAGTGTATTAGGGACAGGCTACTTATATGGTCGAACTGGCGGCACTGACAATTTATTCCGCTCTGTCCCACGAGATCCTTTGTTAATTTGTTTTATTATAGTAATATACAAAAGCGTGACATTCTTTATATTCTAACATCTGAACATAATAAAAGAAAAAGTAGACTTTTTTGCTTGTACACGCCGTACATAGAAAGGCATGGTGTGCTTTGTGTTGGATTGGGTTGGGTTGTTTTACCTCTGAGCGGCACTTTTTTGCACACCATGGGCTAAATGGCCAGGTCACATGGACCCCGAAGGCTCAGAGAAGGTTGGGGGAGGGGACCCACTGGAACAGCTGTTGGGAGACAGATGGTAGCCTCCCGTCAAGGCCATCTAGCGTGTTCTTTAACGTGCACAGGGTATGGCTCTCCCACACACGGGGCCACGGCTTAACGTCCCATCCGACGGACGGCGGCCTTTCCAAGCCCATCGGTGCTTTGTGTTGGAGTACTTATGTTTCTTTTAAGAAGAAAAACTGGAAAAATTTATTTGAAAACTTTTAAGCACAAAAGACAACTGTCGAGCATTATTAATTTGAGCGCATTAGTAAATCTTGAACTCTGTCACAAAGAAATGTTTTAACAAATATGCAGGTTGGTAAAAAATAAGAAAAATCTACACTTCAAATATTTAGTGTCAGCTACAGTGGGCGTTCGAAAAGTTCTTGACACGTGTCTGTAAATTTGCACTCGTTCCTCCGAAGTTACGACTCGTTTGAAAACTTAACTTGCCATTAGGTGTTAAAAAACAAAAGCCGTATCATCAAAGAGCATAAAGTTCGGTCTGCGAAATCTGTGCGTTGTTCCTATGGAGCCTACTAAAGACGGGAAAGATTTTACATTTTCACAAGGATGTAGCTTGGGGACGACGCGAAAAAAATTCATGCCGATTTATCACAAGTACATGGAGATCGTGCCTGTTTACATGGCACTGTTACAAGATGTATGCGCAAATTCAGAGGTTCGAAGACCTCCCTCATGCAGGAAGACCGAAAGAGGCCGTGAATTCATTAAGGAAAACCCACATCAGCATTCAGGTAATAAGTCTAGATATCAGCGTATTGATTGGCGTGTGGAAACAATTATTCATCAATATTTGAAGTTCCGAAAGATGTGCCAAATGGGTACCCCACAAAATGACAGAACAGCAAAAAAGGGCTAGAGTCAACTCGTGGAAGATGCTGAAAATGTTTGAATCTAGTAGCCCCAAACAGAACAGACATTGTCACAGGTGATGAGACGTGGTTTTATTATTATGCAACTCTCAGAAAGATCGACAACTGTTTGGTTTGCGGAAGATCAACCGCGTCTCCAAATCCTCCGACAAGACTTTCGTTCACGGAAGAGGACGTTTACAATTATTTCTTTTTTCAATTCCCAAGGAGGGTAGCCGTAGTGGACACCTTACCTGAAAAAAATGATTATAAATTGTCAATACTACACCAACATTGCTTTGCACCATGTTAAGGACATGAAGGAACAACATCCAACAACAAGTGTGACAAGGGTTCACCTTCTTCATGACAATGCTACTGATCAAAAAACACGGCAAGTTACGGCCTATCTGGAGCAGGAAAAAAATGAAACAGCTACTCCATCCTGCATATTCACCCGATCTTGCACCATGCGATTTTTGATTGTTTCCAAAAATTAAAAAGGAATTTGATTAGGAGCCTTTTTCAAGGGTCAAGACATTGCAAAATGCGTTCATTCAGAGTTGAGGAGTATTCTCCAGCAGGAGTACCACTAAGCGTTCCAGAATTGGCGTACACGTCTTCAATTTTGCATAGATGCTGGAGGGGACTACTTTGAAGGACAGTAAAAGTTTTCTTGAGGTAAGTGCAATGGTTTTTGTTCTGCATATGCATGTCAAGAACTTTTTGAACGACCCTCACAATAGTTTCATAACTGTTTCAGCGACATGATAACAGTTTTATCCCTGGAGTGTCTATAGTCAGTACGCTATCGATTTCTAAACCGTGGAGCACAAAACACTATTTCTAATAAACATTAAATTTTATAAAATTTCCAAAATTGTTGTCTGGCATTAGTTTCACCTTCGCATAATAGGTTCTGGTGTAAACTTTTGATCAGAAAAAAAAAGTTTCCTCAATAAATTAACACGATGCTTATTTGTACTATGCAAAGATATAGCCGAAATATTAAACAACTTAAATCGTAAAGGGACAACATTTATTTTTATGGATGAAACTGATAAAGCCTGTCTTGGATTACAAGTAGAATATTCGATTGTGAAAAGTTTATCCATGAGATTAAAAAATATAGCGAATGAACCCTCCATGAGTGAAACCCACTATAGGGTTAAGATTTTTTTAGAGTTCATTAGGACCCAATGTAAGAACTAAGAAATTACATTTCGTGCAAGTGGACTCGTTGAAAGGAGCGAAAGAGCATACGTTTTTTATCAGTTAGAATCAAGCCCTCTCGTTGGCTACTTTAACGATTTACACAGTTTTGTTATAGAAACACTTTTCAAAGAAAAACGGATTGGCTTCATAGTTGGGAAATTTCAATGCATTAAAGATCTGACTCTTATTACTGAAGTTAGGTTCAACCCCTGTCCCTTACATCCCCCAAGCTATCTATATGAAGCTCGTATAGATTGCTGTCTATACCATAATCGCTGTAGAGTATTTTTTTTGGTTGTTTTACTCTGAGCGGCACTTTTTTGCACACCATGGGCTAAATGGCCAGGTCACAAGGATCCCGAAGGCTCAGAGAAGGTTGGGGGAGGGGACCCACTGGAACAGCTGTTGGAGAGGAAGATGGTAGCCTCCCGTCTAGGCTATCCAGCGTGTTCTTTAAGTGCACAGGGTATGGCTCTCCCGCAAACGGAGCCACGGCTTAACGTCTCATCCGACGGACGGCGGCCTTTCCAAGCCCATCGGTGTCCCCTTCTGACCGTGGGCGGGGAATTTTGCAGAGAAATCTCAACGCTGACCCAGCTGGGACTCGAATATGGAAACCATAGATTACGAGCCTGGCGCGCTACCGACTGAGCCACCCCCGCCCTCTTTATTTTGTATGCATTTTTTTTTTAATGATTCCGTTCAGTGAATGCATTATCACTTGAAAAATGGAGCCTTGTTATTAAGACGGTTAGTTTAGCTTAAGATTTGGATAGATATGTACAGACTTGTAATATGTATTTAGCAGTGGCGAAAGTATACGGTAACTTTGGAGACAAAGAGAATACATAGTTATGGTACTGATAATTCCAGGTCATTATAACTTACTTACCAAATTAATTATAATCTGAAATATCATGATTGACGCGTTACTGATAGCTCAAACAACCAATAATTTCTGAGAACTGCCGATGTATCAAATGCGCAATCTCATTTGCTTCAAATGTTGCCATTCACACTTCGGCACTGATATTTAGTAATACCAAATGAATCGGAAGGAATTTAGTCTTTCTGGATTAGTCAAATTGAGCTGTTCAAAACAACACGCACACTCGACACGACCTGTGTTCAAAATCAGGATAAATCACCGAATACTAACAAGGGGGCTACCGAGAAATCTTCATATTGAAATATAAATACATGGAAATAGCTATAATGTCTTTAATTAACCGTAGTGAAAACTATTATTATGCTAGATAACAGAAATTGGCTGTGTTTCCGTTGGTGAGAATGGAAAAATGTTTATGGAATTACTGAATTCTTTTCCCCCAGTCATTTAAGCAAATACTGATTAATCATTTCCTAGTAACAGAGAATGCTTGTCATGTTGTGCAACTCAAATTTTTTTAAGTAAGGATAACCTGCGTCACGATGACTTCAACTAATTTAGTTGGTTTCTTCTTTTACTCGTTCGAGAAGTGAAGAACATTTACGTTTACTACGTAGACTAATTTATTCTAACGTAATTATTGTCATAGTGCTTTTATTTTAACACTGTCATTGCTGATGTTTTGTCATCATTCCAATCTTCGAAAAGATGATGAAAATGTATTGAGATATTTTCTAAGTATTCTTGAAGATTTCGTCTTGATTTTACATGTCCTGCTTATAGATATATATTATATATCCTGTTATATAATTCTTAAGTCCTCATTTATTGAGTAGCGAATTTCATTAAAAGTTGATACAGGATAATAATACACTATATTAGGGTCAACAATTACAAGTCTCTCGAATAGAACGTTAAGCAGTGGCACCGTGTCCAGGAGAGTCATACCCTGTGTAGATTAAAGAACACACTGGATAGCCTTGATGGGAGGCTGCCATCTGTCTCCTAACAGCTGTGCAGTGGATCCCCATCCCCAACATTCTCTAAGCCCTTGAAGACCTGACCATTTAGCCCAAATTGTGCAAAAAAAAAAATGTGCCGTTCAGAGGTAAAACAACCCAACCCATACTGAAAGTTGGACAAGCCCAGAATTGACCTTTAATACAAATAAATAACATTTACCCCTAATACAATACGCGAATGCGCTTTGCATATGACCAACTATTCACCTAAATCCCAGGACTTCATAATTAAAATATATAACAACCGAAATATAACAACTATTTACAATGCACAGGCAGCAATCAAAGTTTATTACATTTACATATATATTTTTATTTTTATGCACATGAAGAAATATTTTGTGTTATCCTGTGGTATCCAAAGAATAGTGTGGAGAAAATTCTCGAAATTTTTCCCGTTTGAACATAAAATTTTTTGAACAATAACACACAAATGAAAAAAAAATTCGATATTTAATAAGATTTTTTATTTATGCTCGCAATTGGTTATCTCAATTATTATTTGGGGGAAAAATAATACATACTAAACATTATTTTTTTCTCCCAAGTTTTGTAAATAACTCGTAAGCACACAAAAATAAACATCAGAACCATTTGAGAAGTGACGGATACTTGTGGAATGAGTATCATTCAAATATCCAAGAATTTATCCTTCGGATTATTTCAGGCAGTGGTGTTTTAGAAAGTTATAATTGATTGGGAGAGTCTGATTTTCGAGGATCGTCCTACAAAATATGGTATTCAAGCCTTCAAGGGGGGAAGCTATAACCCCCTTCCCCCTCTCCGGGGTACGCCGTTGATTTAGATAATATTCTAGAAACTAGATCAAGATGGAGTTTTTCTTTGCGGCACGCGACACGATCGAAGCTGCGTTTCTAAAAAAACAAAAGACGGAGATAAGGATAAAAACTTCTTTCGAAGCAAAATTTTATTAAAAGGCAAATCGCCTCTGGTGAATATGAAATGCTCGTTTTCAAAGAGTATGAAATTTAGCGTCCTCCAACGGTGGATTTCAATTAATGGAAGGTTCGGACGACGAAAATAATATTTTAGTTGTTTTACCTCTGAGCGGCACTTTTTTGCACACCATGAGCTAAATGGCCAGGTCACATGGACCCCGAAAGCTCATAGAAGGTTGGGGGAGGGGACCCACTGGAACAGCTGTTGGGAGACAGATGGTATCCTCCCGTCAAGTCCATCCAGCGTGTTCTTTAACGCGCAAAGGGTATGGCTCTCTCGCACACGGACCACGGTTTAACATCCCATTTCACGGACGGCGGCCTTTCCAAGCCCATGGATGTCCCTTACTGACCGTGGGAAGGGCGGTGTTTTGCAGAGATAAATTTCAACGCTGACCCAGCTGGGACTCGAACCTGGGAACTACAGATTACGAGCCTGGCGCGCTACCGACTGAGCCAATCCCGCCTCCTAATATTTTAGTAGTGCCTGTCCAACTAAAAAAAAATAATTTTATTTTTCTCCTAAAAAATCAGTTTAAACCCGCTGACCATAACACTCTGCTATTCAAATTTCTAGCATGAATAGATCTTTTGCAATATTTATTTGCTATTTTACAACTTTAGCGCCGACCGTTTAAAGGAGGAAATAATAACTATTGAAAGATTCGAAAAATGCGAATCCCAATTTCATTAGTTTTTATCCAACCCAAAAACTAAGTTTCCATTTATCTCTTAAAACAATAAAATTAAATATCTATAGATGGGCGGACAAAGGAAAAACAATAACTCATTTTCAAAACGAGCTAAAAACAACTAAAAGATTTTAAGTCCGAACACCATGGCTATTCAATGCCGTAAGATATATGAGAACTTCGTAAACAATTGAAACAAAGACTGCGAAATTGCGGCAGTTTTAACAAATCATTGTTTATTAAGCACTTGTCAGCAAACAAGTGATTCTATGAGATCCTTGTACAGGTAAAGAACACGCTTCTTGACGGGAGGCTTTCATCTGTCTCCATCAGGTTGCAGAGGTCTTCTCTGAACCTTTGCGGTCTTTGTGATCTGGCCATTTAACCCATTGCTTTCAAAAACAGTGCCGCTAACCTTGTGTGTTGAATGAGAAACTAGGACAAGCCTGACAGAGCATTTAGGCTATCTTCCTTTGTGTTGGCGGAAAATAAGTAGACCTCTGAAGGAGGAACGGCCTCAACAGAAAGGCACGGCAACCATGCTTTATCGAAAATTTGAGCCAGATGCTTTTGTTGCGATTTATATCGCGAACAACTGCACAAACGTACTTCTCAATTACACCATTAATTTCATTTGTCATATTGTGCATTTCATACAATTTCTGAAAAGATACGATTTATTCTTGAAGGTCCAGTACGATATATATAGATAGGAATTTTTGAAGAGTGGATGTGAATTTTTCGATAATTTTTGTTTCACTTCTTTTAAACATTTCAGCCATCGTAACTTGCTTAATTTTGAGAGAGTTAGAGAGATATTTTAAAGATGAAATCTGTTTGGTGTTCTGAACCTCAATGAACTGAATCTATTGATATTTTTTTTCTTCAGAATCTTAAGTATTTTCATTTAAGTTCTTGTTTAAAGATGTCATTTCAAGAATACTTTTAAAATACTTTCATTCACTCGCGTAAGAAACTTCTCACTAAAAGTCTATTTGAATACTTTTAACCAAATTGATGCAATTATCTCAATTAGCTGAGTCATCAAAAAGTTTTAAACAAATTAATGGAATAGCAACAAAATAACTGTTATAAACAATTTAAATGTTATTGGTGCATGTTCATAACGGATATCATTTAGTATTAATGCAAAGAGCTTGCAAAATAATATAAAGATTCAGTTAAAAGTAAAATAAATTCTACATATACAACCACCTTAAAAGTGACTGTTTCGCAAGATTCGAACAGAATCTTTAGTTATGTTAACAGATAATAAATCGAAAGTGTACGAACTTTCATAGACTTAACGACTAGGTTTATAACACGAGCAGACAAAGAAATCGGTTAATTGAAATCTATTGTCGATTTTTCCCCAATCAACTCTAAAAAAAATAAAACTGATGACTTAAAAGGTTTTATATTTTGATCGCTAACAATAGATAGTACACATTTAATGCGCTAACGCACTTATTCGCAAACATACTTATTCGGGACGACTAAACGACACATTTTACACAAGCAAATATAGTTAATTCCTTGCTAATATAACTTTATTCGGTGAGAGAGCAAACAGAAAAAAAAAATGCTCGAATAATATACATCCAGCTACTACAAAAGAGTAAATTGTTTCAAATGCCACTTTCCCATTTCCTTGTTCAAAATTGATAACTTTTGAAATGATTCATACACATTATATAATTATTGATTTTCCAGTAATTTCCGTTTAATTCCATCATCGCTGCTTCTTTAATCACATTTTCAAATAAATGCAGGAAACGAATTTGATTTACAAGAGGAAAAGTAATAATTCCCAACTATTTTTAGATTAATTTCTAGGCAATGACTGAGCAACGAAGGGATAATCTAGCATCAATATGCAATATGGCTGGCAGTAATTTCAAGCTCTTTGGCGCCATGTGAATGTTTTATAGTGGCGGATCCAAGTGCACGCTTCTTCGTGCTGCCATAAATCACAATGACCAGGTCGCATACTGATGATATTAATTTGGTTTTTTTAATTTGGCATCGAAAGGGAATCACTCTTCTAGCAGCAATAGTTTTTAAGTTTCGAACTCGTAGACAGCAATATTTCATTAAAAAAATGAATGAATTCATTAAAAAAAACTACTGCAATTAATGTAGATTAACGGATTCAGATTATCCTGAAATTATTTCAGCTTTTTAACAAAGTACCAGCAAATTTCTTTTCTGATATATTGCTAAAAGTTAAAGTAGGTCTCACGGAAGAGTGGGCCAGGCTCATAATTTTATGTTCCTAAATTGAAGGTCTCAAACGTACTGCATTGATCTTTTTTCCCCGTTTAGCATCACTCTGTGACAGATGGGCTTGAAAAGGCCGTCGTCCATCGAATCGGGTTTTGAGCCGGGTACAGAACAGTCATACCCTGTGCAGACGAACACGCTGGATGTTTGATCGAAAGCTTCCAAACTGTCTTTTAATAGCCTCCCAGTAGATCCGCCTTTAATCAGCTCCGAGCCTTTGAAGTCCTTGCGACTTGGCCATTATGTGTACAAAAGTGCTGCTCAGAGGCAAAACAGCCTAAGGTATAAACGGAAATCACAATAAAGTTCTTTATTTCACGTTGTTTTGTTTTACCTCTGAGCAACACTTCTTTTGCATACAATGGGATAAATGGACAGGTCAAAAGGACTTCACTAAGGACTCGGAGATGGTGGGAAAAGGGAACCTGTGGGATTATTGGGAGACAGATGGTAACCTTCACTCAAGGATATCCAGCATGTTCTTTAACGTGCACAAGATATGGCTCTCCTATACACACCGAAACACGATTTAATGTCCCATCCGAAGGACGGCGCTCTTTCCAAGTCCATCTGTGTCCTCTTTCCCAAAGAGGGCAGAGTGGGGGGGGGGGGTTAGAGTAGCTAAATTTCATCACTGGCGCAGTCGGGACTCGAATCTGGGATGTGCATATTACGAGCTCGGAACGCTACTGACTGAGCCACCTTCGTCCGTCCCCCTCCCCTTTATTCAAGAGGATTAAATATGTCGATGGACTTTAAACGCTTTTACACTTGGAACCACGTCAAAGTGACTAAAAATATAATATTTTTTCAATAAAAAAAAATTACCCCTCAAGCAACTGCTTGCCACAGAGATCTGACAGGAGCCTGTCAGTTTAATACGCGATAGAGAAGGCCTGTAAGGAAATCGAGATCTCAACAGCAGAGAGAAAACAATCCATACCTTATCCGGGGTTCTAATCCAGAATCAGTAGTACCGAGACGGTGCTTAGTTCTGAAATGTCAGATCTATTTCGTTGCACTAATACTGTAATGAAGTTCAGTTAGAGCACGAGTTATAGTCAAAATGTAAAATTTGCATATAATAAAGATGTTCATAAAGCAGATTTTGTTCATGTATATTTGAGGAATAAAAAAGAACATTTTTAGAATCTCGGTTTAATTTACCATACCAACTGACACTTTAAAAATTCCACTTCGACTAAATGAAGAACTACACTAAAAACGACATCTAATAATACCTTTATGTCATGATGTTAAGAGTTTCCAGAAGCAACTGTCCTAAAAAATTTCCATTTAAAAAACATTCTATCCACTTTGCTTAGAACATTAATAGTTAAAAATTCTATGATTTCTCGACCAAAATTTTAACTCTTGTAACGTTATGTACTACATATAAAGGGAGTATGGAAAAAAAATACCATTTATATAGCCATAGAATATTGTATTAATGAAACCAGTCTGCAAGTAAACTTCAACAACGCGCAAGCTGTCAGTATGAAAAAAAAGTACTGTGCTTAAATGAAATACAACTGCATTTTGAGAAAGATAAAAATAAGTTTTTTCTTTCACCTGTACAAAACGAATAGTTCTTTACTGCAAAAAACGCGTATTTTCAATCGTGTAACATTGATGACTTGAACATTCGTCAGATAAGGGTATTGATGTGCAATCAACAACTAATAGTTTTATAAAAGGTATTATGAATCGTGAAAAACTTTATGAACCAAAGCACGTAAGACAAAATCACACAGAGGCGAGGTTTTGTTTTTAACAGTAGGTATATTATAAAATTATTTAATTTTTTATTTTCTTAAATATTTTAAAGGTATATTTTTTCTCATTTGCAGCTTCAAAATCTGATGCTGAATCGCTTGGTATCTTTCTTCCAGTTGCATTTGTTTGAAAATAAGTATTTCTGATCTGTAGTGCGAGAAACGAAAGGCTCTCACTCTCACAGCGTTTACCTACTGATAAGATGGTGGAGGAGTTTAACTTTATCTAGTTAGTGATATGGCTGAAGAGCACTTCCCTGCGTACAGCGCTGACCATAATATGTTAAGAGCGATAACACAGTTGTTTCTTTTCTTCTTTAGAGGCACCTCTTCACACCATGCAGTACTACGATAAAAGAGAATCCAACCCAAAAGATCTAAACAATTAAAATAACAGGCCATATCAGGTCAGTGAAACTTTGTGCACAACGAGAAGGTGGGAAAAATGCAAATTTCGTTTTCGCGAAAGAAATATAAAAACTAAAGAAAAAAAGTATGAAACGTACTATATATACATATGAATGCATTCGTGCTTTCATTCGTCTTCATTCATCGGGCCGCAAAAAGACCCGAAATTAAACGAAATGAAAAAATATAGGCAGCTTAAAATATAATTCAGCAATTCTGCAAAAATCAGTATTAAATATTATCCATAAATCACTTTGAGTTAGTTCTGTAAATAAAAAAAACTTTCTCTTACAGCAAAAACTGCCCATATCTATAAACATTCAACTGGAATGTAGCCAGTTAATTGACTGTCATCGTTAACTAGTCGCCAATTGACCTTATGTTTCTTTCATGGTTCGAAAATTATAGGAAAGCTTTATATGTTTAGAGCAGTGGTGTAAACTCAAATAGGAACGCGGGCCACCTAATCTTATACCCGAAATAGTGCGGGTCGCAAAGATGTGACAAAGATACTATAAAAAAGAGAGCAATTATTATTTATATCTTTCGCCATACTAAAAGACGCTGAGAAGTGAGATTTAATAAACGTAGCAAATTACTCGCGTATGTAACCATAAAACTGTATTAACTGCTGGTTTTGGAGGGACATAAGATAAATAAATACATTACGTCGTGTTGATTGTATGGACAATAGATATTATAATATTTCTAATCTAAATTGAATAGTTAAGGTTAAAAAGTTATGAATTTTAATTTCAAAATTAAGTTCTTTTTATAATTTGACAAATATTTGCCAAATGTTGGCACGGGCCGCAGTCGAGAATGTCGTGGGTCGTGTGTTTGACACCACTGGTTTAGACAGTTTAAAAGCAAATCAAAATATAGTCAAAAATTATTCATATAGACACAGTTTAAAGCTGGTTGAAATTAATTTAGATACCTAATTAATTAGGACTAATAAACAATCCTAAATGATATACATTATTTCATTAATGTATTATTAATTGAAACTTCTTGAAAACAGATTTGCTTAAAACTTTTTATACAATTTATTTCGATTGAAGCAGTTGGCCCAAACTTCAGCAAATTTTACCAACACAGGCAAAAAGAAATAGCATAAGCTATGGCCTTGACGTAGTCAAAGCCATACGTGATCATTTTATTTCCTGAGGCCACTCATACGCCGGAATTTAGATTAAATGCCCAAGATATACATAAATCAACCCATTGGTTCTATCACCGATTGTCCACAAACCAGTACATCCTAAAAACTCTCAAATTAAGCTTCTTTCCACGTTGTGTTTGTAGAAGGAATGGTATTCGCAAACGAGAGTCATTTTGCAATAATTCCAAGAAAGCGAGGATAGTAAGGAAGAGCATCCTTAGCAGCAAATTCCGCAGTCAACAATGCTAGGACGAAACCGACGCTTCTGTGCAGAGAAGTAAGGAGCCTGGGAGATGACTTGGGCAGTTCTGGAATGTGAAATACTGGTCAGTTCGTCGATAATGCGGTTAAGACTAATGAGGCTGACATTCCTGTAAACTCCTCCAATGAAAACTGGATCTAATGTCTACTCTCGTTCTATTAGACATGATGGCAATTGTAATAACTTCTATATTAAAATCTAATGTAATAAGTACAGACATATATTTCATAAAGTCGATAATATTCATATGCATACAGTAATTTGCACTCATCATATGATATATAATAACCTCTGAATTTATGTTTCAGTCTATCAGTTAGAAGACCACTATCTTGATAACATTATTATCTGCTCACTTAAGAGTACAATGATACGCAAATTGTAATTGATAAATATTATATTATTGATACTATTGAAATTTGCATACTTTGCTTCAATGTTCGACTTTTTAATATAAAAAGAGAGAATTTTTTGCAAGAGATATTTCAAATATATATTAAAATCAGCAAATTTTAATAGCTACACAAAATACCATTATTTGTAAAATACACCCCAACAAATTCCGGATATTTTCCAGCGTTACCTGGAAATCTTAATAATTTATGGAAAGAGTTTCTGAACAGACAAGAAATACCAATTTTAAACTATGGTTTCTTTTATCGTAAACATGCGGCTAACACAGGTTGTGACCAAAAAATAAAATTTAAAAAGTATAAGAAATCATTACTAAAATCACATTTCAATATAAGTAATATTACCAAAAAACGCGTTACATTCTAGAAGCAGGCATTTACATTAAACAACAGCTCGCCTCATTTTCATACAGCTAATTTCAACTCTTTTATATATTAATACAGAAAAAAATATCATTGTAAAAATTCTTCATAAGAGATGTTGCAATAATTTAAAAGTGACCCGTATTTATGTATCAAGTACTGCAACATTGTCCTAAACCATTGAGAAATTAGTGATTATAGTAAAAATAAATCGGAAGGTAATTTTAAGATGTTAAAAAGCATTAAATTTAAAACATGGACTAAGGAGCAAAAACAGTCTTCAGACACAGACACTGAAAAAGCAGACTGGGGGAGGGGAGCTGCTGTCGAATCACCTGTAACCATGGATGCTGGTGTTAGGACGATCTATAACCAGGTTACTAAGCTATTGGTAAGATGAAAATAATCCTAAGCATTAGGTAAGTAATAATAACAATCAGCTCACCAGAGATCTTATAAACCAAAATGAGTTTAAATTCAAACGATCGAATAATTTAAAGTAGTTTAGTAGTTTGCTTCTCCTTCCTCGGCTGAAAGCAACTAGGCCAGCGCAGATAGAAAAAGATGGAGGAGCGTGTAAAAAAACCAGCTGCTGTGGTAATCACCTCTAACTGCGGATGCTGGTGCCAAGGAAGGAGCAGGTCCCAAGTCAGAATTTCTGAGCGCACTGTAACCCAGCCAAAAATACCAGTCATGTCTGCCACGGAAGTGCTGCTGCCCCAGCATACAGCAGGGTAGCTACGAGGAACAGCCAGCCGACTACGGCAGTCGGTACAGTAATTACAAGAACGGAGCTCTCTACTCACCGGATCAATCCGCCGACACCGGTGCCGCTGCCCGCCAGTGCTGCAGACCGGCTCCCACTATTCAAACTCACACGACGATGAGGAGCTCCGTCGGAAAACGACGGAGATGTCCGGCACTAGGAACAATGTGCTGCCCGAAACACCACGGAGCTTCGCGCATGAACGAAGACAGGAACAGAGTCGAAAGAGAGATGATCAGAGAATTCCTAAAGCCTTCATCACCGGGAGAAGCTGACGCACCCATGGCCTCTCTCTGCCATTTTGAACGAGGAATGGTGGGATGGGAAAGGATCACTGCCGGCGAAGGGGAGTCCTAGCATGACGTCAATTCAGCAGCGGGTTAGAGAAGCTTTTTTTTTCCTTCTCGTTCCTTTTCTTCTCACTAGCTCCTCGCAGGTAAGTTCGCGGGCACAGTGAGAAACTACAGAGCGAAAATGCTCATCAAACATTCAGAACACTACCGGTAAACCTTCCCAAAGTAATTACGCTTAAACTTTTATCCACAGGTAGCATGAGTCAGATGCTCAAATAACCAGCCTCACAGAATCCTGGCTCTGATCGTTTACAGTTGGTGGACAAAAAGAAATTTTAACCCACCTGCGCAAATTTCCGATTACTGAGGTCTATCCCCATTAAAAAAACTAACCAATACACAGCTTAAGGATAAAACACTTCGTAGAACTTGTTTCATTACGAAGAAGGGTCAATTCAAATTTAAGATTTCTTCTGTGATCTAGATATCAATTTGCTAAGCAAATCACAAAGGAAAGTCACTTGTGAACAATAACATATGACCATTTCTTACAGAATAGTTTGTCCTTACAAGAATAAGAGGATAATCTAATAAATTATGAAGAGCTATTTCTCGAATATTTCAGTTCGAATTTAGCACGAATGCAACAATTAAGACCCATTTTATCGGAAGTCCAAATATTCTTAAGAATGTCAGTTATTTACGCTTTTATAACTTTGAATACAGGATCAAACAAATGTTCGTTCTACGCATCCACTCAAAATTCTAAGCACTGAAAAAAGATAAAATGTTCACGGTCATATGAAGGTTTTGGTCAAGGATGAAGGAAAACAAAAAATTATGTGCACAAATGCATTTCACTTCCCTTTAAAATTTCATTAATTCGGAATGAAAGGTTGGGATGTCTTGTCTAAAATAATGAAAAGTATAAATATTTTTAAACAAATGTAGTATTTTTTACTTTGAAGTTTTATATTTAAATAAACAAAGTTTTGATGATAGGTACCTTTAAATTCTTGACTAATAATTTTTTAGGATTAGTTAGCTGTGTAATGAGAACTTAACAATTATTAACATCTTGATATCTAAAAGCCGAGATGCTCAAATTTTGAAGCTAAATACTTGTAAATTGTGTATCCAAAGACCTACACCTACAATCCAATCAAACGCGATAGAGACAAAAAAAACGTTACCTAACCATCAAACTACACCACTAAAATGGAGACGAAACAATTTCAATCTCAGGTTGAGACACCGCGAGGTGTAGCCATTTGATATTATATTTATTTCTTCTTTAACACTAAGTTTTAAAAACAGCTTGCCTATTTCGTGACTGTACACTTTTATTCTTTCAAGATTTTAAACACCTGCATAATTTAATATATTACGTAACTCCAGGGGTGAATAAATGCTCCCTTTTGAAGCCCTTCGTAAAATACATATCCCCAATAAATAATATGAATACTACAAAATATAAGATGATGTAAACTGCATAGTTTGCCTTCATGCCCCACAACTGAAACGAATCTTAAAAGCTTTTACAAGATTCTGCTAGTGGAAAAGCTCGGAAGTATTTTGTGAATTATGAAAAACATTTAAGTTTCATTTTACATGTAAGCTAAATTTTGTTTAATTTATTTCAGAAATCGTGTAATATTCTATTATCTATTCGCGATTTTCCATAACATTTTTATCTAACCGGGGCTGCAAAACATATTGGGCAATCCCCTATATTTATATGACAATTCTAGGTTTTAAGTGGTTATTGTTTTACATTTGGGTTGGGTTGTTTTACCTCTGAGCGGCACTTTTTTGCACACCATGGGCTAAATGGCCAGGTCACGTGGACCCCGAAGGCTCAGAGAAGGTTGGGGGAGGGGACCCACTGGAACAGCTGTTGGGAGACAGATGGTAGCCTCCCGTCAAGGCCATCCAGCGTGTTCTTTAACGTGCACAGGGTATGGCTCTCCCGTACACGGGGCCACGGCTTAACGTCCCATCCGACGGACGGTGGCCTTTCCATCGGTGTCCCCTACTGACCGTGGGCAGGGCGGGGAATTTTGCGGAGATAAATCTCAACACTGACCCAGCTGGGACTCGAACCTGGGACTACAGATTACGAGCCTGGCGCGTTTTACATTTGGGCAACACTTTTTTGCACACAATGGGCTAAATTGAAAAGGTTGCAAAGACACTAAGGGCTCAGATCTGGGAAAAGTAAGAGATCCAACTGGACAATTGTTAGAATATAGATGGCAATCTCTCGTCAAGAATATTCAGCAAATTTTTTAACGTACGCACAGTGTGGTTTTCCTGCACATGGCCCAAAGGTTTAACAACCCTTCAGATGGAAGGCGGCATTTCAGCGCCACATTCTGTCCACATTCTCAGCGTGGAAGAGAGGTGTTCAGTGAAGAAAATCTGAATGCAGGCTGATTTTAAGTGGCAGTCTAAATATTTATTGTAAACCTAAATAGGCAGATTATATAAGAAAACAAATATATCGCATACAAAATTTTGATTATTCAACTTTAAAAATCATTGAACAAACCTAGTGTCCATAAATTCTAAACATTTTAGACAGACAGATCTTTGTAAACTTTATACAATACACAGAAATAAATCACTCCAGATCCACAGGAGTTCCCACTCGCATATGGATTCAATTTTACATTAACATAATACAATCAAACATATTTTTTCAATACCACATTGCACAACTTATTTCTAGTTTATTCAGATTAATTAAAGTTTTACAATTATTATTAACCAAATTTTAAGTTCTTTAAAGAACTGATGATACAAAACTTCAAGATCAGATAGATCCCTTGGAATAGCATGAAAATATCTACTAGGTAATTAAATATAATGTCTCTCTGTTAATGTTCTATATGCCACAATATTGCGAAATAATTGTGAATTTCATAATCTTATACACAGAGGGACTGATAATGGAGGGGGGTCGAGCACCTTCACCACCGAATCCCGGGATCCGTGGTCCAGTTTCGACAAGTACACAGTACAGGTGGAGCAAAGAACATCGGTCAGCTCCCCACGAGAGAGAGGGGAGGACCTTGACGATGTTCAATGCCCGGGTGCACTTGGACCTGAGATGACATATGTGTGGTAAAAAGGTTAATTTCCGATCAAAGATGAGACCGAGAAACTTGGTCTCTGCCACAACTGGAATCATGTTACCCCGAGCCGTACCTCGGGATCCAGGTGAAGATTACGCTTGCAGCAAAAGTGCACACAAGCGGTCTTCTGTGGGGAGAACCGAAACCCGTTGGCCGTCGCCCAAACCGAAAAATTGTTCAGGGCAATTTGCAGTTGTCTTTCAATGATCCTCATGCTGAACAAAGAAAAAAAGATGCCAAAATCGTCAACATAGAGGGCATTGCCTACAGATGGAGGAAGTTGTCTAGTAATAGAATTAATCTTGACAGTGAAAAGCGTAACACTCAGAACGCAGCCTTGTGGCACCCCCTGTTCTTGGGGGTACGGCAGCGACAGAGTGTTGCCGACATGGATACGAAAAGAATGTGTCGATAAGAAGTTGGAGATGAAGATCAGCATGTGACCTCTCAAGCCAAAGCTATGGAGGTCACGAAGAATATCGAATCTCAAAGCCGTGTCGTAAGCTTTTTTGATGTCGAAAAAAATTGACACCAGGTGCTCTCTACGTAGAAATGAATTTCTGATAGCCGATTCGAGGCGTGTCAGATGGTCAAGAGTTGACTGTTGCCTGCGAAAGCCACACTGGGTGTTGGAAAGAAGGTTGTGGTGTTCGAAATACCAGATGAGTCTGGCATTTACCATTCTTTCCAACACCTTTCACACGCAACTCGTCAACGCAATGGGATGATAATTAGAAGGAATCTTGGAATCCTTTCCTGGCTTTGGGAAGGCCAAGACGATGGCCTCCTGCCAGGAGTCCGGTAACTGCTCCTCGAGAAAAATTCGATTGAAAAGATGGAGCCGCCAATCCTTACTCGATGGTGAGAGATGTTGGAGCATGACATAATGGACATTGTCCGGCCCGACAGCAGATGCACAAGAGGTGTGCAGAGCAAGGCGAAGCTCCTCTGCTGTGATTGGCCTATTGTAAGGCTCCAGGCCATTCGAGTGGAAGGACAGTGGAGAGCGTTCCGCCCTGCCCTTCTGGGCAGAAACTCGGGGGAGTAGGAAGACGAAGAGATGGAGGACTCTCCCAGAATGTCGGCATTTGCTTTGGGATTAGCAATTGCCTGTCCATTGTGCTCCAGGATCAATAACGAGTGGGACATGTAGTTCCCACCCATCTTCCGGACTTTATCCCACACGACCTTAGAACTGGTCGTGCGGGTGATAGAAGACATATATTTGATCCAAGATTCCTTCTTGCTCTGGCGCTGGATGAAACGAGCTTTCGCCCTGGCACATTTAAGCATTTCAAGGTTGGGGGATGTCGGATATCTTCGAAACACCCCCCAAACCTTGTTCTGAGCCTTATGAACTGTGGTGGAATCTGGATTCCACAACGGTTTCGGAAAACAAGGAAACCACGTCGAAGTTTGAGGAATTGTTGATGCAGCTGAATCTACGATGCAGTATATTTATCTCTGCTACTGCCACATTGATGGGCTCCTGGCTGACAGAGTGGTCATTGAACTCAGAGGGCTGCTCGAAACGGTGGTCGCTTCCGTAAGGGTTGGCCTTGACCTCCCATGTAAAGAGCGCAAGGATCGAGGAGGAGCAGATGGTGAGGTCAATGGCAGTGAATGTGTGGGTTGGGGAGTGAAAGTACGTACTGACACCAGTGTTCAACAGGGAGAAATAAGGATCCAGGAACCATTGCTCCAGGATCCCGCCCCTCCTGTTGGTGTCAGCACTGCCCCAAGGTGGATTGTGTCCATTGAAGTCACCCATAATGAGGAAGGGAGACGGCAGCTGCGAGACGAGGTCAACAAGGTCTTTCTGGAAGACGATGCTCCCAGGAGGAAGATATACAGAGCAGACAGTCAGCGAGAACCCCACAAAGAGGCAGATGGCTACCGCCGCTAAGTTTGTGGTGAGGGGCCTACCGCCGCTAAGTTTGTGGTGAGGGGCACGACCTGGAATGAAGAATGGTTTCTCACGAGGATGGCGACACTCCCGCGAGCTGGACCATCTCCAACCCAGTCCTGGCGAACTAGTGAAAAATTCCGGATCATGGGATCTGTGACTGGCTGCAAGTATGTCTCCTGCAGGCACACACAGTTGGGCTAGTGTGCCTGAAGGAGAGCCTTGATGCCGTCAATATTCCTCTGGAATCCACGACAATTCCATTGTAGGAGTGTGGCCATCTCAGGACTTAGAAGAATGCGTGGACGACGAATTCCTATTCAACTTAACCGCCGCAGAGGCAGTTTGGTGAACAGGGGGCGGTCGGTATCCATATCCTCGGAATCGTCTGAGGGGCATGGATCGGTGACCACTCTTTGTGGAGTGATGATTTTCGTTTTGGGCCCCGGTGGAGGCCCCTCAGGTTTCGAAGGTCTAGCTGTCTAAGGTTAGGAAGGAGGAGACCTTCTGGTGGAAGGCTGAGGTGCAGGAATGGAAATTGGGGTTGATGTCGAAGTCGACACCACCCTCGGTTTTGTCTGCATCAGGAGGTACTTAGCTATGGGCGAGAAAGACTCAGTAGGTGGTACACTGATATCAGTCTGTACCGCCACTGAAGTCACTGGAACGATGGGCTTTCCAATGACTGCACTGGCATCGGATACCTTGCCAGGTGGGGCAGACAGTGCAGTGAGCTTTCTTGCCTTGGCGTATGAGTTGTTATTCATTACTTTCAAGCGTTTCACCTCCTTTTCCTCCTTCCACTTCAGACAGTCGTGGAAGTACGCCGGATGTTCGCCATTGCAGTTCACACAGTTTGTCTTTTCTGCTATGCAGTCAGGATCAAGGTGATCCTTACTGCCACAGCGAGCACAGGTGGGTTTGCCCCGGCAAGCTGTGCGGGCATGACCATATATCTGGCACTGAAAATAGCGCAGAGGGTTCGGTATATACGGCCATACCTCACAATGTAAATAACCTGCCTTGATGAAAGAAGGCAGACGTGGCAAATGTCACAATCAGTACCCAGGTGGTTACCAATTTCCCATCACGGCATGTCGAAACCCGATGGACCACTGTTACTCCTTGAGGGGTGAGTTCTGAGAGGATTTCCTCCTCAGTGACTTTGAGGAGGCCCCACTCTGTAATCACATCCCGAGAGAAATTCAAAGTTTTGTGAGGGAGTGACCAAGACAGCCACCCCACCAATCTCTGACTTTCAGGAGCAGTTCGGAATGTTTAGAATAAGTGGTCTCAACCTGTAAGTCGCCAGATCATAAGCGCTTGATGGATTTGGGCTCTCCCGCTAGACCTTTCAAACCTTTATTTACAAAAAATGGAGACATGTCCCCAAGTATCTGATCACCTGTGGAGTGCATGATCAGGAATCTCGGAAACGAAGACAGGCAAAGAAGACGACAGCAGAGATAACAGAGACGAGAATGATGGGGGCTCATGTCGAGCCCTCTTGTCGGTATTCATCGTATCAATTTCTTCAACTCTCATGGTTTTTTTTTGTGTGGTTCAGTGCCTGTTGTCCTCACCCTCCATGGAGCCCAACAAGGACACACCAGTAGGGCGTCAGGGCTACGCAGACACTATACCCACACAGACAGTGAGTCAAGTGTTCACAAATAAATAAAAGGAAAATGAAAAGAGAAATGCGCAGAAATAAACTTTCTACTCAAAAGAAACTAAAAGGAAAATAACAAAATTGTGAACAACCAAACTCTCAAACCTGTACCCGGACCGTGGGCAAGTTACTCTCCACTCTGCACCTAGCAGGACCTGCCCACCAGCAGATTTCTCCTGGGGGGGATCTACCCCAGGAGCTCCCGTTTACCCGGAAGCAGAGGTCAAAGCAGTGTATAGCAGAGGCCCCGGAATCCGCTGCCCAGCCCCGCGATGACATGCTCCCGAATGGCAAGACGGGGACTCCTGATCAACTACCAGGATCCTCCTTTCCCGGGACTCAGGTCTCCGTGCACGGCAAACACGCTGGCGAGCGTTCAGGACCCTCTGAAGGTAACAGAGCCAGTGGAACCTTCACAGGGTGGTCCCCCTCCTGCGTACAGGAGCTCGAACCGAGGGGTTCAAATTTGATAATTTTGCGCATACTGTAAAGGTATGACATACAATGTAAATGTAAAGGCATGACTGCTTAAGGTATGACATACAATGTAAATGTAAAGGCATGACTGCTTAAGGTATGACATACAAGCAACACCCCATGACAACAGACAGTTGTAAGAAGTAAGATTTAACCCACCCGAAATACCTAATCTTCAAAGCAGACATCAGAAATTTCCTTATATAATAAATACATAAAAATCTTTATTTTCCTCCATTTTTTATTTGAATTACTGATCTAGTCTTATATTCAATTATATATTCTTATATTAATACACTTTATTAAAAATAGGAACAGCAAAATAGAATAGGATCAATGTATGTGCAAAACGGCGGTACTCAGTTGAGTTACGGTGCTGATAAGATGTGTGTGTTGAGGCTCCCGTGAGTGCGACTGATACCCGGAATACATAATCTTCAAAACAGACAACTCAAAAAATTTTCTTATGTAATAAATATTATATCTTATGTATTAAATTATTAATTATAAATATTATATTATTGAATTTATGCATTTGATTAATTCATTTATATGTTAACTTCCGATCAATAATCATACTCAAATGTTTATAGCTATCAATAGAACCGATTATTGGACAATTTTTTTATGTTTAATAATTATATGTTATATATAATTAATTTATATAACAATCTGACAGAAAATGGTGTACAAAAATACAGCGGCGCGAAATGTACGTTTCAAAATTTGTGTAGTTTCTTTTTACGACTCCCATATCTTTTTAGATGTCATTTCCATTTTAGGAGGCTGATGGCCAATAACTTCCAGTAAACTCGCTCTCTAGGTCTGCGTATAATGGCCAGTAGCCAACCATTAAAATATAAAACAAACAACGATGCTTTTCCTTCAGTTTTGTAATCGCAATGCTAAAAGAGACATTAGCTACCAAATTAAATGCGCTTAAAAACATTTCTGGCATATCCAAAACACACTCAACCAGAGTTAAAATCAATTGTGGCAATGTACACAGGAAGCAGCTAAATCTCAGTAGGAAAAATAGTTAAATAACAAAGATACACATGTTGAAATCGATAATCTAAATACCCTCCAGAGATAGATATGACATCTCTACACCTCATTTGCATGTTTCCAATGAGCCTAAAAATTCATCTCGAAAGGAAAGATTAATCTCCATATTACTCGAAAAACAGTTCATTTTAAATTGTGGAAATGTAGAAATGATCTTTAAAATTACACTAACATGATATTCAATACTTATATGCAATGAGATTTAAGTCACGGAAGAGTGGGCTTTTTTTCTATTCCAATGTATCCGGTGTAATGGTCAACAACGAGTGATCGGGTGTTATCTATCATGCATTAACTGAACTCGGAAGCCAGAACACGGCGAAGAAACGTTTTAGCAGATATGAGAAAACTATGCCTGAAGGTGGGAAATCGGAACAGTTTGCGAACCGTAACAAATTCCTTTCCACACTATGGTAAAAATCCTTTTGTGCGAGTGAATTCCTGAAGTAGCCGAGACTGTCTGTGTGTCCTGGTAGTATCCGGACACGTGTCCATCAGTCAGGAAGGAACTAAATCGATCGATTTCAGCTGAAAAGAACACCACTGCGAATACATCAATTAAAAATAAAATAAAAATAAATACCCCCTCAAGCAGCTGCTTGCCACAGAGGTCTGACAGGAGCCTGTCAGTTCATATGCCACAGTAGGAGATCTGAGAGGATGGCAGGACCTCAGCAGAAAAACGACACACACATCCATGCCTAATTCCGGGGCTCGAACCCAGGTCCCTTAGATCAGTAGCCAAGCGTGCTAACCACTCGGCCACGGGACGGCTACATAACATAAGATATACACTGCATCAATTAGAATAATACGTACACTACTATATCTCATTGCAATTCGTCTGTTAATCTCAATGCAATAGAGTTGAGGGAATTCGTATGCAGAAAATGACCACATCAGAGTAATTCACAGCACCAAAGCCATGCTTCATGTGAATGATGTCTGAGATGGTCTGGGAGACACTGTCAAATTATATACTCCCTGCGGCCAAAGAACAAGATGTAGCAGCACTGTTGGATGTTGTGTTTCCTACGAAGATAGGGCAGTCTTGACTGGGATCTCAATTCTCTCATTTCCTAAGTGTCGTTCTGTAACGACATTCGTGTCGCTAGCACTATTACCAAGTTTGTGGAAAATACTTTCCATTATCACCACCCTTCCAAAATTCCACTGTTCAATGCAGTCAATAATTTGATTTCCATTACTGCAGCATTAACCTTTCATAGCATGGCTTAAAGCATCCCTAAGCCATGAGAAATAGATCCTCCTCCTCAAGTAGCCATAGGCTATGGAGGTCCAACCAGACCGTGCTATTTAGTTCTCAAAGCAAATCTGTTCTGAGCAACATCTACTGCATCTGGCCACTGCACACCAATTCTAACAAGGTCCTGTTCGACATTGTCCACAGCATCCTATGTCTCTCCTTTCTGAGGCCTTTAGGCACACTGTTCATAACCCTATTCTCTAATTATCTATAAGGGCAACATGGTTAAACCAACGGAGTCTCTCTCCGCACAATATGCTGCTTAAAGCAGGTTGCCGACTCCTTTGCCTAACCTCATCATTACTTACAAAGTTGAACTGCCTATAATGCTCAAGATACTGCGTAAGCATCTAGAATCAAAAGCATCTAGTTTCCTGTTATCTTGTTTAAAAATCCTCCAAGTTTCACTACCATAACTAACCCTAGAGATAACCTAAATATTACAGTCTAATTTTAGTCTTTAGGTATATACGCCTATTTCCCCACTCTCTCCATAGATTCTTAAAAGTCCTGGCAGCAATCCCTATTCGTCTGAATCTTATGTTGCACATCACCAGTATCTGTTACATAGCTACCAAGATAATTAAACTGAGACATCTTCTCGAGAGTGCAGCCATTCAGAATAACTGAACCACACCTGCCTGATCAATTTTCATCACTTTAGTTTTTTCTTTGTTTATAACCAAACCTACTCTACTACCAGTCTCATCAACAGCTCTAATGAAAGAGTTCATATCATCAACATCATTTGCCAAAAGGGCTAAATCATCAGCATAATATAAATCAGAAATATTCGTATCTCCAGTCCATTTAAGGCCAAAATCTTTCCCTTGAAGTGAATTTCGCATAACATAATCAATAACCAAGCTAAAGAGAAAAGGTGACAAAATGCACCCTTGTCGAACACCAGAAGTAATGCTAAACCAATTGCAACAAGCCTTACCAACTCTCCCACACGACTCAGTGTTATTATAGAGAGCTTTCATTATGTTAACTAACTTGTCTGGTATACCATATGATCTCACAATCAACCACAAATTATGACGATCAACAGAGTCGAAAGCCTTTTTGAAATCAACAAAGCTAGTAACCAAACGTTTCTGTAACTCTAAACATTTCTCAAGAATCTGCCAGAGTGAAAATATCTGATCTACACATCCCCTACCAATTCTGAATCCACACTGCTCATGACGCAATTGCCTGTAAACCAGATTCTTAATTCTATCAAGTACAATCATGCAAAGAACGTTACCTGGAACAGAAAGTAGGCTGATACCCCTACAGTTATCACAAGAACTCCGATCACTTTTTTTAGAAATAGGGATGATAATAATAGCTCTGGTAAAATCCTTAGGAACCATGCCTTTATCATAATCAATTTATATTCAAATTTTCAGTCATCCATGTGGTAAATGAAACATTCCCAGCTCTAAAGATTTCCGTCTACTTATTAACCAATTCATTGCAACAGCAAAATAATTCTTGCGTGAATAATTTTTCTCCGAACATTCCAAATAAATCGAATCATCGCTTGTATCATTGTTTTTATATCGCATAATTTTCAGAAAATATTTCTTGTTTATTTTTATTTTGTTTATAATTTGTTTATTTTTAAAAAATGCTTTTTGTCTTTAAAGATTCAGAATATACTGAAGTTTATGATTTAGCTGAATTTTGCCCTAAATTTAATTTTTCTCTAAATTTAATCATTTAAAAGCAGAGTTCAACAATTCCGAGAAAAGCATATGTGGTAAAATAAGGTTTAAGCATTTATAATTCAGTGCATGAGTCGCATAAAACGTTGCTGCTGTTATAAGCATAATTGAATATTGCAAGAAGCACCTGCTTTAACATATTTAAATGTGAACAACCCCTCGCATCGAGAACGATCACGTTTAAATACAACCCTATGCATCGCATATTATGAGTCCTCTCACAGGGATGTTCACCACCTTTGGTGCAAAACTCCTTGTGAAGAACACAAGTCAGAGTGAACATCCGTTTAATATATCTATGTTATACGTGACTTGGCATATTACAGCATAGAATGAGCAAGGATGAGTTAAGTTTGAAGACCGACTCGCGGTGCAATCAAACACGGAAAACTGCTGTCATGAAAGTACTATAATTATGACGTCAATTCTACCATTTGGTTGGCAACATTATAATACACATCCATAAAAATCTATACAGTACATAGTCAAAAGTTTTATACTAAAACATAAAAGTATTGTCTATTGAAGACTATACAAAAATAAGAGCGTCTGTCTTTGGGTCAATCAAACAGCAAATTTGTTGTCAACTTTTAACCACAGTTTGATAAATTCATCGTCTTTCCATATATTTTCAAGCTATAGAGTATCAATAATATTTACAGACTTCGAAATCCACTTTATAAATACCGTTCAAAAGCTTTTCCAGCTAATTCTACAGCATTCAAATGTATATTATAAAATTACCGATTTTATATGTATTATACAAACGTAGGTACGTACGCCGATCCTTTGTATGACGAGATCTGAAAGTATTGGTAGTAAGAAGATCATTCTTGGACCAATCGTTTCAGTTTTGTATACATCGGATCACCGTTCTGAAATTTGTAAGAGTTCACCTGTTCGAGTTCAGGAGCTTTATTTTTTATATATTAAAGGTAAATGCCTGTATATGTGTTTCTTCTAGGCAATGTTCCAACAATGCTTGTTGACGTAGTTGGAAAGTTTCCATTGGGACATGCTAAACAGATACTTGCGCTAATTCTTATTTTTGAAAAAAAATTTTTTTTTACTGATTTGTATATCTGGTAATTTCGTATTTGTGATTCCCGAGTGCCTCCCCCTAACACCATGTTCCGTTAAAAATCCAAGTTCCTACATAAAATGCAACCAGATTTAGAACTCTAAAAATGAGGAGGAAAAAATGATTATAGTTATCGTTGGGCATTTTAATTTAATACTTTTCGACTTCCCAAATATTTGACTGGCCAGTCCCATATTTTTAATACGGTTTTTCCCTTTGCCACTCAAAAAGCTGTGTTAAAAATTTAAGTATCTACATACTTCTGACAGAATGAGGGGCGGGGGTGGCTCAGTCGGTAGCGCGCCAGGCTCGTAATCTGTAGTTCCCAGGTTCGAGTCCCAGCTGGGTCAGCGTTGAGATTTATCTCCGCAAAATTCCTCGCCTTGCCCACGGTCAGTAGGGGACACCGATGGGCTTGGAAAGGCCGCCGTCCGTCGGATGGGACGTTAAGCCGTGGCCCCATGTGTGGGAGAGCCATACCCTGTGCACGTTAAAGAACACGCTGGATAGCCTTGACGGAAGGCTACCATCTGTCTCCCAACAGCCGTTTAGCCCATTGTGTGCAAAAAAGTGCCGCTCAGAGGTAAAACAACCCAACCCAAATCTGACAGAATGGAAATTAGAGTTTAAAACCACTTTTATTTTTGGGGGTGGATTGGGAGACCAATTGAGTTAACAGGAAATTTGTTCGTTAAAACATTTAGAGTCTACTTAGAACCCGATTTGGAAACCTGTAACCACTTACCTTCAATTCTTTTCAGCACGCTATTTCGAGTCTTCTGTTTTCGACTGTCAATTTTTGATGTGCTGTACACTAGTTGTAGATTAAAACAGATATGACAGTTCTAAAACATTATAGCTCAAGAATATCTCGCTAGTTAAATCTGTATGTGAAAAGTTTTCGCCAAATTGATAAAATTCGTTTTTAACTTCACAACGTTATTTTTCACACTACTTAACGAAATACCCTATTATATTTCGAGGGATCAGGCCGCAGCACAAAATTCTGTGATAGAGAGTATAAATGAAAACTACTCAAAAAAAAAAAACTCCCTTTGACAGAAGTTAGTAGAATGAAGTCATAAATTTTGATAACTTATTGTTTATACTACTTCCAAGTTCAAAGTCTGTTCAATGCTCATAATAGCTGTCACCAACATTAACCATCAGCTTCTGCCCATCCAAAAACAAACAATAATAATAAATAGTTTCGTACTTTAGCTGCAAAATCTTGGAAGCATCAAGACAGTATTAGCAGACGTTTACAAGTTTTGCTGATTTTATTTTATTATTTATCGTTATTTCCAACTTGACAGATATAGTTTTGATTTAACAAATGGAGATTAAGAACTCAACTCTTATTAAATGCTTAGCACTATCTAATGACTGCAATTTTTTTCGTTTCTAACATCACTTTCTTTCTAAATTATAATATATAAATGTTTCTAAATCACAAAGCACTGCAATTTCGAGTCTAAATTCTTCCAGCACCGATATTTTATCCCTTTACCTACAGATTGAAAGGCAGCTTCAAAAATGGTTTAAAATTTAAAAAAACACGACGTTTTTGTTGTTACTTACCTTTCTTCTAGTCACTAGCGAAATACGAATAATCGGAAATACTTTAGCTCGCGTTTCAGCTCTATCTATTGATAATTTTAATTAACTGATTTAGCAGTAAATCTAAAATTTTCTGTTTCTAGAAGGATGTGGAAAGAGAATTTCAGTGCATAGATGTTACTATTGAAAAACCTGAAAACTCAATTTACTGTTGACAAAAAAAACCCATCAAAATCTCATCAAATGATAAAGTTTAATATTAATAATAAGCAAAATCTGTGCGATCTTTCGCTGGCACTGTTGTTAAAGAAACAGGTTCCAAGTCTATAAAAACAAATGAATTTATTTCTTGCCGTCCGATCCCTAATACGGTCAGAGGCTAAAAACAAAGTTTCTGTAAAGTGTGTTTCTCTAGAACTGAAGAAATTACCATAGCCCTTTACTCTGAAGTTAACAACAAATAAGAAATTTTTGAATACGGAAAATATCCAAAATATAATGAGTAGCATTCGATTCCTATATACAGAAAAATCGTTGATAATAACTTGTTTTCCGGTATAACACCCTTCAAAAAATTTGGTCCCATAGGAAAAAAAATACGGAGAAAAAACTTGATTATTAACAGCAGAAACTACTCTGCACGACGAAATGGGTATAAAAAATAAAAGGCTGTTAATGATAAATGACACGTTAGATATTTGAACTCGGTATCCTTGCTTAACAATGGCGATAAACAAACATTTAACCACTTTGTCGATTGTTATGGAAATAGGTACACTCTTTATAGCATTGCCATAACGTTTTAGCTAAGACACTATTTCAATTAAAAACAATATTTTCCCCCACTTCATATAACAAAAAAAGAACATCCAGCGAAATACAATAATATATATACATTAATATATATTATATAATTAAGAAAATAGGATAAGAAGTGATAAGAAATTAACAATATCTCCTTAGTTATATCGAAAACGACTTTACAGTGTCCATAACAGTCAGACTAACAGGCAGAATATGGATAGCGCCATTCTCTTACAGGCACCGGCTGAAGAACAACTCCTTCATATATTTTCAGTAGGAAGGGGGCTATCAAGGGTGGCGAATGTCATGGCCTCCAAAGCAGCGGCGGAAAAAATGACCATTTTCCATTGGTCAGATATTTCCGAGTTCTGACAATAACTAATGGCTCACTCCGGAAACAGGTGGTACACTATCGCCAAGAATAGCCGGCGAAAGAGATTCGTGTCTAGATTCTTAAGAGGACAAGATCTGTCTTACTGCTCGCCGAATTTTCGAATCCCTAGATTTTGGTTCTGGGTTTGGAAGATTTGCAGCAAGACCATTTTACGGCCAACTAGAGAAATTTCTCTTATTATCAATAGACACTGAAACAGATAGAATTTCTTAGAATAATCGTTAATATTAATCTTGTAGCCTATATAGATATTTATCCTAAACACCGTTGCTATTTGCAATTCCTGCCTATATTCTATAAATTATTGTCACCACACGTATTACGTTGTCTACTTCTGTCAAATAGAGATTGCATAACACATGCCACGAAGCCAATTATCTGTTTTTTCTAATGATTGGACAGATAATGAGCGCTACATGTTTTATTCTTATGCTAATTGCAATATCTTTTTTACATCATTTCTGTAGTAAAATATACAGAAAGTTAAAATAATGTAATGGTGAAACATAAAAAAAAATGCATTTGTATTGAGAGCGAAAATTAAAATAAAATTCACGTAAAACTTTTTTAGTTTGAAATAATAACAAAACTGAATCTGATTATAACCAATATAGAAATTTGTTCTATTATCGATGAACTGAAATGAATACCACATCTTTTATCTCATTTTCAAAAAAAAAACGAGCTTTAGTTTCTACTTTAGCGTTTGTCCATTTATACACATTCGCTTTGTTTTGGAGTTTAAAAATTCAGGTTGAATAAGTACTGATGAAATGACTTAAGATTCGCATTTTCCGAATGTCTGTAAAGTTTCAGTAGTGCCCTCTAAGAGTAACTAATGATTTTCCTCGTTAGAAAGCGCTAAATACAGAAATCGCAAAAATTTAAACGAATGCTGCAAATGATCTATTTATGCTATAGATCTGAAATTTTGGTGGAATGCGATGATCAAGTGGTTTATACTAATTGTTTAGCCCTCTTAACTGCAGTCCGTGGTAAAACACAACTTTTTAATTTTAAGAGATAAATGATGTTCTTGTGTTGCATAAGTAGTAATAAAATACTACTATTTGCATTTTCCCAATCACCCCTTATTTTGAATTATTTATTAAATTTTGAATTATTATTACCTTATTAAAGGGTAAAAAAGTCAGAAAACGAAATTTTTTATTCTCTTTGAAAATGAGCATCCCATATTCGCCAAAGGTGACATGTATTATTCTAGTTGTAATACAAGAATTGCACGGAGAGAAACCTAACGGTGATTATTTGAAATGAACACAAATGATTTATCGGTTGATTTATAATGAGGTAAAAGTTCTTTCCTACTGATTATATACCTTTCTTTCATAATAAAATCTGTGGCTTGCAGTTAAGAAAATGCTCTTAAAATATTTTTAATTACGGCAAGAAGGGAGTTTTTATTTCAATAGGGTAGCAAAATATGCAGAGAATGCGACCAACACCCACTGTACAAGTACAACAGACGTCAAATGCCAGACTTCCAGATACTATGATTGGACAGTTGCAGAGAAATGGAGTATTGTAGATGGAGGAGGAAAGTAGGTGAGATCATTTCTCTACAACTAGTCTTAGCAGTATTCCATAGGCATACAATATTCATTGCAAGGGAATTAAAAAAAAAAAACAAAGCGTTAACCAAAATTGAATTTTTGGAGGATTAATTTTTTAGGGATTAATGTAATAATCTGAGTTGCATTAATCTAAACTCCAATCGTTTAAAAGGTCAATATCATTAGCGCGGAATGCAATTAGTATTACAATAGAAGCAAAACATACAAATCAACTAATGTCAAAGAAGACAATGTAAATATTTAAGTCATAATATCTGAATAAAACTAATGTAGAAAAATAAACTATATACAAAATAGAAGTGTGGAAGAAAAACCCAATCTCTAAGGATGCAAACAAAACTTTAAAAAACATGCCACACGAAACAAAGAAATGCTTTTCCAAAATATGCATTTCATTATTCATATATTTCAAGCTACCAATTTTACTTCCAGTTTACGTGTCATATTAAACAGCTTCAGAAATATTAATAAACAACTTCGCGTATCTTTACGTGCGGCATCTTTAACATACTAACGCTAACAAATAGTAATGTTTAATCAAATTACTTTTACACGGGCCTTTCATTTTTCTTCTGACTGTTTTCTTAGACGTCATTATTTTGGTCCTAGAAGGTTTTTTTTTTCACGGCACAATGGCTTAAACTAATGGATCGCGAATCAAAATAATTCATTCATATTCATCATCACTTAGTTTATTAAAATATCTGACACCCTCAGGATATTACTGTCTCACGAACAACCTCTGAAGATTCTAAAAACTACTGCGGAATGATGCAAGGAAATCAACTAGACTATTCGCAGACTGACATTTGAATTATTAACTGGCTGCTGGCCTTGTAATATTAACTCTCGGCATATTTTCGCTGCTACTTTGGGTCTAAGTGGGGGATCTACTTTAACCTTTAACACAAAAAGTACTTTTATTAAAACAATTATTAAAAATAATCCAACCGTAAAGAGTTATTATAGCACAAACACCCCTAACATGAAATATCCAGTATTAATCGCAGACCAAGAATACCAATAATGAGCTATTAATTTAAGTAATAAACTGCGATTTAATTGATCTATTACAAAGATTACAAGTTGGGTTATTTTACCTCTGAGCGGCACTTTTTTGCACACCATGGGCTAAATGGCCAGGTCACATGGACCCCGAAGGCTCAGAGAAGGTTGGGGGAGGGGACCCACTGGAACAGCTGTTGGGAGACAGATGGTAGCCTCCCGTCAAGGCCATCCAGCGTGTTCTTTAACGTGCACAGGGTATGGCTCTCCCGCACACGGGGCCACGGCTTAACGTCCCATCCGACGGACGGCGGCCTTTCCAAGCCCATCGGTGTCCCCTACTGACCGTGGGCAGGGCGGGGAAATTTTGCGGAGATAAATCTCAACGCTGACCCAGTTGGGACTCGAACCTGGGAACTACAGATTACGAGCCTGGCGCGCTACCGACTGAGCCACCCCCGCCCACAAAGATTACAAGCCTCGCAAACAAGATCGGATAGTGAAAGCAGTTGGAGACTGAGACAGATAGCCTTTTTAAGCTAAAGTAGTATAGCGTTCCTGCATATGGCCTTTCCAAACCGATCGTTGTAACCTTTTTCTAAAACGTCACGGTTAAGAAAATGTGAACGACAATAAATTCGATGATAGAGCTAATGAAACTCAGATTATGAGACTGGTGCCCTATGAAAAAGACTGACTGAATTGTACATCTTTAAGGCAGGGCTAGAATGAATGTGCACAATATTGCAGTTGGTGATCATTTCTGAACAATTTGGCTCAGAATTAAGATCGTAGATGTAAAATACGAACAAAACCGCTTCGTTGCACATTGTTATCGCCTTAGCTCGGAGAAACTGAAGTTTCTGGTCCCGGGTTGACATGATCGCTCTTTCTGTTATAACCAGCAGATAACCTGTTAATTTTGTGGGTCTGATCGCAAAGAAAAAATATACCTATTACTAAATATCCGCCTCTACATTATACTTTCCTGTTAGATAGACATGCCTTACAGTAAAAGTTCTGCACAATAGCTAAACTGGAATATTACTAAGAGCAGCTTCATGAGTTCCATGTCTACAGGACACATCCTGTGGTTCTTTACTACTGAATTACTAAGAGTGCATTAAAAAGAAATAAAAATAAGGGAGGATTTAAAAACATTGCATTTTATAAAAACTTCAAGAAACTAATTTACCGCATAAGCAAAGAAAATTCTGAAACAGAAAATCTAGTAATTACGGGGGATTAAACACATACTGTTTTTCGTAACATTCACACTAAAGTAATTTGATTTAAGGAATAAAAATATACGATATTAAATAAACGGAAAGTTTAATTGTTTCTAGCTTGATATATTGTAAAGATTTCCTTTACAAGCACAGGAAACACTGGAGTTTTATACACAGTCGTAACAGAATAATATAACCACCTACCTACTAATGGGAATAACCACCTTTGGCCCGAATGACAGCGGCGAGACAGCGTGGCATGGACGCAATGAGGTCCTGGAAGGTTGCCAGAGGCACAAGTGTCCATTCGGACTCTAGCAGAGCACGGAGGTTCCGGAGATGACGTGGTTGTGGGTCCGCACGCCGAACTTGTCGATTCAAATGGTCCCACAAGTGCTCTATGGGATTGAGGTTGGGCGATTTCGCCTGCCAAGGGAGAATAGAGACATCACTGTCGTGTTCCTGGAACAGTCACGCACCACCTTAACGACATGGCGGGGCGCATTGTTTTGTTGGTAGACACTGTCACCACCTGGGTAAACGTCCAACATGAAGGGATGCATGTGGTCAGAGAGAATGGACACCTAGCCATTGGTGTTCAGGGACCCATCCAGTGGTACCAGCGGTCCCAGGTCATACCAGGAAAACATCCCCCAGGCATGTGCACACTGCCACCGCCAGCCTGTACTTGACCGATAAGCATGTCCGGTGTTGGTTCTCGTGTGTCTGATGCTGTATCCGCCACCGTCCGTCACTTCTGTGGAGTAGAAACCTTGATTCGTCAGAGAAGGCAACCTTTTTCCACGCTTCCACTATCAATGACGGTAGTCCCGTGCGAACTGCAGGCGTCATTGCCGATGGACCTGGGTTAACATGGGCGCCTTTAAGCAGCATCGACTCCGGAGACCCATGCGTAACAATGTTCGCTCTACTGTTATCAGGGACATGTACCTGGGTGCCCCAGCGTTCATTTGAGTGGTCAATCGCTGCACTGTTGTGCGTCAATTGCCCTTTACCGGTCGATGGAGGCAACGTTCTCCTCTGGGGTCGATGGCCTTTGGGGCTCCACAGTTATGACGTCTAGAGGAACTCGGTGTGCCAGCGGTCCATTCTTGTACACCCTTACCACAGCACCTCGCGAACAGTCCACGAATTCTGCTGTTTCCGAGATGCTTTCACCCTTGCGGAAGCCGATGATCATTCCTTTTTGAACGTCCGATGATCATTCCTTTTTGAACGCCCGTCAAATCAATACCTCTGCCCATTGTTCTCACGTTATGCACTATGGATCATCTGTCCTGGCCTGCCGCTTATATCTCCGTGAGGTCGACCTTGTCATGTGCACTCTGACGGATGTATAGGTAAGGGAAACACTGTGGTTCAGTGGGTGGTCATATTATTCTGAAACAACTGTGTATACAGGGTGTTTCAAAACTCTGTACAAATTTCAATGGGAGATAGGGAACTCCAAGACATACATTTTTCGTCTATGAATGTATGTCCGCTGACGTAACCCTTCAGTGCTAGATTGCGCTGTTTGGCGGTCTGAATTGGCTAGAGGGACAAAGTGGGAACGGATAATGGATTCGTGTTTGCCGTCGGCATTCGTAAATCAGCACATTACGTGTAACGTGGAGTGTTTCACGACTGCTGAGATGGCTGATATGCATCTGGTGTTGAGGCTGCCAATGGAAAAGCTGCTGTGAGGTTGTACCGACAGCGCTTCCCAAACAGCGCCCTCTAGCACCGAAGGGTTACGTCAGTGGACATACATTCATAGACAAGGTTTGGCTTGGTGTTCCCTATCTTCCACTGATATTTGTACAAAGAGTTTTAAAACACCTTCAATATTTGCTTACATGCTTATCCTTTTGCCGTATATTTTCTTGGTTAGGTCAATGCCATTCTTATCTCCTGTTCGATCAAATATATTGGGCCTTTCCCACCTCTAAATATTCGATTTTCTTTCCTTTATAATGGATTATATGATCAAGTCAAAAGAATCCAAATACTCAGAAATAGCGATCAAATAAGAAGATAAAATATCTTAGGAAGTGCAACACTATGACTGCCGTTACTCTTAAATAGCATTCATTTTGCAAAAACTACAAGCGCACTTATTAAACAGAATTCGAAAGAGTGACTGGGAAACAGTGTTAAACTATACAAAACTTTGAAAAGCAGTTAAATCTGTAAAATTTAGGAGGATCCTTCTAAAATTTAATATAAAATATTTTTCTATAGCAAGGAACTAGTAGCAAAATACATGATTCCAGTGTAGGGGAGCAAGAGGGTCATACCCCCCGCCCCCTTTGAAAATTCTATTAAGGGTAACAGAAGCAAAAAATTATTATAATTATATATAATTGATGCACTTTAAGATATTTTTAAGGCCTCTAATACCGAAGAGAAAATGTATAGGTAAGGGAAAACGTATAGATAAAGGAAACATACTGCAAAGGAAATCCAGTTTCTTTTCCCTCCCCAACCTTTACTTTTTTCCCCCGGACCAACTGAGACTTTGCCCCGTCCTCCACCTTTTGTTTTCTAGATTAGGGCCTGCATGATACCTTTAAAAATAACGAAAAGTCTTTA
Organism: Ryuthela nishihirai; assembly: GCA_038380435.1. NCBI lineage: Eukaryota > Metazoa > Arthropoda > Arachnida > Araneae > Heptathelidae > Ryuthela > Ryuthela nishihirai. Next base: position 39,359,953 of record JAWZYU010000024.1, on the reverse strand, counting down.
AAAAAATTATTTAACAACGCCAAATAACGGGTATTCTTCCGAGCAATTTATCATTCTGAATGCAGGGAGCTGCTTTACCTACGAGAATTTTTTTTTTTTTGATGGAATGGTGAGATAATTTACGTATTAAGGGCACAGAAATGATTGATGAATAGTAATCATGTTGCTAATTTCAAAATATTGACAGCTATTAGGAAATAGACTGAAGCATCTCGTCAAGGCCATCCAGCGTATTCTTTTAACACAGAGAGACATTCGACGGACGGGGATCATCGGGTATTCAATTTTTCATCAAGGGCAGAACGAGATTAAAGGAGAAAGTTCTCAACGAGAGCAAAGTTGGGACTCAAACCTGATAACAATAGATTACGAGCCTGGAGCGCTACCAATTGAATCAACCCCGTCCACTGAAAAAAAAAACAGGAATGAAGGAATTGGTACATATATGAATTCAAAATCTTTCCCGATCCTACAAAAATCAAACTAGATTCTAAAGCCGAAAGGGATCAAAAATTTGTCGGCGGTGCATTATTTTCAACAAGATATGTGAAATATTTTAATAAATCAAATTTAAAATTGACGATCTCGTAAACTAAGCGATATTAAAAAGCAATTATTTAAAAGTGAAAAAGAGTGAAAACCTCAAGATACCATTTATCAGGTTAAAAAAAGTACCTCCTCAAGCAGCTGCTTGCCACAGAGGTCTAACAGGAGCCTGTGAATTTAATACGCCATAGTAGAAGGGATCTGTGAGGATGGCGGGTCCTCAGCAGATTTTTTGCCAACTGCACGCAGTGTTCCGAGATGGTCGCCTTCCCAGGTATTGACCGCGCCCAAAGCTGCTAACTTCGGTGATCGGACGAGAACGGTGTTTTCAGCTGGTACTGCCGTTGTCTTTTATCAGGGTTGTTGAAATGAAAATTGGGCAAGTCAGGAATGAAGCATAAATAATTTACTAATCTGTTCAAAATTGCCATGACTATTTTGAAATTTGCAACATGATTTTCTCTTTCCTAGAGCGACTTTGGAAGTTGCATGACGAAGTCTTGCAATGCATTGGCCCTATTCGTCCGACTTCAGCTTCCTTTATTGACATTTTTTAGATGTCCAGATTTGTCAAACTCTAATAGGGGAGATGCCAGGACCTCAGAGAGGATGATCCGGGCATTCCCAACCATACCTGTTCAACGTTATTATTGTTAATTCGAAGTTTGGATAGCGGACATTATAATGCAACAGCAGTTTTACTCAATAATTCGGGCGCTTCAACTTTATTTATTATCATCAGGTTTATTGCCTGCCTTAAAATGGCCGTAATTTCGCAGTATCGTTGCGAATTGATGCTGTCACCACGATCGAGAAACTATCATAAGCTTACAGTGATAGTCAATACACATCAGCTCACCGCATATTGTTCAACCTTGGATGCTTCCTTCCGGGGTTTGTCTATAATCTACACGACGTTTATCACGTTCAAGCAGATACTTGTCCGATTCTGGTGTTCATGAATTCCTTCTATGTAACCAGTTTCCCTGTGTGAGGGCCAAAGATCGTTTACTTTTCACCTGAATGACCTTTACACTTGCGTTAAAAAAAAAACAGTATCCAAGCAAAACTGAACACAGAAAAATCTGCTGTAACGAAATCCAAAACCCGTAATATAATGACTATTCTTTCCGAAATATTTACTTTTAGTGTAAAACTGACCTCGTTGACTAAAGTTACATACTATCAAACCAGAACGCATATAAAAATGCTACGGGTTGGGTTGTTTTACCTCTGAGCGGCACTTTTTTGCACACCATGGACTAAATGGCCAGGTCACATGGACCCCGAAGGCTCAGAGAAGGTTGGGGGAGGGGACCCACTGGAACAGCTGTTGGGAGACAGATGGTAGCCTCCCGTCAAGGCGATCCAGCGTGTTCTTTAACGTGCACAGGGTATGGCTCTCCCGTACACGGGGCCACGGCTTAACGTCCCATCCAACGGACGGCGGCCTTTCCAAGCCCATCGGTGTCCCCTACTGACCGTGGGCAGGGCGGGGAATTTTTGCGGAGATAAATCTCAACGCTGACCCAGCTGGGACTCGAACCTGGGAACTACAGATTACGAGCCTGGCGCGCTACCGACTGAGCCACCCCGCCGCTTTATTTGCATTTTCCTACTCACCCTGGTGGTGAAGGGAAAAATGCTAAGAGTAATCGAAACATTACAGATACGAAAATGTCAGTAATTCGACCTCATTAAATCGAATAATTCAGTTAGCACCTTGTTATAAGCTTGCTCAAAATAAGAATTTGAAAACCTTATACAAATCACTGAAACACTAAATGACTCGCAACTTTATACGGGGACATTAAGAAAATTCAATTTTTTATTCAACAGATAGGTTTTTTACTTCCCGTCCTTTGGAGCTGTGTTCGTGAAGTGTGAGAAGCGTTGTTTAGAGGCGAATGCATGAACGTGATTGTCTGAGAGGAGCAACGACGTCATTCAGTGGCGGCGGCGGAGCATTATTGATCCTCTTGCAAGCGGATGGTAGAGGGAGAAGTGAGGCTATTATATATCGAAAAACAAACTCCGGGTTAAATTGTGGCTGCCTTTCTCGTCCAGTTCAGTCTTCAAAGAGGAAGATCAGAAATGCCAACTTTTTTTGAATCGTTAATAGTAACACCTCCAGCTTAATGATGGGCAATAATAGTTTCTGAATGGTGCACTGTAGGGATGTGCAGTAGAACACCCAAAGTTGAATAGAGGCTTCGCCAGTCTCCATTTTAATATACATGGTTTAATGAATGCACAACATGAGCATTCCTATGCTCATTGTCCGAAACAGTGTGAGCATTGAGCATTTTAACACTCGCTTATTAGCATCGTATTTCAATTAAATTTTCTTTAAAATATAGTTTTCACATTTCAATACACAAATGCATATAAAAAAAAATCATGATACATTCAAAGAACTTTTTAAAAGTGATTTTATTATATTGCATATGTCATACCTATTATAATCAGGTCACGAGCGTTTGAAGCTATGATCAAAGATATATAAACATTTCTTACAGTCTACATAGGGTACCTACACGAAACTCAAAACTCTGACGGGACATCTTCCGACGAATTAAATTGACAGTGAAATCTTTGTGTCGTGAATATTAACAGACTTTACAGTGGATTTAAGCATCATCCCCCTTGCAGTTGGAATTAATAATAATAATATTTATTTGCACAATATTTAATACATAGCTAATACATAGTCAAGTTCCACAAGAGTTAGTGTTTAACTCGCAAGTGGATATTTACAAAACATAAGTGGTTAGCACGCTTGGCTACTGATCTAAGGGACCTGGCTTCGAGCCCCGGATTTAGGCATGGATGTGTGTGTGTCGTTTTTCTGCTGAGGTCCTGCCATCCTATCAAATCTCTTACTGTGGCATATAAACTGACAGGCTCCTGTCAGACCTCTGTGGCAAGCAGCTGCTTGAGGGGGTATTTATTTATATATATTTATATTTCATGCAGTCCTGAATACATCAATATATATAAATAGGTAAACGAAAAAAGCAATTTCATCCTCTGTAATATATAAATTTATCTCCTATTACTCATATCTCATTTCAATGCAATCAGTTAATACAGTAAATAAAACATCAGTCGCAATCTCCACCGTTCAACAACCATTTTTTTTTTAGCTCTTTAGAGAAATGTGTTTTATTATTTATAATTTTCATTTTATCTCGCAATGAGTTGAATAATTTTAAGCCACTATATCCGTAATATTTTTTGAATAACTCTTTGGTTTTGGAATGCAAAAATCCTGAGCCACTACCGCTCTTGTAAAATATTTATTAACAACTACATCAAATTTGTCCTTATTATGAAATACATGCTTTGCTAAAGCCATTTGGTGTATTTGTTTTAAGTTGAGTATTTCAAGTTTTTTTAAACTTTGCTCAGACGAGTCGTACTTTCTTTTAAATGTCATAATCTTTACTATATATTTTTGCAATTGCTGCAATTGATTTAAATAACATGAAGATGTTCCTCCCCAAATTAGAATTGCATACTGTATTCTGGAAAAGATTAATGCATAATATACGTTCTTTAAAATTCCTATATTCATCATATCTCTTAAAAGATACATTTTGGGAATTATTTGTTTGATTTTTAATGCTACTTTTTGAACATGATCATGCCAGGTTAGATAACAGTCGAAATTAACTCCTAAATATTTTAATACTTTAGTACTTTTAATCCTTGGGCAAGCACAGTTTAAGACCCAATTTTTTCTTGTTCGAAAAACTTGCAATCACTCATATGATAGACTAAATCTCCAAGATCTCTATACTTCCCCTAACAGTATTAAAATACATATATTTCGTTTTATTTACATTTATTAATAATTTATTTTTTTGGAACCAAGTTTGAAGTGTCCTTAAGTCTTTAGTAATATTGCTTAATAGTTCATCATCAGTTTTATCACAGTAAACCAAGGCAGTGTCATCTGCAAACGAAATAACCTTACCTTTGAATTTGGTGTGCAATAAATCGTTCACATATATTAAGAATAACTGTGGTCCCAAAACAGAACCCTGTGGAACACCATAACGAACTGATTTCTTTTTACTCAAAACGTCTCCTATTTTGACTTGTTGTGTTCTACCCTTCAAATATGAATCAAACCATCTCAGTGGCAGTCCCCTTATACCAATAACCTCTAATTTATTTAGTAAAATATCAATAGACAGGGAGTCAAAAGCTTTAGACATGTCCAGAAACAAGACCACCACTCGTTCATTTTTGTTGTGACCATTATATATTAATTTAACTACTTCAGCTGTAGAATCAGCTGTACCTTTATTTTTCCTAAACCCGTACTGCCGAAAGAACTTTATATTTGTAATAATTATTTTTAGCGATTCTTAATTTATTAGTTAAGCTGTTACGGAGAAGGGTGAATCTATCCTTAATTTCCTTGTATTCCTCATTATTACATGGACAACTTTTAAGCTTTTTATATAATTTGTTTTTTTCGGTAATTAATTGAAGTGTTTCGTCTGTGACCCATGGTTTTAATATTTTCTTTTTGGTGCTTGGCAAATATTTCAGCTTTGCACATTCTCTAACACACATATTAATTTGATCAAAAATGGAAAAGGAATATCTTTGATCATCTTTAATAACATCTGTACCCAACTTTATATTCTTTAAGTTCTTTAAAATTAGTAACATATTTTCTATCTTCCTCGGTATCTTTTTCTATTACGTTTCTTTTTAGTTGTAGCATTACCAAATAATGATCCGTCACGGTCGTTTTAATAATTATCGATGTAACTTTCTTAATAGCAGATAATCTTACAGCAATATGATCAACACATGTATTACCCAAAAATCTAGTTGGTTGCGTAATACACTGGATAAATCCTAACGTTACTAACATATCACAGTAACTAGAATTAATATTTTTATTATCTAATAAATCAATATTAAAGTCTCCGATCAATTTGACATTTTTATAGTTATTTCGTAGTAATTGAGAGGAAAATTCATCAATAAAACATTGATTATCTAGGCTAGGGGATCTATACACTGAAATAATGTTATAGTCAAAATTACTAATCTTAACTTTTAGAGACACTACATCTGCATTATTACAATTAAAATCTACTTGAGTAGCTCTTAACTTGGAAATTACAAAAACTAATACTCCACCTGATCTATTTATACATCCACACTGGTAAAATTTGTTAAAACCTTCAATATTATAAAGCATTCGTTCGTGTTCTTTGATCCATATCTTTGACAATACAATTATATCTGATGATAGGTCCATTAATGATTCTACTAAAATAAAATAATCAAAGTTTTTTCTAATGGATCTAATATTCATATGAGTTATATTACAAATATTATCGCCCTTTGTTGTTACTAGCTGATTTCTTCCAATTTCATCAATAACTAATTTATCGATCACAATTGCATCCAAAACTGGCATATAGATAACTGTCAAGCATCAAAAATTCCCTAAATGCTCAATCTACTCAAAATTTAGTTTATATCATTTCAAAGATTCACAAATTGTATAATGTTATTCCAAAAAATTAAAATTCGAAATGGATGTTCATTCCTACACAACATATATAAGAAAAATATCTCTTCAGGATTCAACGGACACTTATTTCGATGCTTCTACAAATGGCATTTATATATTTCACATTGAAAGTTGGTTAATATTATGTATACTGAAAATTTAGTAACAAATCATTTCACTATTATGGATATATTCACCTTTATAAGGAGTAAATCGAAAACAACGAAGAGGTAACCGAAACGCAAAAGCTTAACTTGAAATCTTCGCAATAATTGGAAAATTTGCAGAGTTCTATCAGAAACTTTAAACTGCAACGGTGTTTAACATAACAGTTAAAGTTATATTCAAGACCAATAACTAAATACGTATTTAAAGCAGGAAGATTGGCGGTTTCATCCTGTTATCTAAGCGAACTTTCTTTAATTCAGTCTCATTAAAGATCTAGTTATTATATATTTCGTGAAAGTAGTGCAAATAGTTACAAAAATATATACAAATTACGGATAGTTCACATCATTCAAGTTTCGCCACCAAATTAGCTACGAAGATAGTTGGGTTGTTTTACCTCTGAGCGGCACTTTTTTCCACACCATGGGCTAAATGGCCAGGTCACATGGACCCCGAAGGCTCAGAGAAGTTTCTGAAGGGGACCCACTGGAACAGCTGTTGGGAGACAGATGGTACAGTACTGTGCAAATTAGTTGGGACAATAGGAAAAGGCAGTAACAAAGATACAACTAAAATATTTATTTGTTTAATAGTGTAGTTAATACTGAATGTGACCCCCCTTAGCTTCAATTACTTCTTTCACCCTCTCAACCATTGATGCCACTAGCTTTCCACACATCTCCTTCACTTCAGGGTCGTGGTACCACACTTTCATGACACTTTCTATCATTTTGGTTTTCGTCGTGCAATCCATCTTAGATATGTGCGCTTTAATAATGGCCCACAAATTTTCAATGGGGTTTAGATCGAGTGAATTTCCTGGCCACTCCAATACCTTCAAATGTTGTTGGGTAAAGGAGCTCTTAGCAAGCTTAGAATTGTGGCATGGAGCCAGATCCTGTTGAAATATCCCATCGCCGTTAGGAAACAGCTTCTGCAGTGTTGGGACCATTTTCGCCTCCAGAACGCCTATGTACTTTTTGCTGTCCATCATTCCTTCAATGGTGTGAAGTGTCTGTGGCACAGAAGCTGTGAAACATCCCTAAAACATGACCTTGGGTGGGTGTTTGAGAGATTGCTGGATGTGGCCGGATCGAAGAGGTTCTCCAGGCTTCGCTTGTCCCAACTAATTCGCACAGTACTGTAGCTTCCCGTCAAGGCCAACAGCGTGTTCTTTAACGTGAACAGGGTATGACTCTCCTGCACACGTGGCCACGGCTTAACGGCCCAGCCGACGGACAGCGACCTTTCCAAGGTCATCGGTCTCCCCTACTGATCGTGGGCAGGGCGGGGAAATTTGCAGAGATAAATCTCAACGCCGACCCAGCTGGGACTCTAACCTGGGAACTACAGATTACGAGACTGGCGCGCTACCGACTGAGCCGCCCCCACTACGAAGATGACAAACCTGGAATCATATTTCTCACCTATCATTTCAAAATAACAAAATTTGCATATCTCAAAAATAGCCAACTGTCCTCAGCTAATCATTCCACGTAAAAATATTGCTCCTTACAAAAAAACCTCAGTTCAATACAGTCACAATTTGCTGCTATAAGCAGAAAATTCATTTCCAATAACTGGGAGAAAAATGAATGGAAGGAATGAAAATTGTACAATCATACAACTGTTATCTGCCAATCAAAGATGACATTAACTAGTAGGTCACAGTTCCGTGAAGTGCTGGGCACTGACAGATGCGACAGGCTATCATTACTGCAAAAGCTGTGCTGACCATATCGATTTTTTTATCGCCAGCGATTGGTGAAATCGGACGAAGTGACGTATGAGTTAATGCAACAGGCATATAGAGATGACTGCTTAAGAGGATCATTAGTCTTTGGCTGACAGCAACATTTTTCCCTTTTTAAATCATAGGTAGACATTTACAACATATTCCAAGGGTAGTTCAAGAGTGTCAATGGGAAGCGATATTAGTGCCGATAACTACAATTTTCAGAAATTCAAGTTTATATTAAAAATGTTTTTGCAGTGTTTCTTCCAACAGCTAAGTAGTTATGTTGTCGTTCAACTCTAAGTAAAATACCAATGTGACAAAAAAATTCCAGAATGCTCGTATATTTTTATATAAATGTCGATCAAAAATTCGAAGTTCGACAATGATAGAAGTGCCATTTGCAGTTTCACTGGAAATGACATAATGCCAATTCTAGTGTTACTGTTCCATTTACCACTGACCGTCACAATGGACATTTATCAGGCGCTGTCTCGCTAGAGTTACCAGATGACAATTGTTATAAAAGGAAGATAAAAAAAATCTACAAATAGGGGACATGCTTTCAGTTTGTGAAATAAAATGTTTCCTACCAGGGCTAATTTGAAAATAGTTCAGTCGGAAAAAGGCATAATTCTAATTATTCAATACATTTCAAAATATATGACGTGCCGATTTTTATTCATACTTGATAAGTAATCAAGAGTTATTTGGCCTTGGGTGGCATAATAACTATCTGATATTCCAGAAAGCAAATTTTGCGTGACTCTATTAATTGTGATCCTCTTGTATAAGAAGGCTTATACAAACTAGGAGTAGTTCCTTAATTCCTTCACTATCCTTTATGTTGCATATAAAAATAATACAATTGCTATCAACTTTCATAGGTCCATCTATCTGTGGGCGGAAGCAAAATGTTATGCAGTTTTTCTCAAGTACACACTTTTTTTCAATCTGGCTCGTGATAATATTGTGATTACAAAATAGTAACTTTTACAACATTAACAGAATTACATTAGCATTCAATGTGCATTTAGAGTAAATTATTCACAGCTAACAATATATTATAGCCATAGGTTCAAGAAATTTATAAAAGTAAAGTACAAAAAGAACGAGTGCTTCAATTTTAGTTTAAAACATATTACGAGTTTATACAAAAAAGAGGGCATTTCATATTTTTCCAAAATTCCTGGAGGACGCATGGTAACCATATATCTGGCGGACTACATATGAATTACAATAAAATAAATTTGGCACTGATTTCCCCCACCCCCCCAATATTAATCGCAAAAGAACAGAGCAATCCCCATTAAAAATTCCACTTTTGTGACACCTTTGTTTCCACGAACATTTCATTTTTCATAACAGCAACTAAGAACATCTGCGTCATAGAGAACTGCAGATAATCAATATATCTTTTTTAGATACTGCACATGGATTTGTCAAAGACATACACTTCAGACTGCACAATAAGTCAAGGCTTAAGGAGAGTAAAAAAAAACATTTTTCATTTAAACTACTAATCATAGAACAGGCAACTAATAGCCTGGGAAGACCTTTACACTCGGAACTTAAGTATTGACAAATTTATCTACTACGCTACTGAAGCAAATTTATCTACTACGCAAATTTACTACTACTATACTATTTAGCCACTACGCTATTGAAGTACTTAAAGTAACTTCAGTAGCGTAGTCGATGAAGTGTCAAAGGTTACCTCAAATTTCTTCAACGTGGCTACATAAAGAATCTAGTTGATACATACAGCAGTTTCTGAAGCTGACCAAGGCAAATGCAATGCCACACTCAACATATTGACTTTTCTTTCCAATGTTAGTGTCAGCTATTGGTACAGATGTGAATATATGAGATTAGTTGCATTTTACCCAATCCGAAAGAGCTGAAGTTTTCTTTCGAGCTTAAGAAATAATACTGTGCATGATCAAGACAATACATTGAAGTCTCTGTTTAGATTGCAGTTATAAAAGCAGTAGGAGATACAAAATTCCTATATATTGTTTCCATGAAAAATCAGGTCTTCAAACGCTCTATTAAAATTTTCCGCTCCACAAATTTCCGTAATAAATTCGACTTATTTTCCTGAAAATGGAAATGTCACAAATTAAAAATATATTTCTTCTAATCGCATGTCGTAACTTTTGTACCTAAAATATGTAAACATGGTTATTTACAAAATGGTTATTTACGTTACAGTTCAATAACCAAGGAACATGGTTATTTACGTTACAGTTCAATAACCAAGGAAACATACGGAATCTGACTCTTAAAGTGAAAAAGCAATCTGCCTGGTAAAAAAAAAAGTCTAATTTTGTTATTTGTATTAAATTATTTATGGGCATGATTTAAAAATGGTTTTAGGAGACATATACCAATGAGATCTGATAGGACCATAAATAATCGAATGTGTAAGCGATCGTATTACTGTGCGGAAATGTTGCCCAATGCTAGGCCCAACTCCAATCTCACCGGATATTCTATCTTACTTATTCAAAGAAATTACCAAATTTTAAAATAGAGGAAACTTCCGTTTCGTTTGAATATGTCATATCAACTGTATTATCTTAAGCTTAACCAAAACTACTGAAGTATCTTTGTGAAAAATAAAAGATTGCATTCGTTTGTAACTATTTCATTTCCCAAGTAGATTATAAAAAAGAAGGTAACACATTAACATTCGACTAGTGGTGAATTAAACTCATTTTAAACCATTATATCTTATGAGAACACAGGAGAGCTTGAAGAGAAGCACATTTTCCTCAATTATAATAAGAGTTTCGATCAAATTAAATGAATAACTAATGAGCTTTATCCAAATACATCAAAAATGTTTCATGCGTACTCAAAAACACAAAAGTCAAATAACTATTGTGGAGAGTAAAAAATGCTGCTCAGACACAAAACAACGTAACCAGAACCGCTTGCCTTCTTAATAGCGCAAAAACCAAAAGTGTACTTGTCCAATGACGTCGGAAGAAAAATATGCACAATCGGGAGACAAAAAGAAAGTACGAATTCTCATATTATATCAATTCAAACGACAAATGGCTCCTAAAATCCACAAGCCCATTTCTCAAGGTGTTTTTGGCTAGCTTCTAGGATTTCGAGAAATTTTCCATCCTTGCCAACAACAATTTATCATTGGCTCAAGTACACTGTCATTAGTTGGTGTCACTGTCATTTGCACAAACTCTTGAGCCAGCAATCTTTTTTCATTTCTAAATCTGCAATTATAAAAGAGCCAAACTACTGCCACATGAGCAAAACCCAGACAGGATAATTATCTCGCGGGTCTCAATTTTTTCACCAACGTACTCCCTGTCAATTTTCAACATTATCGTTTATCCCCTTTACATTACCACATACAACAATTACTCTCAACCTGCTTGCATTTTATGACCAAGCCTAAATAAATCAGCATTGGCGTATAACTAATATGACATACAATTGACCTGTGCACACCTAGAAGTAATTTTGTATTACTAAGGGTTAACTCACCTTCGCTTAAGAATTCTTCATTTATCTAATGTTTCGAAACCATTATATGATCTAAGAATCATTTTTTGATATCATAATAAAAGCATAAGTGATTATCGAACGTTATAGCGCCACAGTTCACAAAGCCAAAACTATTTCTTCCGTCAATAGCTAAAAATTATAATACAAACAAGCTCATTTGTCAGCTTAAATTACTTTTTGAATACTGAATGCGTATATACTTCATTGTTAAAATTTAGTAGACAATTATGCATCATCGTCACTCTAGAGGAAATATCGCGTTCACAAAACAGGTCGTGAGTTATAAATTCTTTTGAATCTACCACTCAAAGTTCTAGTACACAATTTAACCCTCGAAGCGGAAAACAACGTAAAGTCATCATCCAAAAAAAAAGTGGCAATACAGCGTTCGCGACTGACCGAAAGTATTTGCTGAAGAGTATTTGCAGGGCTTCGTACTTTTCTAGCAGTGAAGCCGAAGAGAATAAACATTAAACATGTTGGAGACAAGGAAAGACAATGTAGAAAATAAAACAAAGAAAATTCCCTTTTCGCAAGTAAGGGATGTTTTACCTCTAAACAGAACTTTTGTGCAGACAATGGGCTAAAGGTCAGGTCAAAGGACACCACTAGCTCAGCGACGGTAGGGGAAGGAATCCATTGAACAGCTATTAAGAGCCAAATAAAGGCCTCCCATCAAGGCAATCCACCGCGTTCTTTCAGCACAGGTTATGGCTCTCCTCCCTTTCTAACCAAGAGCAGGGTGGAGGTTAAAGGAGATAAGTCTCAATGCTGGCAAAGTTGGGACTCGAACTTGAGAAATGCAGATTGCGAGCCTGACACTTAGCGGTCCTAGTGAGTTATTCCTCCCCCCCCCCTAGTGAGTTATGATAATACGAAAGTTATAACTCACTAGTAAAATGCGTACGAATGTTAACCGCTGGAGCTGAGCTAATCCCTGACTCTTTCCGCAAGGAGCCGATTTTTATATATTATATATACAGGTAGAATCTGAAAAATTATTGAGTACGAATGTTAACCGCTGGAGCTGAGCTAATCCCCGACTCTTTCCGCAAGGAGCCGATTTTTATATATTATACATACAGGTAGAATCTGAAAAATTATTGAGTACGAATGTCTTGTTGCCAGTTCCTAAATACTTCTTTTTATGAAAATGAAGATAGATGAGGAAAATTATAGAGTTGGAGGAAGGGTAGAAAACCCGACGATGTCGGACACTAAAAGGTTGGGAGAGTATTTGAAAGCGGAAGTTCAAATTTATGATGAAAATCTGTGTTGCTATTTCGGTAGTTTTTTACGGACTTCCTTATACTACTACGTGCGCGAACACGCTAATTCTCCCTGTTGAGATCTGCATAAAACACTTGCGAAACTTCAATTAGATTTGAGTCTCGAGAGGAGGAAATCGTGTCCCATCACAAAAGGCATTAAAAATGGGAGTTAAATGCTTAAATTGACGGCACTGTATATTAAACGCAATTTAATTAGGTAAGCAGAAGACTAATAAAAGTGAAATTTTTAAAAAACACGTAACTTCCTATATGCGGCCTAAAAAGTAAAAAATAAACCTAAAGCATGTCGATGGTACAATCAGTCACGGAATTTGTATACACTTCAAAAGAAGATAACAAGATTGCTGGCGCTCTACCTTTCTTTGAAGTGAATAGGAATTCAATGACTGATTGCACCATCGATAGGTTTTAGATTTATTTTCTACTTTTAAGGGTGCATTATAGGAAGTTACGTATTTTTTTTTAATTTTTAATTTATTTGTAATTCAGACCTGCATTCAGAAACTTGATTTTGATACATAAATTCATAAACATCAACCATATTTTTCTCCCCTTTTTATGGAATCGTATTTGAGGTAGCCTATGAGTATAGGGGAAGTCACAAGATTTGAGATATAACTCATTAAGGTCGACCTATCTAAATTCCCGTCCCATTTTGGGGGGAGAGGAGAATGGGGGGAGGCATAATTCGAAGTAGTCTACGATGGTACTCGTGAGCTTTCATTTGACACCTAACTCGTAACCAACTTTCACATTTCCCCCTTTTTAGGGAGAAATAAATCAAAAGGGGGGTATATTTTTATTGTCCCCAACATTCCCCACGTCAGACGCTTTCATTTGACAAACGTGTTAAGTTCGGTTCTCGCATTCTGAAGATATAGCGGAACAATCGTTTTATAGTTTCTCTTTTCCCTTTTTTAGACACTATTGATGTTATCCCTCCAGATGATTCTATCCCCATACAGAAGTTATCCCTCCAGATAATTCTATCCCCATACAGATATTACCTCCCCCCTTCAGATGATTCTATCCCCATAGAGCTGTTTCTCTCCAGATGATTCTATCCGTATACAAATATCCTTCCAGATGGTTCCGTCCGCCACAACAATCCATTATAAGAAATATTGATATAAAAACACATCCAAGTAATAATTGCTTGATTTCTTTAAGTAGTAGTGATTAGATGAAAGTGGGATACAGCAGGTTTGAGGTTCAACACGCCGTTGGTACTAATCTCGCAAGGGATGTCCGCAAAATTCTCCGCCCTGCCCACGGTCAATAGGGGACACCGATGGGCTTGGAAAGGCCGCCGGCCGTCGGATGGGACGTTAAGCCGTGGTCCCGTGTGCGGGAGAGTCATACCCTGCGCACGTTAAAGAACACGCTGGATAGCCTTGACGGGAGGCTACTACCTGTCTCCCAACAGCTGTTCCAGTGGGTCCCCTCCCCGAACCTTCTCTGAGCCTCCGGGGTCCATGCGACCTTGTCATTTAGCCCATGGTGTGCAAAAAAGTGCCGCTCAGAGGTAAAACAATCCAATCCACTCGCAAGGGATGAGGTGAGTGGGCAGGAATTGCGCAGGCATATTTGTAAAATAATCAATATAAAATTTACAAATTCTCCAACAAAGTTGCATACTTTAGGCGAGTTGTTTTTTGGACGCTTTCCACATCTGGATTTAATTTAATGTCGTGAATTTAAACGGATTTTATTATTTTCCACGTTTCACGACTTTGGAACCAACGCTCTAAAACTAATATGACAGGCGTTGAAGCTATTTGAAAGTTGTCCTCAACACTCTTGTGAAACAAAGAGAAATGTTTGTCAGGTTTCAAATGTGAAATAAAAAGTATTAATAGTATGAGATAAATATAAAAAAAAATTGTCATTAGCCGGGTGTGATCTGAACCCACGACCTCCTGATAACATGTCACGTGCTTTGGTTTGTGACAACAAACCAAAGCACGTGACATGCAACGGGGACATCAAGCCATGGTCCCCGTGTGCGGAAGAACCATACCCTATGCACGTTAAAGAACACACTGGATGGCCTTGACGGGAGGCTACAATCTGTCTTCCAACAGCCGTTCCAGTAGGTTCCACCCCAACCTTCCCCGAGCCTTCGAATCCTTGTGACCTGGCAATTTAGCCTATTATTGTGTGCAAAAACAGTGCCGCTAAGGGGTAAACCAACCCTATGTTCATTACAATGTACATTAGTTTTCGATTTATTTTAAACACAGAAAGAGGTGCCTGTGGTCTTTCAATGTTCGCAAAGTGTAAACGAGTCTTTAGTGTACTGGAATGGGCAGTAATTTGGTGCCACCTACAGATGTACACATTGAAGGTAATACACTACATATAATAACATTGAAGGTAATTGTGCTTGACACGCAACAGAAACTTCTTTTCTACATTTCAGATGTGTCCATTTGATGTGTTTATCATGACAAAGTGCATATAAATTATAATTCGTTCCTTTTTACTGCTTTCCGAGATTTCAAAGTTTTCCAACTTTTGGAACGGTTTTTTCATCATAATACACATGCTGAATTTCAGTGAAATAATATTAAAAAATGTTTTGTATATTCTTGTTCCTTTGGTCATATATAAAGCAAATTTAAGGGTTATTATAGTGCAGGGTACTTGTCAATTCATATAGCTATTTGCGAGGAACTGTATCCGAAACGTATCGGTCACTACAATTAACATATTTATCACCTTGTTATTTTTATGGGGAAATACGAAATTACAAGTTGTATACACGAAAAATTTCGAATGCAAATGGTTTGCAGGAGTCGTTCAGTGTGCCTGCGGCCTGAACTCAATTATTTCCCATTTTGTAAAGGAATCAAGTGACCTGAAAATTTATATGTATAACGTTGAAAAATACAAACATACCGAGGAAGACATTATGACTAATACGATATTGATCCTCCACCCGGCGATGGACGCTACAAGATTTCTAAACGTATCTTGTGGTAATCTGGTAAGAACACGTTACCAGCAGATCCTTTAACTCTTGTAAGTTACGTCGTGTTTAAGCCACCGCAGATCGGATAAGCTATTCTAACACAAACCACAGATACTCGATTGGATTGATCTCTGGGGAATTTGGAGGCCAGGCCAATACCTGGAAGTCTTCCTCATGTTTCGCAAACCATTCTCGAACAATTCGGGCAGTGTAGCATGGCGCATTATCCTGCTGAAAGAAGGCACTACTAAAGGGGAATACCGTTGCCATCAAAGGATATACCTGGTCTGCAATAATATTTAGGTAGGTGGTAGACGTCATAGCGCCCTGCACATGAATGACTGGACCTAGGATTTCCCAGCAGAACATTGCCCAAAGCATTACACTTCCTCCACCGGCTTGTTTTTGTTCCACAGTGCATCCTGGTGCCAACGTTTCCCCGGGTAAATGATGCACACGTACCCAGCCATCCACATGGTGCAACAGGAAACAAGATTTATCAGACCAGACGACCTTCTTCAAATCATTCAAGGTTCAGTTTTGATGCTCGCATGCCCATTTTAAGTGCTTTCGACGGTGAACCGAGGTTATCATGGGCACTCAGAGCGCCCTGCGGCTTTGCAGCCCTATTTTCAACAGCATTCAATGTACTGTATGTGTATCACAAAGCAATTATGATGAAAGAAACATTCTCTTCCTCGAAACCACTCGAGAAATCACCCCTCAAAAAACTCGAAGGGGTGGGGGCAAGAAACTCGATTGCGTTTCTTGCCCCCAACCACCTCGTTTTTTCTAGATTCGGGCCTGCATTCAGATGCTAAAATACAAACCCAGTAAAAAAATTAAAAAAAAAGTATTACTGTTTCAGGAGTTTCTTTTTCCAAATTTCATTATAACCTTAACATGATGATGCTTAGTAAATCGGCAGGGGACTGAAAATAATGTCGTTTTTTCTGAATATTTCATTACTCCGGCTTTCGTTCCTTAGGAGACAAATTGAAAAATGCAAACTCCCTCCTAGAACCTGGCACGAGTTCAGATCTGATTTATCGGTAAATCAAATAAATTATCGGTGAATATTGAGAAGGTTCAGATCTGATTTATCGGTGCGTTTTTTGGTGGGAGGTTCAAATGCAGCTGAACCTATTAAAACGAAACCTCAACAACAGCCTTGTCAATACAATGAGAACACGTATTGCACCAGCGTAAGAGCTTGTCATACGACGTACTAATATTTCCTGTCCGTGATTTAGCCCCTCCCTTATAGGAACTCGTATTCTCATATGCAGCACTTAGGAATATTACGCAATTTCGTCATTATCCTACTTGCTGTTACTCAATTGTGTCCCAATGCCCGTATGATATTTAACTGTATTTGCTGAAAAATCATTTGAAATTCTGTACACTTTTGGTCCATTACCTTTAATTTTGGGAAGTATATAACTTAAAAAGGAAATAATACCACATAGTACAATTATGATACAAAAGCAGCATATCTCCCAAATATTTATATTTCAAGATGGATGTGAGTAAGTAATCTACTTACATAACTGACCATAAATTCTTAATATGCTCCTGATTAACAACAATACCATTCTATGATGTTCGAGATAAACTTGTGCAAACCCTGATTACGAAGCACTGAGAATTGGGTGCATAGGATCTAATATTAACTATTCAATACGAGGGCTGTTCAATAGGTAACATTTGATGGTGCATGGCAGCGGAAATCAATACGTAATGTGAGCGGCAACCAGCTACATTTGAACCTCCCGCCAAAAAACGTTACCTGCAACGTAGAGAGCTTAGGCTGTTTTACCTCTGAGCAGCACTTTTTTGCTCACAATGGGCTAAATGGTCAGGCCACGAGGGCTCAGAAAAGATTGAGAAAGGGGACCACTGGAGAGCTGTTAGGAGATAGATGGAATCGTTCTGGCGATTATGTGGAAAATAAAAAGTTTGTCTGGCATTCTTTATTGTGATAGATGGTCACGTCAACCTAATAACAAATATAACACACTCTTGGATGTCACTTATTGAACGGCTGTTCAATAAGTGACCCAAAAGTTATTGAACGGCTGTTCAATAACTGGCAATAAGAAGAAAATGTTTCTATCTGTCAGAAGAGATATTCAGTACAGTTATATTTTCCTGTTTTGTGCAAGGTTGCACAAATTGATATTTAGCGTAGTTTAGGGTATTATACACCACAGCTTTGAAGGTGTCAAATTTTACATTCTTGCGTTTTTACTTCTGAGCTACACTTTTTTTGCACACAATGGGTAAATCACAAAATAAAATTCAATATTCGTAAAGTTTCATGTGAAAAAGAAAATGAAACCCCAAGGAACAGAAAAGCTCAAGCTGATTAGGGAATTCATTGGACAATCAGTAAAAGAAAGATGGAAGCACACCGTAAAGACCATTCAGCATATTCTTCAAAATGCACTAAGATGTCTTTTTCCATACACAGGGCCATGGCTCAACGCTCTAACTGTTGGACGGTATATCTTTCAAAGCCCACTGGTGGCAATTTTTTATCTGAAGCCAGAGCAAAGTTTAGAGAAAAATTTTCAGTGGAGGTGCAATGCGGACTCGAACCTAGGAACATCAGCCTGGTGCACTAACAACTGAACCCAAACTTCGCCCTTATATTCTTGGCATGCAATAATAATCTAAACTTTGATAGGGAACATATGCAATTAAATTGTTGCAATAACACAGCAGAAGAGCTGCATAAAGTTCTTGGGGGTATGCGAGCCTATAATAAAGTATCAACGTAATAAGTAATAAATATCGAGACACCATATAAATACTGCTGAATGTAGGCGATATTTGAACTTCTAATAAATATCTGTATATATATATATCAACACAGGACAAAAACTGAGCATCTGAGAAAAAGGGACCCAGGGGCAACAAATAAATATGCTCTCTATTTCGCTGATTAATTCCAGTGACTCCATTCAAATGCCTTCCAAATTTAGAAACATCCTTTTTTGTGTTTGAGTACACAGATGTGTCGCCGTGAATAAACCATTGCCGATCAGTGACCTTCGTATATGTACTTGCATTACATATACATGAAGAAATGATACAGTTACAGCATGTCCAATAGCCGAGTTCCATCGTTGATCTGTCGATATATAAAATTTTTTCTTTTGCGTTTACGTCCGTTGACTATTTTAGGTGCATATGAAAAGATGTCAACAAACAGTTTTATTTTTTGTGCCTGGCATTTAAATTCACACTTATTCATGAATCAACCTAGAGAGTGAAAGAAGTTCTGAATAAAACGTACTGTGCATACTAAAGAATCAACTGAAAACGAACCCCGGTAATAACGAAGTCACCATTTAGCCGATTAGGATATACTAAATGAAACACACAAGATTCATAAATATAGAAATCATCCAGAAATTAATGATTTAATGCTGAAATAATGTTTATTTATGGACGAATGGTTCTATAATTGATAGGGAAATAACCTTTTTGTTGCTATTAACTTATAATTAGCTTGGTCATAGAGTTCGAGTGTTAAAAGTTGCCGTCTCCAATTTTTAAACATTGACAGGAGGGTTAATAGCACTTACCATCTATATCTAAAGCTACTCAGTGGTTTGCAAACTGTAGGGCGCAACATTGCCAATAGGGTAAGCTTAATACCCTAGTCCATTGGTTCTCAACCTTTTATGTTTCACGTACCACCTGGAAATCTGTATGTAACTGGCGTACCCCTTGTATAGATAGATTAAACTATAGTTATAGTATAACAATGGGAATAAAATATAACATATCTAGCGACTTTTGCGCTCTCACGGCGTACCCCACGTTGAGAACCCCTACCCTAGTCAATAAAATGCATTTCATAATCCCGCCTTAAGTTTCACCTCGCATATTATCAGATACACTTCCCTCCAAATAATTTGTAACACTTCCATGTTATGTAAATGGTAAGCAACATTCGAAGCTCCCCAACTGTGCTTTCGAGCTTTTTATTGAAAAAATGTTAATGATGAGAAATTCAAGATCTCAACGCAACTTATCTTGTTTTTCAACAATACTCGTTCAACGCTTAAAACATTCATCTTCCTTAACTTTTTAACAGCGTGGTTTCTAATCTTATTGTTACGACAGATGAACGTACTACAATGAACTTATGGTAGATGTGTCATGAAAGCTCGCATACGCTTCAGCGTGGCAATTACGTTATCAACTGAATAGAACGGAGAGATTCTTCAAATAATAAGAATTATGGAGGATAAACGAAAGATAAAGTGGAGTAATAAAGAAAGAAGGATATAGTGCAGGCGTGTCCAAACTTTTAACTTCCCTGGGTCACAATGAGTGAATATTTGACTTCCCTGGGCCACACTAAGTGAAGATGAAGTGTTTTGGGCCGCACATAAAATATAAAATATAGTTAATGAATATGAATAATAAAACTTCATTTATTTTCTTATGTTTTCTATTATAAAATAAAAAAGGGCAATATAAAACTAGTGGGATATCAAAAACTCGCTGAAAATTCAGCGAGAGGAAAGCCAACGGGTCGGATCGATTTGGCGAACTTTCGCGAACGTTCGATGGCCCCTTTTTCTGTGAAGGGCTCCCTTGGCCAAAAGGATTAGGAAATCAAAATACAATGCAATATACTGCATACAAATATTGTAATTCTTCAAAAAATTCGCCGTCGAGTGGATACACACATAATTCGAAACGTAAATTCTCATGGCATACTAAGATGTTTTTATTTAAATTTTTATTTCAAAATAAATGTCAACGAATCGATTATATATGAAAAATATTGCAAACATTTATTTTTTTAATAAAAATGTGTAAATTTAAATATTTTCATAATTTGCGCTTGGGTCGCATTTTAAAGGCTTTTGGGTCTCATGCGGCCCGTGGGCCGCACTTTAGACAAGCATGATATAGTGTGTTAAATTAGTGTTGTGTGATTCTACGTAGGAAGACTGCTCTTATTTGATTCAAGATGAAGCCTGGCTCCGATGGTGAAAGGGACGATGGCCTGGTTCCGATGGTGAACAGTCAAGTTTGTTCTTGGGTCCTCTTTCAGGAGAGATCAATGTTAGATGTTTTGCATCTATAAGGTATAAAGTATTGTTAAGGTAGTCTTGTACCACAAATGAAATTCAATATAAATTGGTTTGTTTGTTGAATGTTACAATAGGTTCTATTTTATTATAGAAGGTGAATATTTACAGCATTGTAGCTTAAACACTGAAAATTAGTAAAGCATAGTTCTTGGGGGTATGCGAGCATATAATTCTTTTTTGGTTTAATTCTTTTTGGTTAACTTATATTACGAGGAAGAGAAATACTTGTGTTTAGATAAGATTGTTTCATCTGTATGATTTTCTGCCTTTGTAATAAATTACTTCATTCATACTTTGGTAAATATACTTTAGAATTCACGCTCAGTTTTAATCTGTTTAAATTCATAACAATATTTACTTCAAAACTGAATTAAAACGAAAACAATAAGTTGTAATAAAATCATTTACTAAATAAATGTTAATCTTTCGTCATTTTTGAAGAAAAGTTTTGGATTAGTGCAACAGCAACGTGTACTTTGTTCCAACTTCAATAACTCTTCAAAAATTAGACAAATATGTTTGAAAATTTAGATTTAAAAATTGTAAGGGAGATCTTCAATGATATTTTCCCGTAAAAGCCGCAAGTTGGGAAGCTTTGAGAATGCTTTTCCTTTATATAACATGTAAACTTTCCAACACATGCTAGAGCCTTTTAATTTAAATCCAGTTCCTTTGACGGTGCAATCAAGAAACTAACAATGCAATAAAAATTTACAGTGCAAAATATCCACTGGTATGCTATAGTTATAATTGAGGGGTCGAAAGCAATAGAGGCACATGCCACAGGAAGGGGTGGGGACAGTAAGAGCAGTTTTATATTTAACCACCAACCTATAAAACTATGGATTTGAAAAGCCCTCTCATTTCTGAGTTCTAAAGCCGAAAATAGCCCTATTCACCAATATTAAGTTCTCCAGCGCCGGTATATCTAGATTTGACTATTGACATCAAAGGACCCATCGCATTCAAAATTTGGCATAATTTCTGATATCTATGACACAATATTTTATGTCATAGATCTTATTGTGAAGATAGAGATTTGTTCCTCCAGGAGCCAATTTTTAGCTCACGAGCATTGAAAGATCTAAATTTGACCTTTGACCTCGAACGATCCTCCGAATCCGAAATTTCCTAAAGTTTCATACATCTACAGCCAGAAATAACCCTGGACACAAATTTTCAAGCTTCTAGCACTGGTAGATCAAGGTTTGACCTCTATGTGCCCTAGTTTCCCCGAGATCTAATTTTCAGAGCACTACCATTTCTGCATCCTAGTTAGAATTAGCATGATCCCCTATCAGTGCGCCGTCAACCACTCAATTTAACAGTCTATATACAGGGTGAATCTGAAAAAGTGGGCAAAACTTTACGGGGTGGTAGAACGCAGCTATACGAGCAATATTCGTCATAGAATGTATGGTCGGAACGCAAGCGGTGAGAAGTTAAAAGGTAGTTTTCCACTGTCACATTTAAAGAATGAACACAAGGAGAGGAGATACTTCAGAAAACATTTTATTAACAGGAATGTAATTGAGGTACATGCTCAAAGAAATTGCTCAAAAGAGCTGCCGCCAGCTGTAATGCAGGCTTCACACCTGCGGGATAGGGACCGACGCACATTTACGAAGACACCAGGCATATCCCGAATATCGCCGGCAACAACGGCGATCCTAGCGACTAGATCCATATCGGTTTCAATGGGGCACTCGTAGATTAGGCTTTTCATATGGCCCCACAGGAAAAAGTCCAAACACGAGAGATCCGGCGATCTTGGTGGCCAAGCTATGGGACCACCTCGACCAATCCATCGTCCTGGGAACGTTGCATGTAAAGTGTTCCGCACATCTAAGCTGAAGTGTGCAGGCGCACCGTCGTGCTGGAACCACATTCTCGACCTGCTGGGGGTTGGAATCGGACGCAGCAGCTACGGCAACACCTCTCATAGGAATGTGTTATACGATTTGCCGTCCAGACGGTGTGGCAGGAGGTATGGGCCAACCAAATGGTCAAGGAGGATCCCTGCCCAAACATTTACGGAGAACCGCTGCTGGAACGAATGAGGACGTGTGGCATGCGGGTTCGTAGATGCCCACGTGTGTGAATTGTGGTTATTCAAAACGCCCTCATGGTGCACTCGTCCGTAAACAGAACATGAGCACCAAAATCCGGCTGCGCTGCATTCTGCTGGAGGTACCAACGTGCGAAATCGACACGTGGCTGATAGTCCGCCAGTGACAACGCTTGTACCTTCTGCGTACGATAGGGGTACATTACTTCCTCCTGTAGCACACGGCAAATCGACATTTGAGACACGTGTACTGCACGGGAAACCGCTCGCGTGCTACATCCCCGTCGCTCTTCCACCCTACGCAGAATGTCCTCTGCAAGTTGCGGCGTCCTGACACTCCTTTCACGCCCTGAGTCTTGCTTGGCCGCGGCAAAGGATCCCGTTTCACACAGCCGCCGATTCAAACGCTCGAAGGTTTTCCGATCTGGAGTGCATCTCATCGGAAACCGGTCGTGGTAACGTCTCTGTGCCTCACTTGCATTCCCGTCCGCCGCACCATACACAAAGTGCATATCCGCCATTTCGTGGTTAGTATAACCAGCCATCCTCTCGGAAATCCACGGTAGAAATGCCGTTGGGTGCGAGGACTGACCCTTTTATACCATTTCCAACGCCACCTAGCGGCTCGCCGTTTGCGTTCCGCCCATACTTTCTATGACGAATATTGCTCGTATAGCTGCGTTCTACCACCCCGTAAAGTTTTGCCAACTTTTTCAGATTCACCCTGTATATATTAGATAATATGCACTACGGATTTATGAGGAGGTGGAATAATATAACCTATACGGGGAGGGACATATTGATTTCTAGGAATTTACATTTTTTGATGATTATTTAAAAATTTAAAATATGATTCATTTACATTTTTTCTCAGAAAAGGATCCTCTTCAGTGGATCCTTCTCTGACATATAATATGAGTATTAAATAAGATGCTTCCTCTTATTTAATATCTGCTTGTACCTCATTTCGCGAATCAACCAAACAAGTAATTCGTAAGTGTCGTAATTTGTAAAAATTATCTATAAGTGGTGTGCTCAAGAGACTCAAAAAGTGGTGCCAGTCTATAGAAGAATAATACCGGAAATGTTCTGTAAACACGGATCTCATGAATAGTTAGCTGAAAAACTTTGTTTCGCCGCGTTTTACCGGGAAAAATTCAAAACATTTCCCCATATGTAGAAAAAAAAGATTAACTTTGGTGACTATGAGGTTGGGTTGTTTTACCTCTGAGCGGCTCTTTTTTGTACAACTTGGGCTAAATGGCCAGGTCACATGGACCCCGAAGGCTCAGAGAAGATTGGGGGAGGGGACCCATTGGAACAGCTGTTGGGAGACAGATGGTAGCCTCCCGTCAAGACCATCCAGCGTATTCTTTAACGTGCACAGGGTATGGGTCTCCCGCACATGGGGCCACGGCTTAACGTCCCATCCGACGGACGGTGGCCTTTCCAAGTCCGTCGGTGTCCCCTACTGACCAGGCAGGACGGGGAATTTTGTGGAGATAAATCTCAATGCTGATCCAGCTGGGACTCGAATCTAGGAACTACAGATTACGAGCCTGGCGTGCTACCGACTGAGCCACCTCCTCCCCGGTGACAGGTAAAGTTAACTGCACGGCAAAACGCGCAAGAACTTAATGACTAAGCCTCAATTCTTATTCTTTCTATGTCAATTTTGTCGCATAAAAAGTTTAATTCGGGTACAAATCGCCCACCTGCCAACCCTGTTTTTATCTTATCCTTCAGAATACCCACCCTTCATTGCCTCTTGCAGCTTCATCGCAGTGCAGGTAGCAAAAGCTACGTCATACTCTTCTGTTGCAGAAGATTTCTGTAAAACCTTACGGAAGGTATAAATTTATGCACGAAATGACTATGCTGTCAATTTTGTTAATATCGCTCTTATCATAACCAGGTGTCAGACAACACCCTGACCGGAGTAAAATAAGATTTTACAAAGTGTGGCATATGTCTCTATCGCTTTCGATCCCTCAAATGATGAAACTGGTGAGCTGTCTTAAGGGTAAGATTTAAGATCAAGGCTGAAACCCGTAAGAGATTAAAAGTTCTAGAGAATACTGACAAACTCATGAAGAGCGAAAGTTGCATGAAGGCAGTCAAACTGAAATCAGAAAAAACCTTAAAAAGTACAGAAACAATTTCTTAATCGAACAGTACAATGCAGTCAATATTATAATTCATCACTACTCAAATGTACGGAGATCGTCTTTTGATTCATTGTTGTTTTATAACCCTGCAAGTCGATGCTTCTTCGATGGGCAACTCAAACCCATCGAAGTTAAATTGGCCTCGAGTTTATCAAAACGATAATTACTTCTACCGTAATTGCTTTTTGCAACTAACTGTAGCTCGGTATTTATGTGCTTTCCCCAGATGCATTCCTATAATAGTGCTTATTTCACAGATTTCCTTCTTTTTCTGGAAAAGCCTCTAGCGTCCCAGTCACTCTGACCTTGACCTTTTGGGTTATGTCCAGCTCGCAAAATCTGATACTGTGGATTCACACAGCATCGCCCACTGCAGTCCACTGGGAGAATCACCTCTGCCAGTTATCTATTGCCCACTTAGCTTTCACCATGGTGACATGCAGTAGATGAAGTAATTGATACACCAGTGTTTGACAACCGATGCTTTAGAATCTGACGATCACTATAATAAAAATATAAAGTGAATAAAATTACGCTATGTATGACAAGTTGCAATAAAGAACTCTTAACACTATGTCTTGATTTTATGAAGTCTTGATTTAACTAATTCAAAGGAGGGTGTTCAAGATGTTCTTGACACGTGACTGTAGGTTTAAACTCGTTCCTCCGAAGTTAAAGGGATACGATGTATTTGAAAGCTTGTGTAAACTTGATACTAATTGATAAAAACAAAGGTCTTATCATTTCTTTCTTCGTTGGCGGCGCATAAAGTTCGGTCTACAAAATTTCTGTGTTGTTGCTAAGGTGCCTACTAAACACGTAACGGAAAGTTTTTGCATTTTTAAAGGATGCAGCTTGGGGCGACACGGAAAAAAATTCATGCCAATTTATCCCAAGTAATGGATGTGTGTGTGTCGTTTTTCTGCTGAGGTCCTGCCATCCTCTCAGATCTCCTACTGTGGCATATAAACTGACACAGGCTCCTGTCAGACCTCTGTGGCAAGCAGCTGCTTGAGGGGGTATTTATTTATTTATTTTTTTATATGGGGATTATGCCTGTTCCTACGGTACTGTTACGGGACGGACGCGCAAATTCAGAGAAGGACGGCAGAGCTTCGATCACCTACCTCGTGCATTAAGTTCGAAGGACGCCGTGAACGAGAGAACCATCGTTATGAGGTAAAGTTCGTGAACTCGTTAAGGAAAACCCACACATCACCTTTCAAGTAATAAGTTTTGATAGATGTCAGTATATCTGGCAGTGTGGAAACAATTACTCATCAACATTTAATGTTCCAAAAGATCTGTGCCAAACGGGTGCTGGCAATGTTTGAACCTAGTGGGTCCCAAGCGTTTAACAGACATTGTCACAAGTGATTAGATTTAGTTTTATTACTATACAATTCCTGGAAAGATAGACAATTATGTTTGGGTTTTCAACTCACGTCCAACTACGTTTGGGTAGATCAACCCACGTCCCAAAATCTTCCAACAAGACTTCTGCGCAAAGAGAATGTTCACAATTTTTTTCAATTCCCAAGGAGTGGAGTCGTGGGCACCTTCACCTGAAAAAAATGACTAATACTACACCAACATTGTTTTCCCCAAAATGGTTACGGAGATGAAGGGAAAGTCAACATAGGCTTGTCAAGGGTTCCCTTCTTCATGACAATCCAGTGCTCACAAAACCCGCCAAGTTACGGCCTATCTGAAGCATGAAAAAAATAAAACAGCTGGTTGTTTCCAAAATTTAAAAAGGAACTTGCTGGGAAGCCTTTTTCAAGGATGCAAGACCTTGCAAAATGCGTTCATTCAGAGTTCAGGAGTACAACCAAACGTTACAGAATTGGCGTAGCCTTCTGCAACTTTGCATAGATGCTGGAAGGGAATTACTTTGAAGGATAGTAAAAGCTTTGTTGATGCAATTGCAGTTCTTCTTGTTCTGCAGATGCATGTCAAACACTTTCTGAAAGCCACTCATACTCCAAAGATAAAATGATCATTTGGGTTGGATTGTTTTACCTCTGAGCAGCACTTTTTTGCACACAACAGGCTAAATTGCCAGGTCACAGGCCCCCGAAGGTTCAGAGAAGGTTGGGGGAGGGGACCGACTGGAACAGCTGTTAGGAGACAGATGGTAGCCTCCTGTCAAGGCCATCCAGTGTGTTCTTTAACATGCACAAGGTACGACTCTCCCATACATGGGGCCACGGCTTAACGTCCCATCCGACGGACGGTGGCCTTACCAAGCCCATCGGTGTCCGTGGACACCGATGGGCTTGGCTGGGCGGCGTGGGCAGGGCGGGGAGTTTTGAGGAGATAAATCTCAACGCTGACCCAGCTGGGACTCGAACCTGGCTGCAGAATGAGTTGTTTACCTTTAACTAAATTTTGTGGCACAGGCTCTATGTGGTAAAATCATAAGGACTCCCTCCCCCCACCAAGGCTCAATCCATGATTGGGGAAGAAATCTACTAGACGGATGTGAGGAGCAAATATACACTTACTAGTTCAATATAAACGTGTAGATACGAAAGATACATTAGGATCCCAACATAAGATTTCATCTGATGGAAGGTCCTTTCTTGTCAAGCAAAGAAAGATTCAAAGAAACTTTCAACGATGTTAAGCTTGGATAAAAGCTGTGATCATAACGCTAGACACTGAAAACTAACTGGACAGTAGTAGTGTTCGACACCACCTCAAAATCAGTTGATTTCAAGTCATCGAAGTGGTATCAACCGAGTCGAAAAACCGCAAAAGGCCAAAAGACTGGATTTTCAACGCAGTATAACATTTCCGCTTACGTTTTACAGGCCTTTAAAAAAAATTCTTGAAAAATGCATGAAATAGCAAAAAAAGTTGCCTTTTTTACCATTATTAGCATCTGAAGAGGGGGCATCCCCCCCCCTAGATCCGGCCCTGAATACAACCATTTCAGAATTGCTGAGAAAGAAACACGCAACTAATCTGAAAAACCGTACACAGACTTTATTATCTGAATGTGTAGATTTGGAATACAAAACTGATTACCTGTTTAAATAATTTCTCTTCATCGGACAGGAGGCAACAGCTACACGTGTACTGCATATCCCCGAGTGCTTAGGTGCCATCTAGAAAATGCTTACATAAGGTATTTAAACACAGCGTATTTCCTGCTCTTTACCAAGTCGTCACTAATCCATAACGGGGAACTTCTGTCGATGAGCATGGAGAACATTTTATGCTTTTTTAATGATAAACTGCTTAGCCATCTTAAATTAAATTACGAAATTTATTAACTTTGCGCCTCAGAGTACTAGTTTCTGACGAAAGCTGTAGGGAAGGACCAGGATTCGATCGTTAAAATCTATTACCGAGTGTTTTTACCTCGTGATTTTCTCGCGTGCATTACTTTTGTCCTTTCAGATACTTATATAACATTGCCCCCCCCAACCCAATCTCTTTATTCCGATCATTAAGATAAAAGGTTTGGAAGACTATTAGTATAATGACATCTTAAAAATATTTATTCCGAGAAGGGAGGAAAGTTTATTCATTCTATATCCTGCCAGCAACTGGAAGAATTCGCTAACGAAAGGAATTCTTGGCCTTAAGACCGGAAGTGCAAAATGAGTGCTACATTTACACGAAGAGTTAAAAGTCTGGTTTATTCTTTTGCAGCACAATGAGCTAAATGTTGAGGTCATAAGAAACCGAGACCCTCAAAGATCTGTTGAGAAAATAGCACCCGTTTCATCACACAGTGCACAAGAAAAAAAAAAACTCCTTAGATGAACTTGTTAAAAAAATTTTATATCAGAAATTTTTGTTGAGATGGTCAATCGGCGCCCTATTTTACTTTTAAGTGAATGCGAATTCAGCGAGTGATTTCGCCATAGTATGCTTTAGTTTTACTTTCTAAAGCACGGATTAGGAATGTAGGAATTTTTAAATTTTTCAATTTAAATTTTTTGCTTTTGACACTAAAAACACATTTCTTCGGAACAGTTACGACTCGTAAAGATCGAAACGATTCCCTCCTCGATTTTTAGGGGTGTATGGATGTGATTTGGAGTAGCCCATGGCGTCATGGGCTACTTCATCATATTTTCCCTTAGCAAAAAACCACAAATTGGAAACCACTGAACTAAATAGTTTCAATAAATATTTTGTGTAAATAATTAAAAAGTCAACAGGTAACGCTGTGATTGTCATTTATCTTTAAACAGTTTCTCCACAAACTGGAGATGATATGGTATAAAATTGGCTTCCTGAAATAAAGAGATTATCTAATGTTAAGAGTACCATAATATTAAATCTGTGTTAAAATTGAAATTAACAAAAAACCTAGTTATTTTTATTATTCTTAGTTAATAACTGCACAAAGCATACTTATTAAATAAACTGCTCAGAAAATCCCTGCTGTTACAGATATTTTCCAGAGTTATTCCCTCCCATCTTTCAACACGCAAAAATAAAACACTGAATAATTACATTTTCCCCTGTTATCAAAACATTAAACGAGTAATGAATCTGCAAACAAGATCTATAATCGAAATAGGCTTATGGTTATTCAAAGACAAATTACAATCATCAAGTACTATTTTCTTTACGCAAATAATCCTATGACGTTTATGACTTTGCTGAATTAAAATATCTGATGAAAAAATTAATATTCCTGGCAAGTATGCTTGAGGAATTTATTATTATTTATTAATTTTTTTATTAAATTTAATTATATTTATTAATTATTATTTATTATTGAGCAATAAGTAATGCAGCTGCATTACTTATTTCACAATATTTTTAGATATAAATCAAAATTTTCTAATTTTCTCAAATGAAAAGATAAAAAAAACCTGATCTCGTTAGAATTTACTTCTAATCTGCGCTTACCTACCGCAAAGTCCCTACTTCGAAATCTATCATGAACTTAATTTTCAAACCTTTCTTTCAAACCCCTGCACCAATCATGTATCGCACAACAGTGATCTAAGCAACTACATTAACCGCAATGCTATTAGGAAATCGTAGCGGAAAAGATCTCGGCAAAAATTCCCTTTTTTGATGAAATGTTTTAAGTAATCTTTAACACTACAGTATTTCTTTTGGGGTAACCTTTCCTATCAAAATAATACAAAAAAAAAATCCTTAAACTACACAAAATAAAAAAACCTACAGCAGCCAGAAGTTCCTAAACTATTTTTTTTTCAATTTAATTTTTTTATTTTATAAAATAGTTATAATACAGTTGGTTCTTACTCCATAACACACGTTAATTCCAGAGAAAAATTTTCAAACTATCCACTTTTTTTTCGTTTCATGAAAAAAACAAATAGATATGCCGATTGTTTTAACAAGCAAACTTTCCGATCTTCTTCTACACTCTGTGGCTGACCAACATTAGCAATGCTACGAATAGTCACAAGTAGGAAGGGGATGACGAATTACACATCTCATGCACTAATGACATCACAATTAACTCGTAATTATCCTTGGTCGGGGCTGAGTGTTTCTTCTGTCTCCTCACTCAAAGTTTATTAGGCCTTTCTATCACCGTATCTTGGCTCCTCACCTACATTTGTTTTCTGGCTCATTCCTCTCTTCTCGTGCAGGCTTTAAGATGTATCTCCACTAGATTTCCCTCTCGCACATACTCATCCTGCCCTCGGTCAAAACGAGGGCACCGATGGGCTTGGAAATGTCGCCGTCCATCGGATGGAACATTAAGCCGGGGCTCCATGTGCAGGAGAGCTATAATTAATGAATGTGAAAGAACATGATAGATAGCTCTTAGGAAACATATTGAAGCCTAGGGCCAAGGCCATCCATTTATTTTTTAAACGTGCACAGGGCAGGTTACGTGAGGGTGGTCACGTCTTACCGTACCCGGCAAACAGTGACCTTTCTAAGCCCATAGGTGTTCCTTTTCTAAGACCATAGGTGTCCCCTTTCTAAATGAAGGCAAAAAAGATATTAGCAGAGAAGATTCTCAACGCATGCATAGAGTTCCAACTTTGGAACAGCAGTTATAATATACTTAAATATGATCAAGAATTTTCATAAAAAATCTATTGAAGAATAGGACAGATATTACACAGGGACAGTTGCATACAGCCCTAAAATTTAATATACAGTTTACTATACGTTAATATCATTAACATACAAAGTGACCCGTAATTAATTCTGCGTAATAGTCCGGAATTCCTGTCATAAGACTGGGCTGTTCTGTAAACAACTACATCTATGTCCGATTTTCACTGAAATAACAGTCTTCTACGCAAGATTTGGCTATTTCACACTTATTTTCCTACCAGACATTAAATTTCTTTAAGCAATGACTTAAAATATTGATAAAAATCTCGACACTACAAGAAACAACTCCCAAGTCATGCTTCAAAGGGAAACAACAATATCGCTCTCGAAGCTACCCATGCGAAACATCAAAAAGTATTAGGTGTTCCCTGTAGTAAAAAAAAGTCGGACAAGATTCACAAACATGTACAAATACTAGGTTTATACATAATACACAGCTGGTTAAAGCGATCAGGTGAAACGAAAAGATAATAGGAACCCTAGCACACTTTGTTTATCAGATCACCACTCATTTGATGTCTGCAGCAAAGTGAGTCAGCAAGCCGGGTATTTGTTCACAATCACCAGACCGTGCAGGAAATACAACGTGACAGTGCCATGAGTTGTACGCCGTGACATAGAAAAAGGACTACAGAAGGAAATACGTCATCAACCGCACAATGGCAAGACTTTCATACAACGAAGTGCACATATAAAACCCGATGTTATTCTTTGCTTCCAAATCAGAATCACTTATTAGTAGAAAATAATAAACGTATATTCAAAAGAAAAAAAAATTCAAACTAACCCTTCAAGTGGTCTTAAGTTTTAAATCCATGTCTAGACATGGTAAAATAATTATATTGCATCCTGCCGTTATCATGTGCCTACGTCTCAAGTCTTAGAACACTGTGAGCCCTGAACATATTTTATAACTGCTATTCCGCATTTTGTGCCTGACAACCAATAGAGTAAATGATTTATTCCTATTGCATAGACAAGTTATACATTTCACAAAGTATTTCAACTTAATTTCCAAAAATATACATTGAACTTTAGGATTAATGAAAACATCCTCGAGTTCAAGGAACTCGCGGGGCGGGAGTGGCTCAGTCGGTAGCGCGCCAGGCTCGTAATCTGTAGTTCCCAGGTTCGAGTCCCAGCTGGGTCAGCGTTGCGATTTATCTCCGCAAAATTTCCCGCCCTGCCCACGGTCAGTAGGGGACACCGATGGGCTTGGAAATCGCCGTCCGTCTGGATGGGATGTTAAGCCGTACACGTGTGTGAGAGAGGCATACTCTGTGCACGATAAAGAACGCACTGGATGGCCTTGACGGGAGGCTACCATCTGTCTCCCAACAGCTGTTCCAGTGGGTCTCCTCCCCCAAACTTCTCTGAGCCTTCGGGGTCCATGTGACCTGGCCATTTAGCCCATGGTGTGCAAAAAAGTGCCGCTCAGAGGTAAAACAACCCAACCCAACTCAAGGAACTCGCTTGTGGGTGTATACAATTTGGTAAAACATTTTGGTAAAGGCAACAAATTTAATATAAAATCTATAGATGTGATATCATTTTCTATTCGTTTAGTAACATATTCTATTTCCAAAATAAGTTGTAATGAAAGAAAGTAATTAAAAAATAGAACAAAACTTACAGCTGCTATAATAATAACCATTAACATTTTTCAAAGACGTTTTTCAATATCATTAAATTCAGAGATCCAGATTTTCAATTTTCATTTAAAAGAATGAAAGTTTGTTTCATCTTTCAGAACTCCCGGCAAAATATTAAATATTTTTGGCGCTATATATATAACGTTTTTGTACAATGTTTTTTTTTTGGAAAGGGGTAAATTAAAATTTATATGTTTAATAATTCTTATAATTTATATGTCCAATATTATTTTCAATCCAGTGTTTTTTTAAGATTTAAGAAAATTATACATATCGTTTTATATGAAATTTATTTTAAAATTGTCTAACACTATCATACCTTCTTACAATGCATCTAATTATTCTATTTTGAGTTCTAATTAATGGTTTTAATGTTATATACAGATCATTTACCTGTTATTACATTCTTTACCGATAATTCTATTCTTGCTAGTTTACAATCAGTAGACTAAGCGTAGAGTCCCCACCCAAATTTTAAACGGGACAACGAAAAAACGTGCTGTTTGATGATTAAGGGAGGATTTCATATTAAAACACTGAGTTACACTGTTAGTAACTATCAACGACAAAAGTCTTATTCTACCCCTAGACAATCAACCCAAGATGCGATTCAAATGTTTCCCCATTACACTGAGGAAAGCTGTTTATTCACAATGCGTCTACCCTTTTCAGCATTAAATATGAAGTGGAGGTAAATATGAAGCTCAGATGGTAGCGCGCCACGCTCTTAATCTGCACAGTTGTGTTGTTTTACCTATGAGATGCACTTTTTTGCACACAATGGGCTAAATGACCAAGTCACAAGGACCCCGAAGGCTCAGAGAAGGTTGGGGGAGGGGACCCACTGGAACAGCTGTTTGGAGACAGATGGTAGCCTCCCGTCAAAGCCATCCAGCGTGTTCTTGAACATGCACAGGGAATGGCTCTCCCGCACACGAAGCCACGGCTTAACGTCCCATCCGACGGCCTTTCCAAGCCCATCGGTGTTCCTTACTGGCCGTGGACGGGGAGTTTTGTGAAGATAAATCTCAACTGCAGATTATGAGCCTGGTGCGCAACTGACTGATCCCCCATTAATCTGCAGTTCCCACCTATGCCAGCGTTGAAATTTCACTTCATTGAACATTTTAGGGGTAAACTTCCTTTGGACAAAGCCGCAGGATATCTAACTCGGTTGAACAGTAATACTTCCCCACTAAGGGGAAGGGTCGAGCCACAAAGGCTGACCTTGACCACAGAGGGTCAGTAGATCTCCAGGCAGTCAAGAAGTCCCCACCCTCCGTCGGTCAAAAAGAGGAATACCGATGACCTTGGAAAGACCACCTTCCATCTAATGGGACGTTAATCCGTGGCCTAGTATGCAAGAGAGCCATACCCTGTGCACTTAAAGAATGTTAATAATGTGCACCCTGTGCACGTTAAAGAACACAATGAATGATTTTGACATCTGTTTCCTAACAGCTGTCTAGTGCTGTAAAGTCCTCCCCCCACCTTCCATTTTGGCTTCCCTTCACCTTCTCGGAGCTGTTGTGATCTGGCCATTTTTTCTCTGAGCTGTTGTGACCTGTGTCATTTTGGGCACTATGGTCTAAGACCATAGTGCCCAAAATGACTAAGGTCTAAGACCATAGTGCTCAATAAAAATGAGGTATATTTGTTTCTACATAACGAGAGTTGCTATTGAGTGCGACTGTAAATCTGATCATAAGGCCACACAAACTGATACCATGGATTCTTTCCTACTATATGTTCGAACTCCGGATAAGGTATGGGTGTTTCTGTATAGTCTTTCTGCTTAGGTCTCACCTTCCTTACAGATCTCTATGGCGTATTATACTGAAACGCTCCTGTCAGACCTTTGAGGCAAGCAGCTGCTTGAGGGGTATTTTTTTTTTTACAAAATTCAGAGGAAAGCCTGAGATCGATTGCTTAAGGAGGCATCCTAGCACTGTTTCTGGAAAAATGATTACTTTCAGTTCTTTACAATACGATTTGATATTTTCTAAATAATAGTTAAAACAGAAAAAACAACCTTTTTCATATTTAAAAACATTTTCCAAAAATCTTTTGAACCATAAACGATTTCTGAACGAACATTAGCCTTTTTCGTTGTCCCTTTAATTGTTTTCTAAAATTTTCTCCATCAACCTTTTAAAGTTGAAATGTTCACTTCTCTTTTCCAATTATCCCTTTAGGTGAATCGTTTGACTTTAAAACATTTCAGTCAGATATTATAATTGTATTGCACACTACGATTCTTGCACGCTATCTTCCTTGCAAAAGAGAGGACATCGATGATTCCATTCTATTTTTCCGAAACAGAAAATACTGCAACCTTGATTCCTTGTGATATAAGGCAGATGGCATGCTACAAATTTGGGAAAATATTTTGTTTTTCTTTTATACATTATAACCACACTTTTACAGCAAAATTCGGTTGGAAAGTCACAGCTAAGTTCAATATTATAAAGCAGTTGTAAAGGCGTAAAATGTCGAAGTTCTTTTAGCTACTATCACCAAAGCTATACACATTAAAACATCCTATTCAGTCCAGGTGCCAATATTTTTGTTATCACTTTTACTTTTGTCTGCAACACAAACGAAAAGTAACAGCATGAAGACAAGCTGCTGCACGGGAGCTGATACAGAAGAAAAGTTATAAATGGCAGATGACCTTCGTTCAGAGAACAATACACCCGAATCTATGTCTCGAGCATTGCTAGCCGTTTTCGAAAAAACACATTTAAACAACTCAGGCTATTGCAAAAGGAGAAAGTTCACCATAAAACAGTAAATTTCCTAGAGAATCAAAGGAGAAAACTGCAACAATTTTGAACACCTTCCATAAATATTTTTCCTCGTGAACTTTGAATTCGTTTTGCAGAGGCTGTAAAAAAACCTTTCTAACAAAGTAATCATCTTCACTTGTTTCTATTCAACAGTTTAAATGCAACTGGGTCAAAGGAAAGAAAAATCGAAATATGCATTATAATAAAAAATCCATTCCGAAATTTTCGCATTTTGGCTACTGATCTAAGGGACCTGGGTTCGAGTCCCGGATAAGGAATGGATGTATGTGTCGTTTTTCTGCCGAGGTCCTGCCATCCTCTCAGATCTCCTACTGTGGCATATAAACTGATAGGCTCCTGTCAGACCTCTGTGGCAAGCAGCTGTTTGAGGGGGTATTTATTTTTTTATTAATTATGTGGACAGTCTGATATAATCACGAACAATCCAGTTAATAAAATTCGTCACATGCCTTCTTGGATAATCATTTATAAGATGACAAACTCAAGCATTCCTCATCATTAGCAAAGATTTCAAAATCGGACGTTTAGAAGCAGTAATTAGAATGTCTTAAATTTGCATTTTTTTTAATCAGCGAGTTGCAAAAGTATAAAATGTAAAGTTCATCACGTTATGCCATCTTCTTGTCAGAAATCTGAAATGAATCTAATTATTTATCTATTTCTGGTGTTTTACAGCATATACACTTTTCAAAAGAATTTGAGAATATTGCATTTGAAGTTCCGTATACAATATACCTTCCCCAATCGCTAGGGTTTACTTTAAGTTCCTGAAGTTTGCTGCGAATGGCAAACCCGCGATACATTAGTCTAAAGGTATATTAGTCAAACTATACATTTAAGCTCACCATACATTAAAAAAACTCAGAAAAATGTTTTTTTATGTAGAGGAGTATTAAAATATATATATAAAAATTTAAAAATACCTATCTTCCTATAGTACTCTAAAAAGTAGAAAATAAACCTAAAGCATATCGATGGTGCAATCAGTCACTGAATTCGTATTCCCTTCAAAGGAAGATAAAGGCGCCGGGATTCTTGTTGAGTAGGTAAATCGGCGCCCTACTTCCTTCGAAGCGACTGCGAACTCAATGGCTGATTGTACCATCGATGTTTTAGATTTATTTTCTACTTTTTAGGGCCCTATAGGAAGAGAGCTGTTTCTAATTTTTTTAAAAATGCCTACCTTCCAAAACTTTGATATAAGTCTCATAAACATCAAGCACATTTATCCCTCTTTTAAGTCGTGTTTGAGGTAGCCCACGACATTGGAGACGTCACAAACTTCGGTTTCAGACACGACTCATTAAGTAGAACCCAGCGGAAATCCGCCCCCCTCCCCACACACATTTTATAAGAGGGAATAGTGGGGGCAAAAGTCGGAATAATTTACGACCGTCAGTATACCAGCTTTCATTTGACACCTAATTCATAATTGCAAACCCTGACGTTCAGAAGACATAGTAGAACGACTTTCACATTTCTTGTTTTTCAGTAGGGAAGAAAGCATTGGGGGGTCAATTTTTAATAGCCTAGGACACTCCCTGCGTCACAAGCTTTCATTTGACACATAGCTGTTTTCTTTCCGCGCTCTCGTCAGCAGATATATGGGAACAATCATTTTCGTATTTTTCCTCTTTCATAAGAGGAAAGAATCATGGGAGGTTAATTTGTAATATCCTAGGGCATTCCCCGCTTCAGAAGCCTTCATTTGACCTATAGCCTGTTACTTTCGGCCTTCGCGTTCTGGAGATATAGCTTAAGAATAGTTTTCATATTTCCCTTTTTTTAGGGGAGAAAGAAAGCACGGGGGTGAAGTTTTTATAGCCTATGACACTCCCGTGTCCCAAGCTTTCATTTGGCACATAAATAATTTACTCCATCGCGTTTGAGAGATGGTGGAACGACGTTTTCTCAAATCCACAAATTGACCAACCGACAAATGCAATAGTACGATAGGTAATAAAAAGAAATAATATTTGATATGATAATAATATATGAAAATAATAAAAAAGTATATTGTGATTATGTTGGAGTATGTTAACAAGTTTGGTCCTAGTTCACTGTCGTCAAGGGATGTCTGATAACCTCTGGGAACTGCAAG
Organism: Ryuthela nishihirai; assembly: GCA_038380435.1. Classification (NCBI taxonomy): domain Eukaryota; kingdom Metazoa; phylum Arthropoda; class Arachnida; order Araneae; family Heptathelidae; genus Ryuthela; species Ryuthela nishihirai. The sequence goes on along the minus strand of JAWZYU010000024.1, from coordinate 39,322,159 downwards.
GGGTTGTAGGGAGGGGGTAAAAGTGCGATGCAACCAAGCGTAAATTGAGACCACTGAGCTACAGGATGTTTCAAAAAGGACGCAACCCTAAATATAAAAGAGTAGGACTTACGCGCATGTACATTATATGCCATAATATTAGTCAGTTGGCATTACTGTACTAAGGTTGACAGCCTTTAGCAGTTGAAATTACCTTGTCACGTGCTAGTCTCACTCAAGCATTCATTCCTTTGTGTTGTATCAGTTATGTCGTTTTCCAAAAACGAACGTGTAAATCAATCTTACAAACATGTGAGAGAGGAATTTGAGTTGTCCTCAGTCTGCAGTTCCCAAGTCGACAATATCCCATTTGATTGATAAATTTCATGACAATAGGTCTGTACAGGATAGAAAGGGCCCAGGCCAGCCATCACTGTTAACTGCCGAAGTTCTTGATGATGTGTCTCAGCGTTTAACTCGCTCACCCAGAAAATCTCTTAGAAATCTCTTAGAAAATCTGAAGAAATCTCTTAGAAATCTTCAGAGGTTGGACTGTCACCAGCTACTGTTTTCAGGGCTACAAAGAAGTTAAAATTTCATGCTTACCTCAAAGGAATTCACCTCAAAGGAAGATAGAGCACCAACAATCTTGTTGAGCAGGTAAATCGGCGTCCTATCTTCCTTTGTAGTGAATACGTATTCGGTGACTGATTGCACCATCGATATGCTTGAGTTTTATTTTACACTTTTTTAGGGCGCATATGGGAAGATAGTTATTTTATTTTATTTTTTAATATCTTTTGAATCTGGTGTCAGAGTTCTTCTCGGCGACCATACTCATTTTTCCCTGTTCTCTTGCTCGGCTATCTCACTCAAACAAAAACAAGGCATTTTTGTATAACCACACTGTTGGCGTAGCAACAGAGCCATAACTTTGAAATCTCCCTACACATAGCAGCGCTAGCTTTGTGCTCAACTTTCTTCAAGAATAACCTATTTCATAGGTTTCTTTCAGGTGAACCGAATGGTCCACAGGAATAGACGCATACTTGTTTCCATTACGAAGCAGAATTCCTTTGAGGCTTCGCTTTGAAAAGTCGATAAATAACTTCAAGTCCATCACTTGATAGTCCATAGTGGTTCATTAGTACACTAATTTTGTTACAGTACACCACTGAGTACAGTACACGTGAGAACCCTTCAGAAAAATAGGGAAGCAGTTCTTGTTCATGAAGTCTGTGCCATGAAAAATCTGTTCCTGTATAAAGAAGATTCTTGGCCTTTAGTATTGATCGTAGAAACTCAGCAGACTCTGTTGGAAAGTCTAAATCCAAATTTGCGAAAACTGCGGCGCATGACTGTTAACTTCCGGTTCATAAATGTCTGAAGTCCCAGTTTCAGGGGACGAGAGTCTCATATAGCACGTTTTCCAAAATATCTGGTTACGAGGTTATCAACAACTCAGGTCCATGGGGCACTGGCCTTGTAGAATGTTATTAGGAAACGGTTTTTTGTATTCTAACCGTCCACGGCCGGATTTAGAGTAGGGCAAGGGGGGCCGTGCCGCCCCTACCCCCAACGCGAAAAACTGTATGTTAATAATATTCTATCTCTATAAGAGCCAGTGCTCCACGGACCTAAATTATTGATACCAGATTGAACATAAAGATATTTGGTTGTTTTAACTCTGAGCGTTACTTTTTTTTACACACAACAGACTAAATGGCCAGGTCACAAGGACCAAGAGCGCTCAGAGAAGGTTGGGGATAGGGTACCCACCGAACAGCTGTTGGTAGACAGATGGTAGCCTCCAGTTAAGGCCATACATCGTGTTCTTTAACGTGCACAGGGTATGGCTCTTCCGCACACGGAGCCACGGTTTAACGTCCCAACCGACGGATGGTGGCCTTTCCAAGTCCATCGGTGTCCCCTACTGACCGAGAGCACGGTGGGAAGTTTGCGGAATAAATCTCAACGCTGGCCCAGATGTGACTCAAACCTGGGAATTGCACATTACGAGCCACCCCACCATCAACTGAGACACCCCCGCCCCTAAAAAAGAGTAATATCCTCGCAGTAGTAGTAGAATCTCCAGTGCATCAGTGATGTAAACGAAAACAGGAAAGGCGTGTACACATTACGGATGTCGCACCTTTTTGAAAACTAAAATAAAAGGAAGATCACAAAATCGTCCTTTGTTTCATTCGGGCTGGCTTTTAAAAATCAGTAAACTTAAGAATACATTTTTAATGATAATCGTTAACACACTTTTCTGGGGGTCGGGTTGTTTTACCTCTGAGCAGCACTTTTTTGCACACAATGGGCTAAATGGCCAGGTCACATGGATCCGAAGACTCAGAGAAGGTTGGGGGAGCAGACCCACCGGAAAGCCTCCCGTCAAGGCCATCCAGCGTGTTCTTTAACGTGCACAGGGTATGGCTCTCCCGCACACGAAGCCACGGCTTAACGTCCCATTCGACGGACGGTGGCCTTTTCAAGCCCATCGGATCCCCTACTGACCGTGGGCAGGGCGGGGAATTTTGCGGAGATAAATCTCAACGCAGATCCAGCTGGGACTCGAACCTGGGAACTACAGATTACGAGCCTGACGTGCTACCGACTGAGCCACCCCCGCCCCCTTTTCTGGGGGAGGGAAGAAAGCATGAGATAGCCTATATCAGTCTTTTAGGAATAACATTACAAGCTTTCATTTGGTACATAATAAATATGTATGATCTGCCATTGAGTTAAGAACTAAGATGGAATACTATTTTGAAAAGCCACAATCCCCTGCAATTAAATGTGTAATGCGAAACGCAATAAGTAGCAAAATATGGCAGACGCCGAGAACCAGAAATGAAAATTTGTTAGAAATAAAGTGTTTCAGAATACGAACATCTTTAAATGAAAAGAATACCGAAATTTAATGGCAGTCGCAGCACTGAAAAGGAAACTTTTTTTTTTCTTTTACTACGGGTGAATTTATATTGTCATTTGCAGATTTTTTTGTTTCGGAATATGTAAAGCATAAAATCTAAACGTAGTCAATCTATCACACAGTACTGTTCGCGTCATATTAGTATTTCACTATGAGTCGGTATTAAATCTAACAATGCTATATATAGCAAAACCTCGTGAAGCGTAAATAACTCCTGATGATTATTGGGGGCGGGGGTGGCTCAGTCGGTAGCGCGCCAGGCTCGTAATCTGTAGTTCCCAGGTTCGAGTCCCAGCTGGGTCAGCGTTGAGATTTATCTCCGCAAAATTCCCCGCTCTGCCCACGGTCAGTAGGGGACACCGATGGGCTTGGAAAGGCCGCCGTCCGTCGGATGGGACGTTAAGCCGTGGCCCCCGTGTGCGGGAGAGCCATACCCTGTGGACGTTAAAGAACACGCTGGATGGCCTTGACGGGAGGCTATCATATGTCTCCCAACAGCTGTTCCAGTGGGTCCCCTCCCCCAACATTCTCTGAGCCTTCGGGGTCCATGTGACCTGGCCATTTAGCCCATGGTGTGCAAAAAAGTGCCGCTCAGAGGTAAAACAACCCAACACAACCCTGATGATTATTAAAGATGGCGAAGAGCGCCTTCACTGTTTATACCAATGGTTCTAAACATATGTCGTGCTGGGTCACTTCGTGCGGCATAAAGTATAATAAAAAATTCGTCGCGGCATAAATAGTATTGGGTTTTTCACTACGTAAACTTGGTGATCTCCACGATTGAAATTTTCGCTGATTTAATTCGTTTTCTACGCAACACTTAGAGCAATTCTTTTTTAACTTATATTCTGCTTTGTAAAAAAAATAGTCTTTCACATAAGTTTTTTTCACTTATGTCAGCCACCAATAATGCAGTAATGTTTGACTATATTCCTAAAAATTTTATCATATCCGCGTTAACATCAGTTTTTTTTATCCGCGGTTCTATCCGAAGAGCGCTTTTAAATGCCGCATCAACGTCAGGCTCTAATAATAGGTAAACCTTTTGTCTCTGAAACACATAAATGAAAATGAGAAATCTTTGCTATCTACAGCGCAGCTATATTACACAGAATTGCGGATTTCAGCGAACACGTAGGACCTATCTACAGAAGATGGTTGACAAGTATTGTTTCTATCTCATAGACTCAGCCATATCAAATTATATAGAATTGTAGCTTGAACTAGCTTCTGATCGAATTACAAATAATGTTAGAAAATGACAATATACAAAAACAGCTTTAAAATCGTTTAAACAGTACGATAAATAAACTACACACTTGTGGCATTTACCTACTTTTGTGGAAATCTTCCAAGAATGTTTTAAGAATAAAAAGCTCAGAAATTGTCAAAAATGGCCGCCATGGAGGATGGAACAATTGCATTGCTTCCGTCCAAATATGATATGTGCTTTGCTACAGATCTGGAGCATATGGTGTGGAAATTATATCTGATGCATTGGCTACTGCCACAGCACTTGTTAACAGGTGTGGAAGGAATTTCTCATTCGCCTTCAATTCATGCTACTGGTAACTTGGCGATTCTCTTATCATATATTGTTATATTTGTAGAGATTAAAGGACTATTATACAAATAAAATGGTTGTAAAAATGACAAAATACATTTCAAAACCTATTTATATTTTACGTCATGGTGTATAGATTTAATATATTTTCTTTCCCTTTTAATGATAAAAGACACATTTCTTCTACCAATGCTTTGGCCATCGATTCACATGTATATAATAATTGAAATCAGTCACGGAACACTTATTAACTACAATTCATTTTCTTTGGCTATCGTTGCTAGTGTTGTTGAGAATACAAATATATGATAAATTTAAATGTATTTTAATATCGTAGTGACTCACACCTTCGGTATACATTAACATTTGAAGTTCACCAACAGTTAAGAAATTTAGTATCTAAGAAGCTGTTCGACAACTAACATCCAAGGGTGTGTTATATTCACATTATTATATCAACATATACATCCGTAAGAAAAAATAAAAACGTTTGTTTCTCCACATAATCGGTGGAGCCATGGACAATTTTAACACAGAGATTTTTTTTACGCTTTTTTCCCAATCACAGTTTATATTTAGCATTTAACTTAAAGTAAAAGCTGGTCAACGTTCACAGGAGCAATATTGCATTATGAAACGAATGATTGCATTAATATTTTACGTACTCGTATTAAGTAACTTTCAAAAGTTAGTTTTCAAAAGGTAATTTCGTTTAGCAAAAAAAAACCCGACTGAACAATTACAGTTAAGCCCTCCAAAAAAAGCTTAGAAATTAACTCGCCGATTCCTGCCATGAAATTAATTTTTTTGATACGCTACATTTGGAATACATGGGAATCAAGTTGTTTCATAAAACGAGGAGAAATAGAATGTGTTCTCACACTTATGATGCATCATACTGGTTAAATCTGCATTCCAAGATTTCGAATTTGATTTCATGCGAAAAACAAATACAGGAAGTAGAAACAAATATAGGAAGAGGAAAACAAATACAGAAACTCGTTTAGTTTTTATCTTTCAAATTTTTTTGCGCATTCATTTGTTTACTATGATACTAAAGTATCCTACCAAAAATCAATAAGTTATATACGTGCATTACAAATGATTATGCCTTTGCGGACTGCGCCTAAAATAAACTTTGAATCAAAATATAATACGGACGAAGACCATAAATAAAAATGATTTTACACTAAAAACAGAACACAAGTTACGAAATTTGCTGGAAAATGGATTCAGTCATAGAATTACGATTTTTTTTTCCTGCCCGAAAACATCTAGCAAGATTTGATGAAAACAATCCACAATGACTTTAGGACTTAGATTTCTTTTATTCAACAATAAGCAATTTTTATTCACTTTATCACAAGACACAGCTCTTAGCTGCTTCACTGCTCGCACTCATCAGAATTTTATGTACAAGTACAAAGAGGACGAATAAAAATTTCGTATCCTACAGTTGTAATCAGCATTATTTCACTTGCTTCAGTTCTTGTTTATTATCAAACTCGTGTTTCAATGAATATAAAATAAATTTTTAAAATGAAAGCTTCAAAGGGCAAAAAACAAATCCCATAATCATATTAAAAAAAGTAAAAAATATAAATAAAAATACCTATCTTCTCATATGTACCCTAAAAAGTAGAAAACTAAAGCATATCAACGATGCAATCAGTCGCTGAATTCGTATTCACTTCAAAGGAAGATAGGGCGCCAATTTACCTACTCAAGATGATTACCGGTGCCCTATCTTCCTTTGAAGTGAATATGAATTCGGTGACTGATTGCATCATTGATATGTTTAGTTTTATTTTGTACTTTTTTGAGTGCATATGAGAAGTTAGGTATTTATTAAAATTTTCAATTTACATTTATTTCTTTGTTACTAAAAACGCCTTACAGTCAGAAACTTTCATATATTTTTCCTCCCCCATTCCCTGCGTCACAAACTTTCGTTTGACGCATAGCTCGTTACTTTCGGCACTCGCGTTCAAAGATACAAAGGAACAATAGTTTCATATTTCCCCCTTTTTAGGGAGGAAGCATGGGGGAGGTCAATTTTTATAGCCTATGACACTCTCAGCACTGTAAGCTTTGATTTGACACATAAATCATTAAATTTGATCGTCGCATTCGAAAGATATGGTTTTGACAAATACACAAACTAACGAATGATGAGCGAAAAGTAATAGAAAGATAGGTAAAAATAAACTGAGTGAAAAAATAGTTTCAAGAGAAAACAGTTCTCCCATCCATCGTTCAATCAGCAATTTATTTCGCCACTAGTATTTTCGTAAATTCTAAATTAAAAGGACAATTTTCACTACAAGAATAAATATCACCTAGGGTGAATATGGAAATTCTCGTTTTCAAATAGAATGAATGAAGTCGTTTTCCGACTTCAGCACCCTCTAACGGTACAAAATTCGAAATAACGGGCATCATTTGTAAAAGTTATTTTATCCTCTAGTTGCAGTATGCTAATTTTCATTAATCGCAATAACGTGACTATTTGAAATTGTTACTGACACTTATTCATTAAGACTCCGACTATACGCAATATGTTTCCAGGTACAGAGAAAGTTTTAAGACGATAAAAAAAACCCACAAGAATTATAATTCTCAAAGTAAAAACTCGATTATCCAGATAAATTAGGGATATACGTAGTTCGGATAATCGAAAATAATAAAACAAGTATATGAATTATGTATATAATTACTGTTTTTTATTATGTATTAAAGTTTACAGCAAAACATATTAAATCAACTCTTAACTTTTTGGTAACTATACACATAAAGTAAAAAATTATATACAAAATTAACAATTTTTAAATGTGAAAAATTACATTTAATTTACCTCACATAAAATACTAGTGGTGTTGGGACTTAGAAACTTGATTTGTATTTTCGGCAACGCCGCGAGGCAGTCTTCAAATAAATGTACGGTGAGAGATTTTTCAAAACCTACCACGCAGTCCGAACATGGTATATATTGTTGCAAATTAAAATGGATGAGCACTGAGCGTGAGTTCAATTGGTCAATGAAAATTACAATACAATGCAATTTATTACAGAAGCATGGATGAAATTATTTATAAACAAAGTCAACGGGCACAAAGCTCTATAATAATACAAAGATAAACTTTCAGAAGAATCCATTATCTCAATTCTATTCACATCCAATTCACGAATCATGACTAAAATCATTCAATGAACAATAAAATCATGCTGATAAATAAATATTCAATCTAACTAGAATCATATATGTGAATACTTGCAATATCTTGAGAATAACCTTACCAATTCCTAAATAACTATGCACAAAATGATTTCCTTCTTAGGTTTTAGTGCTCAAGTACTCCAAAACTGTGGCTAAGTATACTGGTTTCTCAGACCAATTCTTTTCAGGCTTGATCACCACACACAAGACGACAAACTCTTTATCTTTACCAGCTTAACAACACGATCCACACCAATAAACTAATCGACCTCCCGCGCACACACCAAATGAAAACATTTATTTTTTAGACCAGCGTTTCCCAAACTATGTTCCGTGAAAAATTATCAAAATTAATATGAGCCTGGAATGGTTTTAAATGCTGCGACATGTTTGAAAATTGAGTTAATTGAGTTAATTAGTGACTGATTTAAAACAAAAATACAAGGAACTGCCATTAAATAATTCCTGGACAAATTTAACAGAAGAGTACCTCAGCGTATCAAAACTAGCTATTCTTGTTGTACTTCCTTTTACAACGACATATTTATGCGAGGCAGGATTTTCAGATTATGCTGCAACCAAATCAAAGTCCAACAACAGACTCGACGCTACACCAGATATGAGAATTCAACTTTCTAATATTGTGCCTGATATCAAAAGAATTTGTAATTCAAATAACCCAAAAACATCGAAGTCATTAAAACGTAATTTTACAATATATATATACGCTAGTTCAGTTTACTATTTTTATGTGTTTTTTTTAAATAAATACCATTGGAGAATAAATGTTTTTTTTTTCCTTACCGCTTAGATTTACTCATTTATTTATATCTACCTACCCTACAAAATAACCAAGGTGTTCCGTTAAAATTTCAGGATTTGTTAAGTGTTCCGTCGTAGGAAAAGTTTTGGAAACGCTGATTTAGACTATCGTGCACAGACTAAGGCTATCTATGCCTCCTTTCAGATCTCCACAATTCCAACAACTCTCTCTTCTATTTTTTTTAGATCGGTTCTGTATTTCAATTCGTTTGTTAAAATAAATCTCTCGCAGAAGTATACACGAACGTTCATGTCACGTTTATCATAAACTCACTGCAGCACGTTCATCTGTCGTAACAACATATTTTGTTTCGTAGACCAAAACAATATTCTAATTTTTAGCTGCATTCATAAAATAAGCAATCTCAACGTAAAAAGGCTCATTACAACGCGAAAATCACATTGCTTTTATATCCATAATAGAAAACAATTACAATTTTGTTGTAAGTAAAATAGGCAAAACAGACTGAAATTTGTACATTACTAAGTAAATTTGTATAATTGTTTCAATAACACCACGTAGGACAAAAATATTTATACATCTGAGTGAAATATTTGTATTTAACTTCGCGCTTTAATTCAGTTTTATGAAGCAAAAAATTCAAACTCTAACTCTGATATAAGCAAGGATTTGGATTTTTTAAGGAAATTAAGTGCAAGGACGAATTAAGGTTTTTGGAGCCCTAATGTATTTTGGTATGAAGCATCTAACATGCAAAATAGTTATATTCGCCGACTTTCAGACACTGCAATGTTTTACTTTATTATAAGTGTGCTAAGATATTGTTACTTAATAATGTTACGACAGATGAATGTGCTACAGTAAAATCATGATTGATGTGTCATTGACCTCAATAAGCGTAATCACCTCAATAGGCGTAAGTTTCGTAAACCCTCAATAGGCGTAAGCCTCAGCGTGAGACTTACGCTACTAACTATTGGAACAGAGACTTGGAATAATAACGGTGTTGAGAATTGAAAAGTTTTCGGTTGTGGCTGAAGGTGTACATTTGTGTTCCTTTTGTTTGGTTGGTTATTTTACCTCTGAGCGGCACTTTTTTGCACACAATGGACTAAATGGCCAGGTCACAAGGACCCCGAAGGCTCAGAGAAGGTTAGGGGAGGGGACCCACTGGAACGGCTGTTGGAAGACAGATGGTAGCCTCCCGTCAAGGCCATCCAGCGTGTTCTTTAACGTGCACAGGGTATGACTCCCGCACACGGTGCCACGGCTTAACGTCCCATCCGACGAACGGCGGCCTTTCCAAGCCCATCGGTGTCCCCTACTGACCGTGGGCAGGGTGGGGAATTTTGCGGAGATAAATCTCAACGCTGACCCAGCTGGGACTCGAACCTGGGAACTGCAGATTACGAGCCTGCCACGCTACCGACTGAGCCCCCCCCCCCCCCCCCCCCGCCCCTGTTCTTTTTGGTGAATTGTTTTCTAAGTGAAGATTACTCAAGAGACTTGCAATCAAACCGAAGATGCAACATGTTAGTCGAGCAAAGTGGCTGGGTAGCTTTAATCTCTTCATAAGAAAAAGTCTATCGTCTGATGAGTGATGATCTTAACGTGTAAAAATAATTGGAAAGGTTAATCTTGGTAACTACAAGTTTATTCACAAAGATATTTGGGTCACTTATTAAATGTTGTAAAAAGTTTTCCTTTTTGCCTTGGATAGTCTGTAAGAATTGCAATAAGAGTATTTGAAGTATAGATAGATAATGTGAAATATTCTTTTGATGGCTTAACTTCATACTGATGAGAACAAGAATTTGTGTTAGTTGAATTTATTTTATACATGTGGTTTTACACTTTTGTAATAAATTAGTTCAATTTTTGTTGCTACACATTCTTTTGAACTAGCGCTCGAGATTTTCTATTAAAAATTCACTTTAACTGTTACATAACAATTTAAAGCAACTTTAAATGACTCAAGCTTAGTTACCTTACACTCCCTCCTTGTGTCATCTCCTTGTGTCTAAATACGACTAAAATGTTAAGACTTTTCTATTATCCATATATATTTAGGTGTAATTGATCTCTGCCTAGGCTGATGAAGTAAAAAGGGTTGCTTAGAGGTAAAACAACCTTAACAGAAGCAGCCACTTAAAGTTCCTGGCTAAAACTGCCACGAAAAATTAAGACTATGCATTCATTTGGCCAGCATATGATCTTGTCTGTTGATGCAATAGATCTTACATATTATAAGAAAATGCAGATTCTTGTAATTCTCATATCCCCTTAAAGCTTTTGTGTTTTCGTTTTTCTATTCTTTCTGATAGTGAAAACTGGTAGTATATACGTGTAATTTATTGCTGCAATCCATTAACCAGTATTATTATATTAGTTCAAGGAAAACTGTCTATAATGATTCATGGGCGAAAAGCATTCTAAGCTCAATAATCCAAGTTTTTTTCGTCTTAGAATAAAATGATCAATATAGCATGTGGCAGACACAGATACACGTGGCATATTGCCAGAAAAAAGTCGTGAAAGCCTGTTGGGGAATACGAAACCATTCGCTGCGAAGTGCATCTACAAGTTTTCGAGAGCTGAAGGTCAGAGCATTCGTTAACGTTTTTCAACTTCGCTCCTGGCACGTTATCCACTTTAGATCTAAAAGAAGTGCTGGCCAGTCTATGAGATTGTTTGTTCCGGAATCAGTTTGAGTGCCTCTGTGTAAAATGTCCGTTTTGTTTCTTGGACATTTAATCAAGGTCTAGGATATGTGGCGTCGATGTATCTTTTTCTACACTCTGGCTACATAGTGTGAGCTTCACAAAAAATAATATCGTAACCATGTATATAGCGAATCATATATATTCATGAAGTGGCCACACTCAGCAGCCACTTGATTAGGAACAGACTCATATTATGTCAATTGGGAGTTAGGTTCAGAGAGTAGAAACTTCTTAAAAACGTTTTTACAGAAAAATATGATTGAAGATAAAGATTCCAATGAAATCTATAAAAATCTGAATTTTCAACAAAATTCGCTTAGTATTTACAGGGTTATGAAAACGGAAAATGGTTAGCACGCTTGGCTACTGATCTAAGGGACCTGGTTTCGAGCCCCGGATTAGGCATGGATGTGTGTGTCGTTTTTCTGCTGAGGTCCTGCCATCCTCTCAGATCTCCTCTATGGCATATAAACTGACAGGCTCCTGTCAGACCTCTGTGGCAAGCAGCTGCTTGAGGGGGTATTTATTTTATTATTTAATACCAGTTAAACTGATGTCAAGAGTTAATTCAAACAGGTTAAAACGAAAGCAATAACCATATGTATTAAATTTTATTAAAATATTTATGCGCTTTTTAAAAAAAACGAATATTTACTTAAGTTTTCACCAATTCTTAAGAATTTTTTAAAAACGATTTAAGTTGAAATGTTTCAGCATCAATTACTCTTTAAATGCTAAACAAATATTGTTCAAATTTGCTAGACTTGATCGATATCTTTATCTTCAGTCACTTTTCCCCTAAAGATTTTTTAACAAAGATACTGAGCAACCTAAGAATTTGATTCCACATTGACAAAACATGGGATGTTCCCAATAAAGTGGCCACGGAATGTATATTCAGTATTTACCTATAAAAATAAAGCAATGAGATCAGGATTGAAATATGTGACCTATTAAGTAAAAGGTGAAGGAGTCAAGCTTCTCTTAAAAAATACGAATATTTTTTTTAATATTTATTCGGAAGCATCCTCGAGCGAATTGAACAATAACAAGTAATTTTTAGGTCAACCATATGGAACAACTAAAAGTTCAATAACGAAAAATGGAGCACTACGTATTATTGTAGTTTGTGATATAGTGGACAACAGATTGCGTCACTTATTCAGAACTGAGGCAAAAGAAACTCGGAAGCTCCTGAAGGCTGTTAAAAACGTCGAACAGATTACAAGGCAGGGTAGGAGAAAACTAAAACAACCCAATAAGCATCCAAACTAAGAACCAAAAATAAATTTAACGAGTACGTATGCATGCTGTAAAAATGAAAACGAATAAAATCAATACAGTAATCGAGAAACCACGTTGCCCTATATCTGGGAAGCACCATTTCTCTCTCTGATCGATAGTCGTCAATAATCCGAGACATTAGGAGAAAAGCACAGGTAGAAATGTTTGTGTGTTTAAAGTTATCTTCTTTGGAACTGATCAATAATCCGTTGCTGTTCTCAACTTCTAAAAGTTTTTCTTTAGAACTAGCTGTAAGAAAAACTTTACTGTTTAATAAGAAATCAGTAATATCAAAAAGTGGTTTAAGAAGAAAATAAATTAAATTTCTTTAAAATTATTCTTTCTACTCCATTAGTATAGTTTTGATCTGCAGGTGAGTCAGTCAAACCAGTTATTTTTCTGTAGCTGTCGTTATTGGTTCTTCTAATAATTAAATATAATCCTGCAGATCGAAGAACAATGTTAACACTATTTGTTTTGCCACTCTGAACGGCATTTTTCTGTGAACAGGCAGAATGGCCAGTCACAAGGACTCCTAGAGCTGGATAGGCGAACGGGATCTATTGAAAGGCTGCTAGGAGATAGATGAAAGTCTCCGGCTAAGGCCATCCAGCGTGTTCTCTAACGTGCAAGGGTATCGCTCTTCTCTATAGGGAATTACGGTCCGCCCAAGTCCATCAGCCCTTCTCAAAAGATGAAGAAATGCGGTTAGAGGAGAAAATTTTAAAGCAGGCAAAAATGTTTTTAGTGGGATGAGATAGGGGTACACCAGGGATGGGCAATAATTTTTCATCGGCGGATTGGATGAGAATTTTTCCGTGTGCTGCGGGCCTGAACTTTACTTATTGCATTAAACATTCTAAAATTACCCCCATCCCCACATACAATGCCCCGAGTAGACAATATGCGTAAACAATTTAATTTTCACATATACCTATTTATTTCAAAAAGGAACATGTTTTTATGATTTTAATGAAAGAAAACTCATCTATATTTAAAATCAGAATTAAATAGACAAAATTCTGAAAGCAAACAGCAAAATTAGATAAAAATGAAACGCATTTTAATGGAAATTAAACCTCGATTCCACATACTGTTACTACCACTAATTAAGCTGTGTTAGAAACATCGGTATTTTCATCAAGTGCCAAAGAAAATATTCAAATTTCGATGCAAGCTCTGGAAAAATATTTTCTATATTGGCAGAAAGTTCATCGATACAAATAAAAATTTTTTGCGTGTTTAATGCAGCCATAAGTGTTAATAAGACTTTAATTGGGAACTGAACAGTACATTCAGAAAACCCGATCTACACCTATGCGCGTAGTAGTCGTAAATTCAATTTATGCTACTGAAGAATATTGTCAAAAACAGTGTAAAGGTAAATTCGGAAAGAAAAATTGGTATTCCAGAAAGTACTATAAGAGATAAAAAAAACTTTAATAATTTTCGCGCCATTATTCGCGGGCGATAGGTTGCCCACGGCTGGTACATCATATCAGGAGTTCACAATATCAGGAGTTCACATATTCGTATTTCACCAGTTTAAAGACAAATTTTCTACCAACTTCAAATTGCTCTCCTATGATTGGAGCGGTCAGCTTCATGCAGATGGTTCGATTTAGTATCAAGGGTTAACTTTCCAATGGAATTATCGTAGTTCTTGTCTATACCTTGTTTATATATGACAAAGTCCATGATCCGATTAGACATCCGAGACGACCAATAAGTTAAAGTAGGTTTTTACCTATTAAAATGTATATTATACATTAGTTTCCAAGAATAAGGGAACAATTGTAACAATCGTATTAAAATGTTTACTATTATTTTAGTGGCGAGGGTATAGCGCTTCTCAATAGGAATTCATGGTAATCACAAATGCATATGATTTTATCAAACTGCCATACAAATGAAAGTAACAGAATTGCAAATTTCGTTGATTTAATTTGCTATAAACAAATTCTCTAGTGTTTTTTTTTATTGTTCAAAGCCAGTTAAACATTTTGAGATAACTATTCATAATGACCGAAATAAATCTTTTAAGTCGGTCGTTGAGATGGGAGTCATTTTGAAGAAGACTAGATGCCGAACGAAATCGAGGATGTTTGCAATAAGTTGCCTGAGTGTTTCTGATACCACTGTCTAGATTTATGTTATGCAACATATAGGAATCAAGAAGGTATTCCATACTTGACATTTTCTCATACAGATTGACAGGTTCTTTGAGACAGCAAAAACAAATTCTTTAACCATTATAGTGTTTAGAACTAAACAAAGTATGCCTAATGTAGTGGCGAAGCATGTATGGCAACTCTGAAAAATAATCGAGTCAATCAAGGAGGCTGCATTTGACGCAATGATGTTCTCAAAGTTCACTAATTGATTGAGCTATCAATCACTTGTCAGTCAACCAGTGATATGAGATCACTGGTTAACGAGTAACAGATAGCTCAATAAAATCCGAGATCTATGAAAATTGTCTACGCGTTATCTGCATTGACTCATCAATTCTTCCAAAGTTGCATACACACTTCGCCACTGGCCCGGTGGGATAGTAGTCTTTCTAACCACCATCCTAGTTAGGTTTAAACACAGTTTCAACAGACAAGAACTGTGCAAAAACATGGGCAAGGATGGCAGAAACCTAATTCCATAGATGTATACTGTTAATATAATGGCATAGGTCTTATCTCACTGCATTAAGATCTTACAACTACCACAGGAAGTCAAATATTCGACTTATTTTAAAGATAAGGCTGCATGAGAGGAGGTGTATACGCAAGTCCGAGTTCAAGCAAAATATTACCCTGGATGTACACTCATCTCAGATAGATAGGAATCTATCTGAGATGAGTGTACATCCAGGAATCACCTCTCTAACGTCATTGAGAGAGGGTCAGCCGTGGTAGTATGATGATATTAACAGATTCTTTAGGTCAATGGTCCAGAAACCATACATTAAGGCTTATGCAGATAGGAGTGAAAATTTTATCCTGTAGATAAACGCTCTACTACACACCAAACTTCATTCATCAGCCAATACAGTATACCATGAGCAATGTTGGCCATAGCGAGTTCTTCCGATATATTGAACAATTCTCAACTGGGAAGTTTCTGGTTCGAGTTCCAAAAATTTAAGGCTCAGAATATCAACAATAAAAATTTGCTGTAAAAATTAAACTTTGTGTACTTTCAATAATTTTCCTTCAGCTTTTTTTAATAACTGCTGAGCAAGATTAAGTAAACCTTAAAGATGGTTGTCAGCTATACACTATTCAGGTTTCATCCGTCACATCAAACACGTATTTTACTCAAGCTGTCCACGATAAACTTGAGAACGAGTTGTACTCCAGGAGGAAACTTGTGATGAATACTCTTTCACCTTTTCTTCGTTATGCTTAGTTTTAAATTGCATTTGGTGTTAATCGTCCGTGTTTGTTATATCATATACAAGCATAATATCATCTTTAACACGGACGACGTTAATTATTAATAAGTTATCTGGAACTATAGGAAACAGGTAAAAATTCTTTAAATTACTATAGTGTAAAGTTGAATCTTAAGTTTATATCACTAATGTTATTTCTCCTGAACTTTTATTCCTACAAAATGCAGTTATCTATTTATGCACTTAAAGGTTTAAAAAATTGTGCATAAACCTTCCAAATTACTAAAGTATGTTATGTGTGTTATTAGAATATAATTGTGAACACACACAAACATATTAAAATAGGTTGGGTTGTTTTACCTCTGAGCGGCACTTTTTTGCACACCATGGGCTAAATGGCCAGGTCACAAGGACCCCGAAGGCTCAGAGAAGGTTGGGGGAGGGGACCCACTGGAACAGCTGTTGGGAGACAGATGGTAGCCTCCCGTCAAGGCCATCCAGCGTGTTCTTTAACGTGCACAGGGCATGGCTCTCCCGCACACGGGGCCACGGCTTAACGTCCCATCCGACGGACGGCTGCCAATCCAAGCCCAGCGGTGTCCCCTACTGACCGTGGGCAGGGCGGGAAATTTTTACGGAGATAAATCTCAACGCTGACCCAGCTGGGACTCGAACCTGGGAACTACAGATTACGAGCCTGGCGCGCTACCGACTGAGCCACCCCCGCCCCCCATATTAAAATATGTTTGTGTGTTATTAGAATATATATTCTATAATATTAACTGTAATTTACACATTTTATATATCTGTAAATTAAGGAGAGTAAATAAATTCGTTAGAGCAGTGGTAGTTAACTTTTTAAGGTGAGCAACTTCAACTAGAAGCATAACAGAGTGCAACAACACTCATCTGGCATATAAAAATTTAAATATCTAACTCAAATGACAATTTTTATAAAATGAACGAAAGTAATTAACTCGCGCTTCTTTCTCGTACCAGAAGATAATGATTAAGTAGTGTCAGCCAAGCCGTCCCGTGGCCGAGTGGTTAGAGCGCCTGGCTACTGTGATCTACGGGACCTGGGTTCGAGCCCCGGGTAAGGCATGGATGTTCGTGTTGTTTTCTGCTGAGGTTCTGCCATCCTCTCTGATCTTCTACTGTGGCATATAAACTGACGGGCACCTGTCAGACCTCTGTGGCAAGCAGCTGCTGGAGGGGGTATTTTATTATATTTATAGTGTCACCCAAAGTGTACAAATGTAACACTACAAATGATGAAAACAGACGGTTGGCCATTACTTGTAGCTAAAAGATTTAAATCAAAAAATGATGTACCTCTAATCAAATACAATTATGGCAGATTACAAATCGACGATTAGAATGGTTCGATAAAGAACTCATACGTGAGTATGAGTATGCTCGTAAATTACGGGGTCGGCTACTCTTGTCCTGGTGTCAGCCGAAGAGGGAATAAATGAAATCATTCCTAACAAACAATGCATGCGTATTTTTACTAGCATCAGATGCTCGTCTATCTATGCTATTTACGAGTTCATTTGAAAAGAATTTGGTAATCTCAACTTACTCTTGCTTTCTTATTTTGAGGGCACCTTTGAAAGATTCTGGGAACGTTGAGGATAGCAATCCGTCTCCCTAAGTAACTGGGAGATGTTCGACTCAGAAGACATTTTGGGAAAGTCTGTCTGGAAAAAGATAAAATCTTGTTCTGCAGTAGTCTATTTAGATTTCTATGTTGAATGAAGTCGTTTTCTTCGAAGAATAAGATCCGTTGAATCAAATCCCTTCCAAGTTTGCCAATATTAATCATAGATGAGAAAACTTCAACAAAATAATCTTCAGTAGTTCGTCTTTAATGAATAAGAAACTGAATATATGAGGAACCGCGCACAACTTTGGGAACTACCACTTTCATTTTAGTAGCTTAACATTTCCTATTCATGGAAATCTGACATGCTATTTCTATGTACAAACCTGCTTAATGCAATAAAAGATAGAGATTGTATTGTTTTTAGCCTGATCTTCTATATTTAGATTACGATAACTCGTAGTTTCGGTACATCGATTACGTCATATAAAAGCAGTATAACAAGAGATGGAGAAAAGAAGTCCACCGGGAGTATTCACATAGTATTTATTTAGCCGTATGCTAGTGCGTTAATGAGGTCTGAAATGGGCTGTGATGAGATCTCGACCCACGCGCTAAGCTTTTCCTTATATACTGCAGCTACAATCCAATCACGCTGAGCTGTTCATTCGCAATAGTCAGCAGAACAATTAAATTTCGAATAAGTTAAATTTTGTAATCTCTAATTCGAGCAAATGTTTCGAATTATCAAATATTCGATATAAGCGTTGTTTCAAAGCTAGAGATGATTACATCATGCGATATCAGTTAATCCATCCTTCATAATCCTTACTAAAATTGCTATATAAGTCAGACCAAATTGAGAAGTTTTGCTCTACAAACTCTTCGGTAGACTAATTCTTATCCAGAGCTTTCGTTCAGTGTTATTCTCTACATAAGACTTCTTCCTACATACGTTACTATTAAGAGGTAGTTGATTACATAACCATATTACTAGTATTGTTCGTATTCAGGATCTGGTGAAGTACGGGGTGGCCCTAACTAGTGCTGCATTCTCCTACTTTCCATGATTAAAATTACCTGTAGAGGGGGGGGATGCTGTACCCCGAATCCATCTTACTATGCCATTGGCGTCGAACTAAACATCTTATTTAACAAAATCAAATCTCAAATAATCCATATCCTCCGGAAGCGTGAATGTTCAAAATTAAGCAGGATAGCCGACTTTTAGACCTTGTTGAATCTTAGAGATTTACCCAGCTGGAAACAAAAAAAATAGGTTTAATTCCCCCAACTTATGTTTACTCGAGAGAATTCATTGAAACCGGTCTGCAGGTTGTTAGAAAGAGTTACCTCTAAACAACAATAGACAATACTGCTAGGTACTGACAGCAAAACTACAATGATTATCTATTTCACGAACGATATATCGCTTTCTTTCTATTCATGTTGTTCGACTGTTATCATTTAATGTACGAAAGTATGTCACCGATTGTTTTTAAGTTAAAACTGATTAATTAGAAATATATATATATTTCTTATATTACCCTGCCCGATCAGTATTTAGATCCGCCCACTGCAATATTAAATATATATTTCTCATTGAGTAAGAGCACAAATGTAAGCTGCCAGAAAGTAGAGTAAAAATTTTTTTTTGCTTGCATTTCCCTTTACATCTGCATTTTTACTACCAATATTTCTAATTAGTCTTACATGGTTTGTGTGCAAGTTGCGTTTTAAATAAATGGTAGTAAATAAAACGGAACCCGTGTTCTGGTTTGTTACGCAATGACATCAATTTGCACGAATCTAATGTTATTTCCGCTGCAATCAACTACCAATTCCGGTCGAACACTTTTGATTGCGACTTATGGAAATGGCTGTTTTGGAACATTTGCTCGTGGTGTGCGTTTATTTCGTGCTTAAAATACAATTATTTTCTATCCCTTAAAGTCCTTTATGTTAACACGTTATCTCCATCCTTTCTGTTGACACTGCCCTGCCCACGGTCAGTAGGGGACACCGATGGGCTTGGAAAGGGCGCCATCCGTCGGATGGGGCATTAAGCCTTTACTTCGTGTGCGGGTGAGCCATATCCTGTGCACGTTAAAGAACACGCTGGATGGCCTAGAGGGGAGGCTACCATCCGTCTCCCAACAGCTGTTCCAGTGGGTTCCCTCCCCCAACCTTCTCTGAGCCTTCGGGGTCCATGTGACCTGGCCATTTAGCCCATGGTGTGCAAAAAATTGCCGCTCAGAGGTAAAACAACCCAACCCAACTTGTGTCATCTCTTTCCTTGTGACTAAAAAAAAAATGAAACGAAGAGAAAATCACTGGTCTCCTCATTGGCTGGTGCCAAAGCCAATGAGAAATGAACTGCTTTATTGCTATCACCCAGCGACGAGTAAATGACATTTTCCTCTTCAATTTTGGATTTCACTTTTTCAAAAGAAAAAGCTTTTGAATTCATACAGTTTGATATTATAAAGGGATATAAATATTTATTCCCGAAATTTTAGTATGAGCATCGCCCATTGATTTTGGTGGGTCACGTTCTTCAGTCAAATTGCGGGAGAAATGATTAGATCCTCTGCAAAAACCCAAAATATATCAAAACTATTTATAGCATCATTAAATATTTAAAAAATTATCAGAACGCGTCCTTAAGAAATGCTCTCTAAACCAGGGGTCTCAACGTTGGGTACGCGGTAAAATCTTTTGAGGTACGCCGTGAGAGCTCAAAAATAGCTAGATCTAGTAACAAAGTCGCTAAGTTGGCATTATTACACTATAATTATAGTTTTATCTATCTATATAAGGGGTACGCCAGTTACATATATCTTGTTACGTGTCATTCCCCCTCACCACAACTTGTTTCTGAAAATTCGTAAAAGTTGCATTCAGCTCTATAATAAATTGTTGGTAGGCTAGTCTATTATAGATAAGGCTATACTAGTTATACGAGTTAAGAACAGAGTAACTACTGTATATGAATGCGAACACAGAGTAGGTTCGGCATAGCAATAAAGGCGTTAAACTTACTCTTTTTAACTATTAAATTCATCGTAGAGGAAAATTTAGGCCCATTGAGCCCCCTATTCACAATTTCCAATGTCAGAAAAATAGAGTTGAATGTTTGCGTGTGTAAGTTTTATTGACATATTAAAGGTTGTGCCGCCCCGTGACCGAGTGGATAGTGCACTTTGGCTACTGATCAAAAGGGCCTAGGTTCGAGCCCCGGGTAAGGCAAGAATGTTTGTGTTGTTTTTCTGCTGAGGTCACGGCATCCTCACAGACCTTCTACTATGGCGAATAAACTGACAGGTACCTGTCAGATCTCTGTGGCAAGCAGCTGCTTTTAAGGGGGTAATTTTTATTAAAAGGTAGTACTGTTTATTTTTTAGGTTTCCTTTGAAATGATACATCACAGTGACCTTCTAGTACATATTAGTATAACAGTTGCATGACTCAGTGAATGCTTTATTAGGAGCAGACCTGGACAAACGTGAAGTTTCTTAATGATGTCCCGCCACGTTTCATTAGATTCAGAACTCAATAACTTAAAGCAGTTATTCTCAACCTTTTATGCTTCACGTACCCCTGGAAATGTGTATGTAACTGGCGTACCCCTTTATAAATAGATAAAACTACAGTTATAGTATAATAATGCCAATTTAGCGACTTTGTTACTAGATCTAGTAACTTTTGAGCTCTCATAGCGTACCCCAAAAAATTTTACCGCGTACCCCACGTTGAGAACCACGTTGAACCACCTGACTTAAAGAATTAAGTTATTTACGGAAAAATGGTACTTAAGATAATTCAAATATATCGATCATATCCACCGAAATTCGCTTTTCAACAGTATTGGTTCATTAGAGAATTATTTTAACTGGCATTAAAAATTTAACAGATATTAATCTAATTGATCTGAAAAGTTAATTCAAAAAGTTAAAGAAAAAACAGTAACCGTTTAATTTTTCGCCAACTTCCAATGCAGAATGAGCTAAAGTACGAAAGAAGATTGTTGAAAATCGAGATTCTGATAAACTGATATAAATTGATGATCTGAATGAAATATTTTCCATCACATCTTTCAATAAAAAACAAATTTAAGAAGTTGCAGAGTTCTGAATATGACTATTCACATAACATTCGATCTGGTCCTAATAAGGTAGCTAATGGTTATAAGGTTACTCAGGAAAGGTTGGGGGAGGGGACCAGTGTGTTGTATTAACGTGAACAGAGTATGGCTCTCCCACATACGGAGCCAAGTCTTAATGTCCCATCCGACGAATGGTGACCTTTCCAAGCAAATTGGTGTCTCAACGCTGGCCCAGGTGGGAATCGAATCTGGGAACTGCAGATTACGAACCTGGCGGTCTACCGACTGAGCCATCCCTCGCTCAGCTAATGAATGTATAAAAAAAATGGTAAAATTAACTTTCATCTAAACACAATCTCATCAGAAAATTAAATGACAATAAAACGTTTTATATCGTGTACACTAGCTCCAAAACATTAAAATTATACCCAAACACAGAATGAAAACTATGGTCTATTAGCAATATTCAATTAGGTGTTATATGAACAATTTACACGTAAAATATCTACGGCAATGACAATTCGTGCCCGAGTACGTAAAAGCCTAAATTACAGTTTCGTCGACGGAGGCATTTTTTTCTCAGTAACTGAAATTGCAATCAAATTTTTTAAGCGAGAAAGGCACGGTAATGAATTTTTAAAAAAGTGGCGGAGAACTAATGACAATTGGTTCTCTGATTCGACAGTGTTGGAGGCATTTTCTAACCGATAACACAACTCCGGCACAGGAGCCGGATGAGAAAGTAATGATCGATATTTGATGATTTCACAGGACTCGGCAAAAGCATCACAGCCAGCTTTGGAAACTGCATGCTGTCGCAGGAAAAGTCATATCGACTCAAACTGTCAAAAATCGTCTCCATAAGAGCAATTTCTACTCTACTCGATTAATCCCCCCCCCCCCCCCCGATAGGGGACCACCTTGTCGTGGTGGGGGGGCCTAGGGTCCGGCAACCCGGCTGAAGGCTGTGCCGACCGGATTGGCGTCCCGGTTGGACATGGCTAAGGCCAACCGAGGTCGACGATGCTGCCAACTGGTTCCCTAGCCGGTTGGTCGGTGACAGTGTCTGAGACCTCACCTCTCAGGAGCTCAGTGGAGCTGTTCAAAGGCTCGGCAGAACGGGATTGGCTCCTAGTAAGCCAGAGCCCTTTCAAAAGTCCGGGTCCTACTAAGAGTCTCCACCCCGGGCGCCGATCGAGCTTGGATCTATATATCCTTGCACATTTGCAAACCGGGGAATAGATTAAAGTAAGGTTTCTTCCGGTGGTCAGCTTTCCTTCTATAGGACTGCTGCCATGTGAGGCTGGGGTTGAGGGCGCCTATAGGGCGTATTCCTTGCCCCCGGCTCTAGATGGTCATGGCTTTTCATAACCAGGTAGTGCTGTACAAGCGGAACCGGGAATTGCCGTGGTTGCATAAGATCTCAACAAAAGAGATTCTACTCGATTAATGAAGTGCTTAAGCTACCTTCAGTCTTTAGACAGCGATACATAGGAATGACATATATATAAGGAAATCTAAAAAGTTTGCTCCTTCTCGGATAAATCAAGGTTACGTTGTTTCAGAATCTTGGAATTTGAAATATGCATGCTCAATATTTCTAAAGACGCAGAGCCTAACTAATACATTAAAGTCCAATTCGAGTTTTTACAATCTCGATCAATGATCAATTTTCGCCTGATTTAAATTTATACGAATTCGAAAACTTAATCGTATGTATATGGTATGTGTTTTATAGTGGGCAAAAATTATATTTCTAAGAATCTTTACTAATTACAAAAAAGTATTAATATGGCCACTAATCGTCCCCGGTGGCCCAAAGGTCAGCGTGCTTGGCTACAGATCAAAGGGACTTGGGTGTGAGCCTCAGATATGAATATTTCTCGTATTGTCCTTCTGCTGAGATTTGCTTTCTTTAGATCTTCACGTGACGTATTAAACAGACAGTCTCCTGTCAGACCTCGGAGCGGTGGTCCCAAGTTCGGGTCCCAGCTGGGTCAGCGTTGAGATTTATCTCTGCAAAACTCACTGCCCACTATTAGGAGACACCGATGAGCCGTGGCCCCTGTGCGGGAATGCCATACACTGTGTACGTTAAAGAACATAATAAATATTGAGATAAACTCAGATAAACTCGACGGTTCAACATCCATTAATAAATAGGCACTTTGACGTCCCCTTTATGTCCCCCAAAGTATTTGCCAATAGATCCCCATCTATTTGCTATTTGCCAATAGATGGAATCTATTGGCAAATAAAAAGCCGCTGGGGCTTAAAATTGCCTAAAATAACGCCTATATGTGACATAAAGGGAATGTTCATAGCGTTAATTAGAAAAGCTCTTGATCGGCGGCCGGTAGCTCAGTGGTCCAGAGCACCTGACATGTTATCAGGAGGTCGTGGGTTCGTATCCCACCCGGCTGAGACAATTTTTTCTCTAAGCCTATTTATTACTGGACACACGTCTCCCAACAGCTGTTCCAGTGGGTCCCCTCCCCCCAACCTTCTCTGAACCTTCGGAGTCCTTGTGACCTGGCCACCCAACCCTGTCTGACCTCTGTGGTAAGCAGCTGCTTGAGGAGTAATTTACTTTTCAGTAATTCTACTAAATAGAAATGCTCAAGAACTCGGATTAATCTCTTGATAATCAGATATAGATAGTCAAATAACTTTAAAAACTATATCTGAATTGTTCAATAGTTATAACAAAACTATGTTACTGGAAGTTCTCATTGATCAATTATCTGGAGTTGAATATTCATCACAATATATAACGGTTTATTGTAAATATTGCCTTTGATCAGCGGTTTCACCAAAAGTAGTCTAAATCAAATCCAGAATAATTAGAATTTGTTTTCCACTATACATACTAGTTCAAAATAATAATAAAACAAAACACCTGAAGCAGCTGCTTGCAACAAAGGTCTTACAGAAGCCTGTCAGTTTATACGTTATAGTAGAAGGTCGGTGAGGGAGGGTTATACAATACAGACTGTGATGAATTTATATGCATAATTTTTGATACCTATTGCATTATATTATTTTTATATTTATAAAAAAAGTAATGTTTATTAAAATGCAATACTATCTGCAATAGCCATCAGAAATAATGTATTTAAATTCAAGTAAAATAAAAATTATAAAGCAGAGAAATGCAGTAATTCTAATCATAAAAAAATAACTAATATATTGCTTAAAAAAGATAGCCAACCATACTGAGTTATTTTACTTCTGTGAAGCACTTTTCGAGTACGAGCTAAATTACAAAGCCCTAAGGCTTGGCCACTGTCATAATGGTGACATACAATTCTAATAAATGATGGAGAAGGTAGGTAGGTAGGTAGGTACACCCTATACGAAAATGACGGAGATAACATAGAAGCTCTATCGTGCTTGTCTGGTTTCTCATACAACCATCTCAAGACTTGAACCCAGACCCCTATAGCATTTGTGTCACTGCGTGTCAACGGGATATCACTGTATCACTAAGGTGACGGCACAGAAAAGTAAATGTATTTTTGTGTTATCTTACTAAGAACTGGTGACTGACATTATTCAGTTTGAGCTGTTTACAAAATTTGGTCAACAGAATTAAGCATTTGTGAACATTTATAGAAAGGGCACCTTTCAAATATATGAACAACTAAGACATTTGGGTTTCCGTCCCCTAGTTATGGATATTGCAAATCTGATGTTGAATGCAAAAAATATACTGACCACTTTAAGAAATTCGGCTATGATCTATAAAGTTTACTTTTGTAGCCAATATTGCTGTGCCTCCTGAATTACAACAATTTAATTTTTCTATAAAAACATTTTAACGGAAAATAACACAATTTCGTTACCTTATTTCATAAAAAAAACATTGTAATAAATTATGTATAATTTAAAACATTCAATATACAGTAACATAAATAAAATTGCTCATTTTTAAAATTAAATGCTTTTCCTCTGCAGATGAACAAACTGTATTCTCCAATATTTATCCATTAAAACTTCCCTTTCGTTTGCCAAAAAGAGCAAATTTTAACTGCTCTTTAACCACGAATATTTGCAGGTAGGTCTTTCGCTTCTCCTTTTTAATCTTACTTCTGCAATATTGATCGTCTTGATGAGTGTTTGAAGTGTGAAATAACCTTTGAAAGACTTGGCGCTTTATACATTAGGTCCGTAAAATGGTTGAAACGCAAAGTATTGTCTAACAGATCGGTTCTTGGGAGCCCTCAGAATCGAGAAGCATTTAGTACACACTAATGGAGTAATGCTACTTTCTATAGGTAGTGTTCTTTCAGATTTCCAAACAAGTGAAACACCATAACATTATCAAAAAACGTGCGCTTGCCGGAACCACTTTCACACGAACATAATACCACTTGTTCTAAGAATTCCACACCGTTGCTGGGAAAAACAACCATTTTCGCACAAACATACTTACTTGTTCTAATAATTCCACACTAGTATAGAAATATTCTCATGCAGGAAAAATAACTAAACCGATTCTTAGACATGAAATAAGCATGCTTGATTTCCTCGTGTAGTGAAAACACACGAATACATATCATTGTCGAAAAAACGTGTGCTTGCAGCTAAAAATAACCACCTTCGCCCTTATACACGCAGTTTACTTACGCGCTTATTGAAGCGTAGTAGGGAGCTGTAGAAATACACACAGAACCCTGAAAAGAGCATGAGGGCGAAAATATAGACATCCTTAGTGCAAATCTCTATTGATTGCATAATCTTAGTGAGTTCGAAATTAGTGTATCTTTAAAAATGGCTTTATGCAACTATTTGTCATAGCGGTTACAGAATCCTTTCATACGACATAGGTGCTCAGTAGAAAAACAACACTCATATCTTACCATGGATCTCTAGATTTCTTAGATCAGAAGCTGAGCGTGCTAACCTACTGTCTATGAGATAAATCTTTTAATCTGCTGGCTATCATAACTTATAGCTGTATGGTGGGTAAAGTACTGTCCATTTCAGGCTATTGTGAGATTTTCAACGTAAAGAATTAGCAGATATATGGAAAAATAATAATCTGTCTCAGATGATGCTTGCGATTTTACCTTTTTCGGCAAATGGTGCGATGAAAGTAAATATACATATGTGGAAGATAAATCAGTGATTGTGTTCTTTCAAGCAAGTTACTTTAATTATCTTGCGAGATGTATGAGGAAATGCAAAGAATAGATATTGAGAAACATGCATCTGAAGATTAAGCTATATAATGAGTTTATCTCTAAGATTGTATGACAGTGAAGCAAAGGGGAAATCAGTGCGCTAGAGGGGAAATTTCAGATTTCCTCATTCGAGCAGTAGTTGGCTTACGAAGAGCATGCAAAGGTATTAGAACAGGGAGCTGGCAGACATGCACTTAGTGTATGCAATAGCTGAGGGCAACGAACGATCCGCTCAATGAATGTATCAAGAATATGTACCGGGCCAGTTTGTTTGCACATGCTCCATCGGTGTCATGCAATGCATCGCGTCTCATGGTGGTAACTTCAAGCATCTGCTGTAACATTATGAAATGTATCATCTAGTACGCCATTTGTAATAATTATGTCCAATAAATGTTTTCCCATTAATCACTGTCTGTTGTCCTTTCAGATCTTGTACATCTGCTACCACTTTCCCATAACGTTTCCGGTTATGGGTTCCTATGCAATTCTCATTCCTTTAGATGTTATCTACCTCCCCTAAAAGTTTGTATCTATATTTTTGAGACACCCTGTATATTTGCAATATTAAAATATAATAATATATATCACCAAAAATACCAGCGAAACTATCAGAGCTTTACAATGCCCTTCTAAGCTGCTCACAAGCTATAGTTTGAGAACTGTGTTGTCAGAAAAAACTGCAGTGAAACCTTTAGGAGCAGGGGACACCATGGACATTGGCAGAATTGTTTTGGGGGGAGGGCAATCAGGTATCTCAATGTTTCAAGGTAAAAATATTTAAGTCGTGACATTCATTAATGAGTGCAGTTGTGACTGTGCATATATCATAACCATAATACAAATATGAATGGCTGAAAACAAAACAAGGGAAATTTGTTATTAAACATAAACATAAAAATGTTTTATATATTACTAAAAAATAAATTATATACATCCAGAGGGGAGGGGGTCAAACTTTTTAATGTGAAAAACGATATTAAATTTTGGTACACCTATGTTATTTATCATAAATTAATTTTTCAATCAATTTTCCAAACAGAGGGGAGGAGAACTGTCTCTGCAGGCTACCCAAATATTTCAATAATTCAGAGGTACAAACTCAGTCTGTCATTTTATGCATACATCTAAATCTTACTTTGCGTCAGGGATGCATTCTTGATAAAAAAAATGGACTTTTTTTTAATTTATGTTATTCAAGTCTCAAGTGGGGTTGTAACCCCAAGACTCCCCTATGGATATATTACTGATCGTGTCATGAGCACTGTGTAGATGGTAGGTTGATTAAGAGTGTTGCATTAGCATCTTTTGATTTAATAACAGAATCAAATAATTTGCATATGAAATTATTTGTCTGATGTTTTTTTTTTTAAATGTCAAGTGTCAGAAAATGTTCAATTCCAAGTGGCAAATTAGTATCAAGAAACTCATTTGTCATCATCATCATCATCATCCTCAAGCAGCCATGGGCTATGGAGGTCCAACCAGACCATGCAATTTAGTTCTCCAAGCAAGTCTATCCTGGGCTACATCTACTGCATCTGGCCACTGCACACCAATTCTAACAAGGTCCTATTTGACATCGCCCACCGCATCCCAGGTCTCCCTTCTTTCTGAGGCCTTTAGGCACACTGTTCATAACCCTATTCGCCAATCTATAATTATTCATTCGGGCAACATGGCCAAACCAACGGAGTCTCTCTCTGCACAATATGCTGCTTAAAGGAGGTTGCAAACTCCTTTCCCTAATCTCATCATTAGTTACAAAGTTGAACCACCTAATGCCCAAGATACTGTGTAAGCATCTGGAATCAAAAGCATCTAGTTTCCTGTTATCTTGTTTACAAAGTGTCCAAGTTTCACTACCATAACTAACCCTAGAAGGAACCAAACTATTATACAATCTAATTTTAGTCTTTAGGTGTATACGCCTATTTCTCCACACTCTCCATAGATTCTTAAAAGTCCCGGCAGCAATCCCTATTCGTCTGTTAATCACATGCTGCACATCACCATTATCTGTAACATAGCTCCCAAGATAATTAAACTGTGACACCTGCTCAAGACTGCAACCATTCAGAGAAACTGAATCACAGCCTGCCTGACCAATTTTCATCACTTTAGTTTTCTCTCTGTTTATAACCAAACCTACTCTACTCCAGTTTCAACAGCTCGAATGAAAGAGTTCATCTCATCAACATCATTTGCCAAAAGGGCTAAATCATCAGCATAATCTAAATCAGAAATTTTCGTATCTCCAGTCCATTTAAGGCCAAAATCTTTCCCTTGAAGAATTTTGCATAATATATCAATAACCAAGCTAAAGAGAAAAGGAGACAAAATGCACCCTTGTCGAACACCAGAAGTAATGCTAAACCAATTGCTACAAGCCTTACCAACTCTCACACACGACTCAGTGTTATTATAGAGAGCTTTCATTATGTTAACTAACTTGTCTTGTATACCATATGACTTTCACAATCAACCACAAATTATGACGATCAACAGAGTCGAAAGCCTTTTTGAAATCAACAAAGCTAGCAACCAAAGGTTTCTGAAACTCTAAACATTTCTCAAGAATCTGCCTAAGTGAAAATATTTGATCCACACATCCCCTACCACTTCTGAATCCACATTGCTCATCACGCAATTGACTGTCAACCTGATTCTTAATTCTATTAAGCACAATCATGGATAGAACTTTACCTGGAACAGAGTAGGCTGATACCCCTATAGTTATCACAAGAACTGCGATCATTTTTTTAAAAATAGGGATAACATTAGCTCTGGTAAAATCCTTAGGAACCATGCCTTTATCATAAAAGATATTCAGAATTTCAGTCATCCAAGTGGTAACTGAAACATTCCCAGCTCTAAGCATTTCTGTAGTAATTTCATCTATCCCTGGGGATTTATGAAGTTTAAGTTTAGAAACAGCCAAACTAACTTCAGATTGTGTTATAGGGTCAATATTAAAGCCACCAATGCATCTATCATCATTGCAAACAATGGGAATAGAACTAACCGCGTTATTTAGAATATCACTGAAATGCTCAGCCCACCTAGCCATGACAGAATCCTCACCTTCTATAAAATTACCTTGTTTATCCTTCAATCCCTGTATACCTGTTTGTTTTCTACCACACAAAACATTAACTATCTGGTATAGCTCTCTGCTGTTCAACTGCTTCCTCGGCTTTGTCAGCCAAGCCAGCAAATCAGCAGCTAACTGATCCTTTACACATTTATTAAGCTCTATGTAATGCTTTCTATTAGGACTGGTAGGGTATTGATTAAGGACATTCCTGCAGTTCTTTCTTTCCAAAATAAGCTCCAGTGCCTTATCACTCAGATAATTCTGCCTCTTCTGCTCCTTTTTTCCTAAAAGAGTACTGTTAGTGTCCAAAAAAGCCTGTTTAAAATGATCCCATTCTTCCTCAACTTCAGTAGTAAGCATACCATGACTGTCATAATGACTAAGTAATCTATCATGGAAAGCTTTGGCTATAACTGGGTCTTTCAGAGCTTCAGTATTAAAAGCAAAATTTTTAACCCTAGCACAACACTTTATAAGTTTAAGTTGCAAGACACTTTTAACAAGATAATGGTCAGATCCAATTTCAGCTCCCCTATATGACCTGGTATTCCTAACAGATCTAGCCCATTTGCTGTTAATTAATATATAATCAATCATATTCTTATGCAGCCCATCGGATGAAATCCATGTGTACTTATGTATGTCGTGGTGTTTGTAATAAGTATTAGTTATTCTGAATCCATTGAGTTTACTTACCTGCAGGAGACGCTGCCCATTGCCATTGCAGCTAGCAATACCAAAAGGGCCTATTACTCCTCCCCAAAGGTCAGAGTCAGTACCAACTTTGCCATTGAAGTCACCAAGAACAAGGGTAATATCTCCTTTCTTGACAGAATTCAAAATATTCTGAAGTTGTTCATAAAACCTATCCTTCTCATCCTCATCGGCATCCTCAGTGGGGGCATAACAGCAGAGAACATTCAGGTCTTTAACGCTTGTCTGAAATTTTGCTGTAGGAAACCTTTCATTAATGCACTCATATCCTAGAAGAGCATCACTAGCGTGTCTGCTGAGAAATAGACCCACACCTTGGTGATGTTTATTATTGTCCCTCCCTGAAAAGAGAAATTTAAGATTATTTGTGAGTATCTGACCTTTATCTGTCCATCTGGTCTATTGCAAGCCAAGAATATCTAAATTATAATGGTGGAATTCTTGCGTGAGGACATCAAGAGAAAAAGCTCTGTGCAGAGTCCTCACATTCCAACTACCTATGGAGAGAAAATGGTTAGTGGGATGTTTAAAGAAACTATGTTTATTGAGAGAGGGAATGCCGTCAATATTAAACAGCCCCCTAATCGCAGACATGGGGCAAAGGCCTGTTCCCCCACCACTAAAGGCTGAAGCTATCTACACTGAAAGACTTCCTCCAATGTAGAATTTGACGATGCCAATAGAAGCAAAGAGTTCAGGTGCCTGCGATGACTTCTGCTGAGGATTATCCACCAGCTGATAAACATATCCCGTGAATCTATTCACTTGGGGATGTCAACCCACAAACAAACAGAAAACACAGCGGAAGATTTTCCCTCTAGAGAGGCCCACCAGTGCAGCTAAATCAGGATCCATAATCAAGCTCAGAGCCATATATCTGTCCAGTCCAGTTGGTTTATATGGTCAGCACCAGGACCCTGTGTGGCCCTGACAATCCTCAGCAGGGTAGAAAAAAAAAAGAAAAGTAGCCATAGTTGTCCAGATCAGTAGGCCACACTAATCTGGCAGCCCTCCCCTTCCGTTCACTTCCACAAGAGAGTATCTCTTTTGAAAGGTACTAACAGTCTGCACCACGAGAAGGCGGGGTCGGACATTAGGTGCTAGGCCTGGCCTGTTCTATGCATCATCACAGGGGATTGGTGCATAGCTCTCCTTCCAGTGACTACCTAGCTACCATTTACAGACCACTCATTTGTAATGGCATGAAAATGAAAAACTATATAAAGTAAGACCACTACTTTGATGAAAATTGTTTTAACTCATTTGAAAAACTATACAATTATTTTTTGCATATGGAGTTTATCTTTCAGATACAACCCATGCTTTTCACAAAGTTATGGGATGGAGGAGGACCATTGCGAGTTTTGGGCAAGCTAAGTAGCCCCCAAGCCCCAAAGGTTTGGACACCACTTGAACAGAGACTCCTAATATAAGATTCGAGTCCCAGCTGGGTCAGCGTTGAGATTTATCTCCGCAAAATTTCCCGCCATGCCCACGGTCAATAGGGGATACCGATGGGCTTGGAAAGGCCGCCATCCGTCGGATGGGACGTTAAGCCGTGGCCCCGTGTGCGGGAGAGTCATACCCTGTGCATGTTAAAGAACGCGCTGGATGGCCTTGACGGGAGACTACCATCTGTCTCCCAACAGCTGTTCCAGTGGGTCCCCTCCCCCAACCTTCTCTGAGCCTTCGGGGTCCATGTGACCTGGCCATTTAGCCCATGGTGTGCAAAAAAGTGCCGCTCAGAGGTAAAACAACCCAACCCTAATATAAGATATTTCTTAATTATTCTTTTACTTCTTTGAATGATGTGGCATATTAGAAGCTGAATGCAGAAAAACTTGCCATATTGCAATAACAAATTACCAATCCAAAGGAACTGTTTTCTGCAAATTAAAATGCTCTATTACAAACGTAGACACTATTTGTTTTCATGTGTGAATGGAGCTACCATATATTCTTATGCAAATCTTTATTATTCCTAATCCATATTATCTTTCCCCAAAGAGCTCCAGAAAAACTTTCTAAAAATGTTTGGTATTCTGCTTTTCCTCTAAGTTTTAAATACCAGAGCTGTGTGATACTTAAATATAGTGCAAGACTTGAAATTTTATTAAATATTTTGTCCTTTTTTCCAGTAAATATTATTTAATGTCCTTGTTTAAATTTAACAAATTTAGATAAAATTATTCAATCTGAATGTTGTTCTGGTAATGAAGAAAGGCTATTCCAGTTTTAAAAAATGCCATTGCAGATATCTGTTCTAAACACGCTGAATACAGAAAACATTTCTTACAAAAATTATGTCTCAGCCATTGGTTTCTCAACTATTCATAACTAATAACTAATTTGGAAAATATTTCATCAACATCAGAACAGAGCTTAAAAAAAATCCCTCCTTACACAATATCACAACTGGCATATTGAATTTAAATACAAAAATGTATTGTATATAAAATAATACTAAAATTTTTAATTAAGCCTATTCCAGCAAATAAATGTTGAACTATATGTCAGCTTCATTATAAAAACATGTCTATATTATTAAATCCTAACTCAACAAGCTACAATTGACTTGATATATGTTAGATCTAAAGTATGACAAATTAACATGATACATTTATTCTAATAAAACTATGGCAAATTAACATGATATATTTATTCTAATAAAACTCTCAAACTTTTGCTTTATAAGTAAATAATGTTTATGGCAATTTTGAAATATTATTGGAATTGAATGATTTATAAGTTGCATGTTATTTATAGACTAGTTCCTTTATTACTCACTTTTCATTTATGTTTCATTGGAGATATACTTTTGAAAAAAAAATAACACCTGTTTGAAATGTCAAAATATTATAGATACATAATTTCAAAAAAAAAAAATCTCAAAATTTGGGGGAGAAAAATCTTTGACATGTTAATTTTAAAAACAAAGAAATGTGAAATGCAAATCCAATGCATCAAACACTGTACAAAAGATTGCAAACATTTGTTGTCACTTCTCTCTTGCAGTCAGTACACTACTATGACTTTAAAGGCTTTACTTTTAAGTAATGGATTAAGACTTAAAAATTGTTAAATAATGTGTTCACTTGAGAAAGGAGACAGTATTTGAAGTAAGTGTATATCATGTTAAAAATCTGATAAAAAAAAAAGTACAAGGAGAAAATGCGCAATAACGGATTAATGAAACTTTGCAAGGAGCTGATGCTTATTCAGAAACCTTCAAATAAAAGTTACCTTAAATGACAATGGATAAGTAATTAAAAAACTTGGCCACTCAATTGTTATGACACATTAATAAAATGGAAAAATGCACCCCAAATATTGATAGATGGAGACCCAAGTGCAGAAATTGGTTGGGTTGTTTTACCTCTAAGTGGCACTTTTTTTTTCCACACTGTGGGCTAAATGGCCAGGTCACAAGGACTCTGAGGGCTCAGAGAAGTTTGGAGGGAGGGGGCCCACTAGACAACTGTTAAGAGACAGATGGTAACCTGCCATCAAGCCCATCCAAAGTGTTCTTTAATGTGGCTCTCCTGCACAGGGCCATGGCTTTTACATCCCTTCGAAGGGATCCTGGCCTTTTTAAGCCTACAGTGTTCCCTACTGACTGAGGGCAAGGTGGGGGTTTTGTGGCGATAAGTATCAATGCTGACCCAAGTAGGATTCGGAACTGCAGTTATGAGTTATGAGCCTGATGCACTAGTGTCTAAGCCAACCCCCCCCCCCCCACAAAAAAAATAAGAAATGCAAAATAACAAAAGATGTGAAACAGTTTTTGCAGTTCTATTATATACTAATGCATGAATGAGAATTATCCATAACATTTTTCTTGATGAAAGGACCAAGCAGAGAAAGTTTGGAGGCTTCAGTTATATTGATTTCTTTTTCAGCTAAAATTGCATCAACATCCTTTGGCTCCATATTTGCCTCAAATCATTACAAGAAAGTTTTGATGTTCTGCCCTCTGCGGATGAACTTCCAACGTTAAAACCATCACCTAGTTCTTCCTTAGAAAGAAAATTGAGTACATAGTCCTTTTCCACATGCAGATACTGTGCCATTAAATCACCCCCCCCCCCCCCATGATTATTCTGATTGCAATACTATATAAGCTGTTTTAATTTAGTGTACTGTGTCTTTTTTACTGCAGAAAAAATGTTATTTGTAGCCAAAGATGTCTTTAAAATATTATTCTAGTCATTTGTTTGAACAAAATGATTTTACAGCTGTTTTCTTAATATTTAGATAATTTTTTTATATTAACAAAGATATATAATAAACTGAATAGTGATGTGGTATTTAAATAATAAACTAAATGAAGCACCAATCACACTTCTGGAACTTTTTATGAAACAGTGAAATAAAACTATAAAGTGAATCCATAAAAAATTTAAAATGTTGTGATAAAACTTGAAACTAGGAACCTCCAGATACACATCTTAAAAGAATACAACCCTGAAGAACTGGATTTTGGCAATTTTCTTCAATATTGTCTAAAGATATTTACAGCTATACATTTAACCAATACAAATGTGTACCTTTAAATTGCCCTACAGCTTTAAGAGTGCAAATATTTAGAGATGTTTCCAATTTTATGTTCAAAATCAAACTTTGCTTTAAATGTTTAAATATAAACTTATTTTAATAAATGTTTTAACAAATAGTTTTGTGGAAAAAAAATGGTTCTGCCAATATGCAGGACTCTAATCCACATTCCTCCAGCTCAGTGTTTGAAAATCAAACTACAACAACAGAAAATGATAAAGTAGTTTTGTGCAAGATGACACAAAAATATCTCATTGAAGTTTGCTAAAATTGCAGATGATTTTTCACATACAATTCTTGGTATTTTAACAGACATCTAAAATGTTTTTATGGGCACATCTGATTTTGGCTAATTTTTATTAACATTTTTTACAAGTCATAAGAAAAATGAATGAAATTAATTGTGAATGAGTGCACTGGTGTTAGAAACACTAAAAATTAAAAACTGTTCTGTCAAATAGTGAAGCATGTCTCTAAGTTTTATACCACTCTTTGACAACACATCCTTGACAATTTCAATAAGCATTTAAATTCAGAAAAGACTTTCAAATTAAAAAGATTATATGATCTTTACATCTCTTTTGGATGTTTTAAATTTTAAAATTGTCTTATTAGTTTAAAATTAATTAAAATACAACTGGCATAAAAATTAAATGTGGACTGGACAATCGTCTGGTAATGTTTTGCTCGGAAAAAAAAATTCTTTTTTTTTTTTGTTTATAAATCAGGATAGAGTTGCGAATTAATTGATAAATGTAGAGATAAATTTCAAAAAATATTTCATATGGAGGTATGTTGTTGTTTTTATCTCCAAGTAGCATTTTTTTGCACAGTATGAACTAAATGGCAAGGTTACAAGGATCCAAAGGGCTCAGAGAAGGTTGAGGGAAAGATAACTCAATGAACAGCTGTTAGGATACAGATGGAAGCCTCTGTCAAGGCCACATCCATTATGTTCTTTAATGTACACAGGGTATGGCTCTACTGCATAGGGGTTGGGTTGTTTAACCTCTGAGCAGCACTTTTTTTGCATATAATGGGCTAAATGGCGAAGTCACAAGGATCCCGAAGGCTCAGAGAAGGTTGGAGGAAAGGGACCCACTGGAACAGCTGTTGGGAGGCAGATGGTTGCATCCCGTCAAGGCCAGGTAGCATGTTCTTTAATATGCATAGGGTATGGCTCTGCCACACATGGGACCATGGCTTAATGTCCCATCTAATGGACAGTGGCCTTTCCAAGCCCATTGGTATCACCTACTTACCATGGGCAAGGCAGGAAGTTTTGTGGAGATAAATCTCAACTTTGACCTAGCTGGGACAGCAGATTATGAGCTTGGCATGCTACCAACTGACCCCCTCCCCCTGCATAGGGGTCTACAGCTTAATGTCCCATCCAACAATGTATATATCTACTTTCAATGATATGTGGCCTGTATCCATGATTATTTTTAAACTGTGTCCAACAGGTCAAATTAATTGGAGGCCTCTATTACAAAAAGTAAAAATTTCGAAACTGATCACATGAAAAAAGGGTCCTCATGCTTCTATGCTAAGCAATTAGTTTGGTTTAACCAAAATTACACATTGTAAAATTCCTATCATACATTTTTGTACATAGTCTGTAACTTCATTGTACAATACACTAAATTGGTAACTGCTGCAACACGTAACAAATCTCCAAATAGGATCAAAAAGTTTAAATAACCACTCACAACCTAAATATATCTCTTATCTCCATCTATTCTATATCTAGTCTCTCCTAGACAAACTAGTTGGCCCACATTTAATACAGGAATTTTTGTCGATATTTTGTTTGGAAGTCAACTGTGTATGGTACAATATAAATACATTTATAATATTAGTCCAGTAAATTAAATACAACTTTTAATCTAATACCAAAGCAATGCAGTCTTTAATTATTTCCTTAATTTGCCACTCTAAATGAACACTCTGATGATATAAATAACTACATAAAACAGTATAATTACAACTTAATATTTCATAAATGCAATTGGTAGTCTTTACGTATATATGTAATACTGTCTTACTGTGCAAAAAAAAAAATCACCAATTCGTGCATATTTTTATAAAACAATTCAACTTTTAGGTGACTAAATTGACAAAGGAAAAAAAAAACTAGCTTTTTACCATTTCATATCTAAAAGAGAAATTCAAAACTTTAAGTCCCTGACACTTTATGATACGCAAAAAAATAAAGACACATTAAGAAACATTTCTCAGTTCATTTTCTCAAAATGTACTCTCATGGCGTTTTCGCTCAGCACAGCAGAATGTACCAACAGGTTTGTGACACTTATTATGTGAACAGCAAAAGCATGTAATTACAATATTTTAAAATTTTAATGCTATATTCTATACCAAATGCTTCAATTGTATAAATTTATGCACAACTAAGAAGTTTACTTACGTGAATGTGGAATTTGATATCCAACAACTCGCAGGTAACAGATATTAATTTCCTTTTTAGTTAATATTTTATCGATATATCTACTGTTTATTATTCAATAAATCCTTTCTATATATTCAACTTAATTTTTTCTTCACTTCGAAATTTTTATTTTGCTCTTTAACCCGAAGTTCCACAAAAAATAAACAGCAATTGGCTATTGTTCAGCAGAGTTAAATAAATATATTTTTTTAAGTTTTATAATTCTTCAAGAAGTAATCGATAGCTGCTGCCTTAATAAAATCAATGCAGAAAGCATGGGGGTTTAAGGCGTTATTACCTGACACCTTTATCGCAGAAGGACTTCAATACAGTTCCCGGTTTGCCTTAGCTGCTCCAGCTCCTCCTCCTACTACTGGTAATACTCAAGTCGAAAACCGACAAATGCAAATTTTCTGGGCTTCAAATTATAAGAACAGGTGAATAAAAGTAAAACGATTACCCATAGTCAATTTATATTTGCGTCTTTTAAATTAAGCAACTGCAGCAGAGAATTTCGGCTTCCGATACTCAACTCCGTATGGCTTCTGACGTCATTTTTATGTCATATGTGACTTGTCTATCGTCTGTCGAGTAATATTTGCTAAGAGGGAATATGTGGTACTTAAAACGAGCGACTCGGGGTGAACGAGTTACTGATTTATGACCACAAGGTGGCGCTTTGCATCTTTGCAATTTCTGTTAAACCCACAGATGAGATGTTTCTTAGTCCTCAGGGCTAAGAAAATTTATCTTCAATTTGTATATTATAACAGAAAACTAATTATTAAATTTTCATACCTATGTAGATAGGTATCAATCCTCACGTAATATGATGGGGATAATTTTACGGATTTAATTTTTTCGACACCATCTATTTCGATCTGTTCGCAATTTTGAGCTGTTACTCAGTGGGGGTGACAGCCTCCACAGGTTCCGTTGTTATGCCTTACTAGGTCAGTCTTCCCATCCCCATCATCGTATCCAATGTTCAATACTACTGCTGACCAACTGTTTAGTCCCAAGTAGATCGAGTTTACCTTTTCACTATATCTGAATAGTACTGCCATCTAGGGATAAACATTCAAGCTACAATTTGACTAACACCAGATCTATGTGCAAAGCAACTCTTTCAGCGGGTATTAATTTATTTTATATTGCTCGAATACATTTTTCTCTTCGGAACAGTCTCTATTTCTGCTCTGCTAATAGAGATATTACCAAAAAGTCTGCTAAAAGGATTTGGTGGATTTCCTCCTGTCATTATATCAGGATTTGCTTCTTAATTTTTGAACTTAGATTTATGATACTCATCGAGAGTCAGAAAAAATTTAAACTCAACAGGCAAGAAAATAGTATTTGGTTGCAAAGCATACAAAAATTCTGCCTCAGTTTACAATACGTTGGCTTACACCGAAAATTTATCTCCTATTCAGTATTCGTTCTACCGTTGAATGAAGCAACTGATATTAGGTTGGGTTTTTGGGAGCGGCACTTTTTTGCACACCATGGGCTAAATGGCCAGGTCACATGGACCCGGAAGGCTCAGAGAAGGTTGGGGGAGGGGACCCACTGGAACAGCTGTTGGGAGACAGATGGTAGCCTCCCGTCAAGGCAATCCAGCGTGTTCTTTAACGTGCACAGAGTATGGCTCTCCCGCACATGGGGCCACGGCTTAACGTCCCATCCGACGGACGGCGGCCTTTCCAAGCCCATCGGTGTCCCCTACTGACCGTGGGCAGGGCGGGGAATTTTGCGGAGATAAATCTCAACGCTGACCCAGCTGGGACTCGAACCTGGGAACTACAGATTACGAGCCTGGCGCGCTACCGACTGAGCCACCCCCGCCCCTGATATTAGGTGATACAGAATAAATCACTTAACAGACGTATTTTTAGTTTAAGTTTAATTCAATGTATGCGATTGGAATTCCGAGTAAAAATATTGCGTAGAAATATTTTGAATGAAATCTAAAATGGGTAACCCTAATACCTGGATAGGCGACTGAATTTTCTTTGTATACTCACACACAGGACGTATATGTACATCGAAGAAACTCATGAAACAAGCATGCAGGCATTCAAAGTTCGAAGCTTCCATGATGTTTCGCTACGTATCAGAGCATGATTCCTTTCTATATAGTAGCAATAGTAGCTAACATAACGTTGCTGAAGATGTTTTGGTTTCCTCAAAATGGATGCCATGTAGAATGTGTCGCATTAGTTTACGAGCTCATATTTTCTCTGTGGTTATTTTCATCAACTATTTCTCATTTCGGTTTTTTTGTGACAAGTACAAGGTAAAAATTCGAAATTAAATGCAAAATAAATTTTAATTCAATATCTCCAAAAAATTAAGGTTTTAATTACTACTTAAATCAGACGTATCAAATTTAAATCATACAAGGAGCAATTCAGTTCCTTCTCAAAATAAGGAGGGTCCGCTTTACTCTATCCATGCTTGGTAGATGTCAGAGGATGTTTTGTACCCTATGGCAATACTCAAAACATAGGCATTTATTTGACACCTAACTATTTATGATCAGCAACAGCTTATGGAAGACGTAAAAACAATAAAACCTATTTTTTTTGTTCTTGTTGTTGGGGTAGGTGAGAGAGAATATTGATGCAAACCCATTATGATGCAAACTCATTTGATGCAAACCCATTATGAACTATTCCTAGCTTAGGGAGCTGACCCAAATGCCTTTTTTGACAAATGCAGTGATAAACGAAGGCAAAATGCTACGAAAAAGTTTAACTTTTCAGGGAATTTAATCAACTGTAAACCATATTTTTGTATAAGAAGTACATACACTCAGTCAAAGACCGAGCTACGATTCTGCCCAATTATTCGGCCATGACATTATCTCCTTACTGATCCATGGGGTGCAATGGCTCATCCCTACGAGTTCTACTTCTAGTATGTAAGAAATCTGTGGTATTTATTAACATAATTGAAAACAAGAGATGAATTTGGAAATAGTAGATTATATTGATTGGGAAATATTTTTCTCAATCATATGTAAAAAAAAAAGTATTTTTGAGCTGGAAGACACAGGCGAGCGCCTATACTGTAAAT